>CM038635.1:5724027-6324027 GCA_021554675.1 Leuciscus idus
TGGTTCAGAGATGGCACAGTTCGGGACCAACCAAGATAACGGCAGAGGTTGTTTGATCCCAAGACAAAGGATTTAAAACATACCTCTTTCTTCTTAAGGACCTCTGAACGACCCCAGGGTTGAAATCTCTTAAAACCACAGAGACTCAGACTTTACATATCAAAATACATAAAATCATTCCAAAACAATTATTGATGGACTTATAATCAAACATCGTTCAACTACATAATTCTATATTGTGTCTACAACCTATATATGTGTCTATTATGCAGTGTTATAATTATTCAATGTTTGAATGGAAATGTGTCTTGTTTCCTCACCAGAAAATACCACCTCTCAAATAAAGACAGTGCCTAAGTGGTCAGAACTCATCCAGGGGGCTGGACAAACATTTGAGTTTAAAATATTAGGACACGAACAAAGTGAAAAGATTCCAGAATGCAGGAGAAGATTCCAGAATGCAGGAGAAGATTCCAGAATGCATTAGAAGACACATTGAGTAGTCATGGAGTAGCCATGATGGAGTAACCAGACAGACGAGTAACCATGTAGACAAACAGACAAAAGAACCCAAATCAAGATCAGAAGAACATGGGTTAAACAGCTTCATTCAAGCCATCTAACTACTCTCGTCTCACTTTTCTTTCTCTTACTTATTTTTCTTTTCTTTTCCGTTGAGAGTCTCGGTTCTAAGTTAAGTTTTGATACAAAGTTTTGGTTAAACGATTCGACTGCAAAGCCCGCTTCCAAGTTCAAAGACTTCCCATCCATCCGCCAACACGGATGGATGTGTGTGTGTGTGTGTGTGTGTGTGTGTGTGTGTGTGCGTGTTAGTGTTAGATATTAGTTTTATGTGTTAGAATAATCAATAACCTTTTTTTTTTTTTGTATTTTAAAGATAATTGTTCTTGTGTTGTGTGATTACGAATTTAATGTCTTAAACTGCTGATCTAAGTTACCTTGCTAATAAATAGTATTTTCATTAGTTTGGATATTTTCACCACTGCACAGCTGATAGTTACGGCCCGTTCAAATGAACGCTAGATGAGTCATTTGCTCGGCCGTAATAAGTGATTCTTTCGAATTCCCTATCAATGAATTAATAATTCCCTTTGAGCTAAATTGACCTGTCTGACCTTTACAACTAACATTAAAAAAGATTAATAAAAACTGTAAAAAATGTATTGCTCATTGTTAGTTCATGTTCAATACATTAACTAATGTTAATTACCAATGTGTTACCAATTTATTGATACTGAACGAATAATGTTAATGAATTGAACCTTGTTGTAAATAATCTATTTGCAATGTAGCCTACCTGTACATGTTGCTTCAAAACCAATTTACAATAATACGTCTAGTTTTGATAGACTGTCCATAAAGGTGTTACATGTAAACAAATCCATCCAGAGAAACCCAATGCTTATCTCGAGACCAGAATATCAGAGGTACTTGATGATGGGCTCTTTTAACTTGAGCTAGTAAGCAACCACCCAGAACATCCTAGCATTGCATTTTGCACAGGCAAGCCCCCCACATATTTCCCTCCCAAAAAATATAAAAATCCTTTGTCTGCTTTTTTTTACTATCAGCAAGAGGCTCAGAAAGAAAGAGACACAAATTTAATGCATGAAATAGAACAAAAGAAAACACAAGATGAATGTTCTTAGTGGAGTGGATTCATGAAAGCAATTACTTTTCGATTCTTAGAACACTATATCCTAAAAAGGAGAAGCAGACGTACAAAGAATGAGAGAAATAGAGAGTGAAACAGAGAGGGAATAGAAGGGAGAGAGGTGGTTCGGGGAAAGAAGATGGGAGAGTAGATTACTCCTGCGCTATTTTTCATTTTAAGCAGCTTGTTGACCTTTTGCAGTCAAGCCTGTAGGTGTAGTTTAGCTTCTGTGCTGGAGTCTACTGTAATTTAGGTGGGAACTGAAGCACAGAGAGGAGTGACACAGAGGGGGAGTGTGTCCGTGTGTGGCTCTGGGGCGATGCAAGAGTCTGGGCAGCCGACCATCTCAAAATGATTGCCTCTCGTGTGACTGCACTTTTATATGAGTGGGATTTACTGCCCTCCTCCAGTAGCAGCTGTGAAAAGACTCCCATTCATGACGAGCCAACAGGAAGTGATGGTGCTCTTAAAAACCGTCAACACCATCGGAGAGAAGCATAATATGTCAAACTGTTCGCTTAACTATGTTTCTCAGTAGCAAAGTGGTGGCGTCGTTATTTTTTAAATCATAGCTTTTCAGTATTGAACCTATATTTTTGATTAGATGGCAGGGTAGCGATGACAAATGCCATGACATTATATTTTCCCTGGCAATATTGCAGCAATAAATAAACATTTCTTTGAGTTGGTTCTTTGCAACCGATTCACCTCAAAGTGCTGTGAATCATCACTGACTAGTTACAAAAGGTACACACTTTTGAAAATAAAATTAAACTTTTGAATCTTTTTGTTAAATTCAGCTATTAGTTTGTCATGTGAACTATGTAAACGTGTTATGTAAAACAGCTTCTTCATGGAGCTACTAATACAAATAAAAAACTACATGCACTTTTTATGACCCCTCTTATTTCAATCATAACACATCTTGTAATTGTTTTAGCATGTTATTTAATATGGCAATGTTAATGTATTTGGTTTTGGCGGACTAGATCTGCTACACTGCTGATGCAGAGCCTGTATGGACTTGCTACTGCTAACTGATACACAGAGAAACTGCTGTGAGCATGTAAGATATGCTGCTTCTGCTGCATGAATAGACAAATACATATCATAGCAGATCTGGGCAGGTGGAGCTGGGGAAGGTGTAGGGTTTCAGATTAACTCAAATAATAAACTATTTGACTATTTAAAACGTTGAGCAAGCAATCTGAGAACAAATGAAACAGGAAACTGCAAGCAAACTAAGGGTACGTTTACACGACAACAATATGCTTAAAACGGAGACGTTTTTCCTTTGAGTTTTCCACATACAGACGACACCATTGTCAAAATGATCCCCATTCACACGGATCCGCGAAAACGACTAAAAATCCTGTATTCTGCTGCCAGACCATTAGATAAAACACTATAGACTGCACACGTAATAAGCATGTGCATGACGTCATCGTCTTCAGAGATTCGCGTTTTTGTTGTTTACACGGAGACCGTTTTCAAAAACGTAAACTTTAAAAACGCGTTTTCAAAAGTTTGCGTTTTCAGGCACCTAAAATGCCGTTGTTGTGTAAACGAACGGCCAAAACGCATAAAAAGTTTAAAGTTTTTAGTTGAAAACAGTGTCACGTAAACAGCCCCTAAGGGTCCATGAAAATGAAACTAAGACAAATTAAACTGAATGTGAATGTGACAGTGTAGCAAGCTCATTTTTCCATTGCTCAGCACTGCATTCAAAAATGCACTTAGCAAAGTGCAAACATGGTGTCTTTCAATCAACAAAATTCTACATGAAACAAACTCCAAACATGACTAGAGAAAAAAAAAAAAATGTAATAAATAAAAATCCTATGGACACTACTGCAGTTAACCATTAAGTAGACAATAAGCATTAACAAGAGAATACTGTAAAACAGACAAACAGTTGTTGTAATTCCACAGCACAGTGCTGCTGCATTAAAGTCATTTTCCTCTCTCAGGCTCACTGTAAGGCTGTGGCGAGGCCAGACATTTTAAAGTAAGTGGACCTCTGTGAAATGCTTGCTCTCAAAATACATCATTTTACAATGCATGGCATACAAGATCATTTGACTATTAAGATTAGTTAAATGTGATTTATTTTCAGCCACCAATTTCATGAAAACAACTAAATCCATTCCTAAATAAAATAAAAAATGAACAGAATAAGAACAATAAACAAAGATAAATAGGCGGAGTGTGTGTGAGGCTGGGCAAGGCTTCCCCAGGCCACGGAATATGATTAGCATGGAATCTTCTCACTCAAACTGTTTCTGATTGCTTTTAGAGGGAAAAACTGCCTGTCTAGGATCAGTTTTCTCCGTATAATAGCATATTGGTGATTTTGCAAACAATCCCGTGAATATCTGTGTTTGCACTCTGCAAAGGTTTCTATGTACAACTTGTTTTTGCAGCGTTGAGCAAAGTAGCCAATCACAGACATGTCTGTTGATTTCTTCAACGCAATGGCCAATCAGAGGTGTTTAAGTTAGAATCCACTTACCGCTCAAAGCTGGAGTTTTTGTTCTGCAAGCTCGCAAATCCTCTCATTACAGCAAAGCATAGACATTATGTAAATAAGAGATTCATTGTGCAGTGTAGGCAGCTCAATCTCGCAAAGTTACATTATACACAAGATGAGTGACAGCTTTTAAGGGATTATAAAGGACCGCTCTTTCCACATTTTGTAGGCGATGTAATCATTTCAGAATTTTAATAGAACTTTTGTTTTTTATGCTTGACCAGTGGTCACGTACACGGAGAGACATCCATGAGATTCATGTATTTCATGTCCTTTCCCACAATAAAATCATTTAGTGTCTCATTTGATTGGGTGGACCAGCTGTCAATCTGAGTGGGCCAGTGCCACCCTGGCCTAATAATGTGTTGCCATTAGAGTTCACAATCATATAATTATAATAAGTGATAGATCTTATGCTGTAAAACTAACTGTGTAAGTTATGCAGATTCTCGCTATAAGTATGCAGTGAATTCACATGAAAAGTTTTAGTTTTTTACAGTATACCATCAGACAGTTGTAAAAGAGCATCAGGAATGGTTAGTAATCTTAAGGCTATAAACATCGCAGACTTTGCAGACACTGTTCTAGAGAGATAAGGACTGATATATCCCTCTCACGTTGTGTATTAGTGGCAGGCTGTTCATCTGCTAACTACGGTACATCTATAAAATCTGCCGGCTGCAATAAATAGCATTAAATGATTCTGAACAGGTGGGTCAGTATAATACACACGTCCTCACCTCTCCTCGAGCGTTGGAGGCTCCCGCCTCTCAATCCTTTAGATTGTGCTGCCTCTAATGTGCCATTTAAAACTATTCTCTCCTCAATTATAATACGAAAAAAGCCTTATTTCCCCCTCAGCAAGCCCTTCAATTGGGAACAGATGTTTCTCCCTCCCCAGGAAATGACTCGCTCCTTAGTGATAGAGGCAGGCGGCTGTGCTTTATTAAACATATAAAAAGCCTCTTAAATGATGTGATTCAGAGGAAATATAGGCTGATATTCATTCTTTCAATTTGGGGCAAGCGAGTGCCGCTGAAATAATTACAGAGAGAGAGTGGCAGCTCTCATCGTGCTGTGAAAATGTCACGTTTCATATGCTGCAGCTCGGGGAGGTGCACCACCAACCGATCCATGCAAAAGTTCGAGTTTTGCTTAGCATGAGACACAAACAACTTCCACAGGTGAATATACATGGAAGTATGCATCCAATGGTACTTTTCTGGCAATCTGAATCTAAAAGAACAGCATTGAAAAGTGAACATTATCTAGCCGTCATGTCGTTTAAGACCAATCATTTAGCTTCAGATGGTTTGAAATATAGCATATGAGTTGTACTAAGTAATTATTTATTTTTGGAGTTTGGAAGTCTCAAGCCACTGTATGCTATCATTTTATGTAAAAGAAAAGCGTGGTAATTCTTGATAACATCTTATTTCAGCTCCACTGAAGAAAGGGTTTGATGATGACAATGACACATCATTGTATAATGTTGAATTGTTAATGATGATCTTAATGATGTATTGAAAATCTCTCTTATCAAAACACAAACTACAGGCTAAATATAAAGTGACAAACAAAAAATTAATTTATCATATTAACACACAAAAATAAACATTAAAAAATAAAGTCAATGTATCTCTAAACATTTTACATTGCTGGATTTGTTATTTTATTAACAAACAGAACATTATATTCTGTAGCTTCTTTGCTCTGATTTTCTGAATACTTAATTTCCAGATAATACTGGGAATGTTCTGTCATTCCAGAAAGAAACCTCAAAACAAACAAAACCTGATTGCCACTTACTCCTATCTGAAGGATTTCAGTGGGCATGGTCCTCATTAGCATAGAAATGAATATGATGCCAGATAATGAATATATGGCTCTTGATGCTTCATGAAAGAACTTCAGAGAGAGAGAGAGGGAGGGTAAGAAAAAAGAGCTAGTGAGATACAGAGAAAGAAAGAAATAGACCAACTTTTATTTTTAATGGAGTGCTTGTGTAAGACATTAGCATGAAGAGAGAGTGGGTGTTTGAAAACTAGGCTAGGGAAAGGACATTGTCAAGGTCAGCTTCAGAGAAAGAACCAATGACAGATGGATAGAAGCAGCCAATCTTCTCCAGTAAAATCCCAATAAAAAGAAATGTCTTCATAAGTAGAACAATATTAGCGACACATTTGTCATTAAAAATGTTAAGGGAAACGAGTATACGCCAAAGCTATCTGCCCTCTCAAAATATCCTATAGTATTTAGTAGGTATTCGTATAACAAGCTCAGTGCACCAAGAGAATACATTTACATGAAATGCAAGGATTTAAAGTCCCTCTGTAGTCATTAATTTTATCCCTTAAAACTCACCTTTGATCACCAAAATGACACTTGAATGTAACTCTACACCCTTGCCTCATTTAGTATACGTGGTTCTATGAATATGCAAATGAGCCCTGCCTCCACTCACTCACAGCAGCTCAGAGATCCACTTATTGACGATCACGCGTTGATCTGATTGGTTACAAGGAAGTTTGTGATGTCAGAATTGGCGAGGTTTGTCCTAAGGCTGACGAGTAGTTAAAACATTTTTTTAACACTGTTCCTTAACATTATAACCTCAACGTTTGTCTGTGTGCTGCACATTTTACGCTGAACAGCTTCCAGAAGAGAGTACAATGCAGGCTATACACACAAAAGCTTCTCCTGAAAGACGGAGCCGTTCCCATTTTGTCGAGACAATCTGTTGTTTATGGATCACAACTTGTATATCTTATTATTTGTAGTTGTGTTTTAACAGTTTAAATGATAAATTGTATGTAGTTGCTTTGATAGCTATGATGTAAAGCTTTTCCACCGCTAGCCTGCTAACTTGTTAGTTAGCAGGCTAGCGGAGGCAAAGCTTCCTACATCCAATACATTACAGTATTGATGTAGTGTTTACTGTAGCTTTTGTAAGCTCTTGCTTTTGTAAGACTCTTCACCACCCCTTTGATAAAATTATCCATGATTTTGTGATTTATGCTAACTTGTTAGTTAGCAGGCTAGCGGAGGCAAAGCTTCCTACATCCAATACATTACAGTATTGATGTAGTGTTTACTGTAGCTTTTGTAAGCTCTTGCTTTTGTAAGACTCTTCACCACCCCTTTGATAAAATTATCCATGATTTTGTGATTTATTGCTGTTTGTTTTACCATGGTTTTCCGACAAATATGTTTAAATGGTGGATAACATTATATCGATAAGAAAAATACACAAAAACATATCACTCTGAAATGTCCTGTGAAATCCGTGCTTGCATAGTCTGTGAATGAAATTCGTTCAGCACAATCCTCTTGTTCGTTAACATTGTCAGGGTCTGAATCAGGCTTGAAATGGTTTGAAATTGACGCCACTGTTAATATTTACATCTGAGTAGAGTTTGCGGTTTTGAATGGGCGGGACATTTCCAGAACACACATGCTGCCAATCACAACACACTGGGCCAGCTAACCAATCACAGCACATTTTGTATTTTGGAAGGAGGGGCTTCATCGAAAACAACGCATTTAACCAGTCTGGGGAGAGAGAAGCTGTAATAATGTAAAATATGTAAAAAATAATGAATTTTTTTAACAATGAAGCATGAAAACATATTCCAGTACACCCCAAAAACAAAATCAAGACTTCATAAAATAGACATATAAACAACATTAAAAGCTTGATTTTCACCACAGGGGGACTTTAACTAATCTCTTACAATAAAACACATTGTGAATCAAAAGCATGTGTTGATGAGTGAACACTGTAGGCTAGTTGTTATGTTCAGAGCTGGGAAGATGAAGAGATGAGAATCTAAATCCAGCAATCTTTGTAATTAAATTAAACAAAGATAATCCAAGAGGTGACGGTGATCCAAATAAAATGCTAACTTAATATTGACAAAGTCAAAACAATAACTGACCCTGAACTGATTATGATCTAGACACCAAATCAGTAACTATAGAAACACTTTGATTCTGAGTTAGCCTGGGAAAACCCAGACTACTTCCGGCGTATTTTAATTCTCTCTCCAGGATAGTCTGGAGAAGAGCCCATTCAAACTCATTTCTGTGCCGCCGAAATCGCGGCACCAATCAGAAACGTTTGGGGAGGGATTTACATGATGACGACAGCGCAGCGACGCTGAAGGAGATTTCATTACAAAGATGGATGCCGCCGTGGAACATCACTCGTTCGAATCATAGACAGTATATAAACGAATCAGTTATCGCGTCTGTTTTGAGCAATTTAAACTTACCGTTTTCGTTAAAGGGATAGAGGGCGCGCGCGCATCCTGCTGTGTGACGTGTACGCAGACTGCGCGCGCCCTCAGATCACTTGGACATGGCTGTGTATAAGAGCTAAAAACGATATAAATACTGTTCGTTTTCTCACACAAACCGCTCGTTTCGTGTCTTAGGCCATCAATGTGTACTTACGATGGGGAATTGTTTAATTTGGACGATGGGGAATTGTTTTAATTTGGACTCTGTGCATGCTCTTTGAGACCGTGACCAAAGATCTGCATTATATGACTGACAGACAAAAACGGTTTGACCTAAAAATATCAAAATTGAAACTACTGCGGAAAAAAAGACACCTACATCTTGGATGCCCTTGAGGTAAGCTAAAACATACCAAAATTTAATTTCAAAGTGAACTATCCCTTTAAAACCGGAGCAAAGAACAACACTCGAAGCATACGTCATCTCCTTCATCGATCTGATTGGTTTTATGACTATCCAGTTGCGCCCAGAGGAATTTGAGCTACGTCGGTTGGTGACGCCCCTTTGGAAATGATTTGTCTACATAGCTTCCCCAGACCCTATACTCAGTTTCAACTGAGAAGGGTCTGGTTTTAACCAGGCTAATTCTGAGTGGCAAAGTACTGGCAAAACGTGAGAAGTAGCGGTATGCAAGAAAATGAGAAGGTACGCTAAAGATTAAAATATAGAAGTGGTGGTAATGCGTAAAACCAGAGTAACAAGGGAAATAGTGTCTGCTTCCGAAAACATAAAAATGCTGCCTTCGGAGGACGCATTCCAAGGTAGGAAGGCATTGAGGCCCATCCGAATCCAGTTAGCTTCACTCCCTGTCAACTGAGATATCTTCATCTGATCGATTTTTAAAGGCACCATAGATGTATCCTTCGCTGCCTTTGATATCCCACAATCCTGTGCTTTCCATTCTGACAGTTGAGCTAAAAAAAGATGCGTCTGAACGTTGCGGTTGGTGGTGAGTCTGTGTAAATGTACGTTTCTGACTAACATTTTCCACTTCTGATTTCATTTTTTTAGCGATGACATCTCTATTGTAGCAATTAAATATTTGCTCAGTTATCATCAAAGCTCACTTTATTTCGCTATAGATTAATAAACCATTACGCTGCCTCAGAAGTCTGTCTGAAATCAGTTCCATAAGGTGCCTTCCAGCATTTTCAGATGCAGCCAGGGACTAAACACAAGGTGTGTGACCACAAATCAGAATGAAAGGAATATCAAAATAAAAGTCCTCAAACAGAAATTAATAACCAGCCATGACAGAAGCCAAGTCTGAAACAAAATTGCATTAAAAAAAAAAAAAAAAAAAAAATTGTGATATTAGCTAAATATTGTATTATATTATTATTATTATAGATATATTATTATATATAATATTATTTTTAATACTTTCATTTTTTGTAACAGTCACTTTTGTCATGTTTTTATTTTTAGATTTTATTCCATGGTAATGAATATGGCAATGTTAATGTATTTGGTCTTGACAGACTAGTTCTGCTACACTGCTGCTGTTGCTGCAGAGCCTGTAAGGACTTACTACTGCTAACAGATACACAGACACACTGCTGTGAGCATGTAAGATATGCTGCTGCTGCTGCTGCTGCTGCTACTGCATGAATAGACATACATAAATCCCGTAGCAGATCCAGTCAGGTGGAGCTGGGGGAGGCGGAGGAGCTCTGGTAGCACGCTGCAGGACAGCACTGAACACGACTGTTTTCCCATCATTCATATAGCATGCAGAATACACTGTTGCCCATCACAAAACGTTAATTGAATTACTCTGCATTTATTTATTCCTACCGTTCCAAGTCGGTCACTTTTATTCTATGTGGCACAGAGAGGGATTCAATTTACACACAGATTCTAGACACTGACCTCTGTGTTGTACTTAAGTTAATTTAGAGTGTGTTTCTAGCTGACAACATTGATCACTGCCTCCTGTTAAATACCATTGAACAGTAAAATTAGATTCATTAGAGCTAATTTTAATGATTAAAAGCCTATGAATAGCCACTTATGTGACCTTACAAGCCTGCGTTCAAAAACATTCAATATTGCCTGAGTATAAAAAAAAACCAATGAGAAGAAGCCTATGTGTTAATAAAACTATTGTCTGACTGGAACAGCAAGTCTCAAAAGGGACAAATACGTCACAATATGTTGCTTTTCAGCTATTGAGCACATTTTCAGCAAATCTGTTTACTGTATATATAATCAAAACAGACACCAACAATAAATCATATGAACTAACAACCGTTATATTGTTAGCAGTCAAGACCTATTCACAAGGTGTTTTTGTCATGAATATTTACAATAAATAAATAAATAATCGTTATTAACCAATGAGATAAAATATGTTATGTCATGTATCTGAAGATACAGTAGCATTCTACATGGATGTGGAAGCGCTGATATAATTGGTATCATAGTACAAACAACTTATTAAAGCTATAATGGTACAAACAAGCAGAGTGAAAGAGATTGCTTTTTGTAATTACAATTTCTGACTAAATGAGAATGTTTAACATGTATATACTCTACTGGTCTAAAGTTTTGGAATATGATTTTTAAAATATATATATATATTTTCTGAAATAATTGTCCTATGATCACCAAGGCAGCATCTATTTGATCAACAATACAGTAAAAATAGTAAGATTGTACATTTATATATTATATTTATATTGCAATATTGTATTTTAAAATAAAATAGCTGTTTTCTACTTGAATGGATTGTAAAATGTAAAATATTCCTGTGATCAAAGCTGAATTGTCAGCATCATTACTCCAGTCTTCAGTGTCACATGATCCTTCAGAAATAATTCTAATATCTAAACAAAACATTTCTTATTATTATCAATGTTGAAAACAGTTGTGCTGCTAATATTTTTGTGGAAACCATGATACTCTACCATTTCAAAACTGGGGTAAGAAAAACGTGATTTTCTTAGCTTTTTGTTTAAAATGTTGCTTTTTTTAATGAAACACCCACATTCAAGTGTTTATAAAACAAGAACACATGAAGCGAGAATAAAATGTTTATTTTTTTTTGTTTGTTTTTTTATTTATTTAATTTTTTTAAAAGCAGATGCTCTGTTCTTGTGATCTGTTCATGTTAAGATATTCATACCACAAATTATTCTGGAAGGAATTAAAGTTTTATGAAAATGATCAAAAATGCTTGCGCTGACTTAAAAAAAAAAAAAAAAAAACACTGGCAGGGAAAGAGTTAATGATTTTATTGAAGATGAATCACTGTATGGCCATTTGGGAATTTGGTATGGTGATAAAGGTTATAGGATCATGATTTTTCGGTAGTTTCACATCACATCGTGACTGTACCTTAGCACTAGTGGTGTCATTTAGGGGAATCCCTAATATGGACAAAGACATCGGCTGCATCTGAAATCGCATATTACTAAAGTACCCGGATGTCCAACCCGATCTCACGGGAAAACGTACAAATTCTACGAGGTGGCTAATTCGTACGAATTCATACGACCTCACTCGTACGAATTCGTACGATTTTTGCAAAATCGTACATATTTTACGAATTGCCCAATTCGTATGAATTCATACGAATGACCTATCCCTGACCCCGCCCCTAAACCTACCCATCACGTGGGTTTAGACAAATTGTACAAATTCGTACGAGTGAGGTCGTACGAATTCGTACGATTTAGCCATCTTTTTATCATTCGTACGAATTCGTACGAATTGGTCGTGAGATAGTGTTGGGATGTCCTACCTCTTCTGGTGAGATTCTGAAGTGTGCATCTGATGGAAACTTTTACCATCCCATGAGGCCACGGGAGAGGATTTGTGAATGACAGTGAGGCGACGCAACTGACGCTGGTAGGTCACATGATAATGACAACATGGCGAATGTAGAACGTGCAGGTTACATTCTTACTACACGACTTGTTTAGCGGGCGTGAAGTAATACTTATTCAAGTACCTACTCAAGAGAGTATGCAATTTTGGACGCCGCCATTCAGTGATCGCTGTACCTGAATAAAACACAGATAGAGACATTTTGACTGATTAAACATGAAGATAATTAACAAACCATTGTGACAGTATCTGTGAAAATTTCATAAGGATAATGTATATTTATAATGTAATGCCAATCAACATAGCCGTTATCACTGTATATGATATAAAGGATATCATTTATTTTTCATTTCTATTTGACAATTTTTTTATTTCTATATATATCTCGATATATATTGTGAAAATATGGTGACCTCTTTTGGCCACGATAATCGTGTAGTAAAAAATCTGATATCGTGACAGCCGTACATAGCACCATTAGTTGTTTTTTTCTTTTGCCATTTGATTGAGCGTTTGGATACAGGAGGCGATGATGTGTGACGTCAGACTTAATGAGCGGATTGCGTCCCTACCAAACATGATGTCACTTCCTGGAGGATGATGCCATTAACAAACTGGCTTTTGTAGTTAGGCCCATTTTACACATATACTGGGTGCTTCTCATTCTATATTTGTGCCTCTTTTTTTATACTTTCCATGCATCCTACCTCTTACCTTGAGTGAGGATGAGATGCCAGGATTAAGGTATCGAAGCAAAGATGTATTTGTAAAACAGAATATTCTTGCTCACTCAGGCATCGCTTCAAAGGGACATCAGTGTGCTTCAGGGATCTGCTGTTATGTTTTATTTTTATTTTTAATTAAGGCATTCTTAATAAATATTAATGAAGCAAGATGCACTGTTGAAGTATGTGAAATTTATGGTTTATTTAAACCACATCGTTGTTTCCGGATCATAGCCTGAAGGATGGATGAGCAAGGAAACATCAGCACTGAGTTCTCAGCATCATCCAGAGTGTCAGGAGCTCACATCATCCTGACGGCGTTTATGGTGTGTAACAGAGCTGCAGCTTATTTCATCTTATTTCATCTAATTTCTGTTATTAAAAAAATAAGGAAGAAGCAAATTACAAACAATAAGACAAATACAACATTGCAAAAATATGAATTAAATAATTAAGTTTTATTTTACATGTAGTTAGAATTAGTACAGAAATGTTATAATCAAATGTAAAAATTAAATATTGCATAGTCTTCACTGTATGAATTAAATATAAATGTATTCTTATTAAAGCTAAAAAAATAAATAAAAAAAGTGATTCAATCAAGGGCAGCAAGTTATTTTCTCTTTTGTTTGATTCATATTAATGACACAGAGCAGCAGTTTTATAAGGATGCTGTCACTTTAAGTCCACGCTCAGATCCATTATACTGATACACATCCAGTTTACATCCAACTGTTTACTTTCACTTGAGACATAACCGGCTGTGTTTACATGAATACACACGATGGGATTTTGGACATCATTTTGTGTGTATTTGATTATTCAAGCAGAATAAGACGTGAAAGAGAACGTATCGGTTACCTAACGTAACCTCTGTTCTCTCTAGAAGAGGGAACGAGTATTGCGTAAGTAACGGCTGTAAAAGCCCGACTCGCTCAGAGAAGGATGAACCTGTTCTATAGCCCCTTTGCGCAGCAGCTTCGCTATTTCTGCTTGAAGCAGGTGCGCTGCTTCTAAAGTCACTTTTGTCTCCGTCTGCGCTAGAAGCGCGGGGGGCGACGAGCGAATTGAAGCGAATAGCCGTGTTATATAGTATTCAGCACCCATTCTGACGCGCCCTGAATAGCTTCCCATGCTTTTGCACGCATAGCTAGGGGTCGAATGGTCTCTGGGTTCAGATCGCCGCGCTGAGCGGGATGGGGAACCTGTATCAGAGAGGATGGGGCGGCGCACGCGCCGCCAGTGCTCGAACACGGGGGCTGGAAAACAGTGCTGACTGGCTGTACAGCATATGATGGCTCGATCGCTACGGATGGAGCGCGTTTAGCTGCTAAACACCCCTGGCGCGAGAGCGGCATGGGGGTTATCATGTCTGAAAGTGAGTGCGCGTGCTCGTGAGCGGGCGCAGAGTTTACACTTATAACACGGCCAGTGTTTGGGAGCTTTGTAACCCGAGGTAACTGAGTGGCAGAGCGAGCAGCGGGTAGTTGTGAGCACAGGGTTGTGGGCACATTTACTACACTTAGTACTCGAGCGTGTGTCCGCTTTATGAGAGTGCGCTCTGAGCGCGTTACCATGGGGATAGTGTTTGTGTGTAGTGGTGAGCACGTGGGAGTGGGCACATTTTCTACACTTATGACACTTTCGGCCAGAGCCGGAATGTTTGTGAGCTTTGGAGGATCTGCAACCCGGGGTAACTGTGTAACAGAGCGGGCAGTGGGTAGGTGTGGGCACAGAATTGTGGGCACATTCTCTACGCTTAGCACTCGAGCGGCGCATGCCCGCTCTATGAGAGTGCGCTCTGTGAGCGTTACCGGGGAGACCGTGTTTGTGTGTAGCAGTGAGCACGTGGGAGTGGGCACATTTTCTACACTTATAACACCATTGGCGTTATAGGAAACTGATAGAGCGAAATGCTTTGATGGCTCATATGTTTAGACGCTCATAAATACTCAAGCACCATCCTGTGAGCGGGAGGGTGCGAGATGCGGGTTCGCTTTCTGAATGTAAGAAAGCTGGCCGCGAGCTCGGAGAAGCCAGCAGAAAAAAATATTTATCTGCCGCCAGAGTCGGATTCGAACTCGGGTCTCCCGCGCGGAAGTCTAATGTTCTGCCACTGAGCCACAGGGGCACACACATATGCTCTCAGTTAGCGCGAGCATATGACAGAGCGTCGTGTTTCGTTTCGGCGTTTGTTTGCAGGCGCGCGTGTATTAAACAGGCTCGTTTACTGCAGTATTAGTATTTCCAGCCGCCTGAACTTAGAGGGGACTGAGAAATATGTCAGGAATGGAGGTTAGTCCGACCTGGGTGGGACTTCCTTTTTTCGCCGGTGCTCGTGACGTCCGCTCTGATATCCCTTGAGAACGGCGCAGTTGCGCGGCTCGGACAAAGGGAGAGAGAGCGGGAAGATGTCATCATGTGCTGTGACATCGTTAGTTTGCAGGCGTGCGTGTATAAAAACAGGCTCGTTTACTGCAACATAGATATTTCTAGTCGCCTGAGCTTAGGAGGGGACTGAGAAATGGAGGTGGCCGGTAGGTGACGCACGCGGGGTAGCTTTCTTATAACGTAAAGGAAGCCAGCCCGTGACCGTCTACTTCTGACATCCCTTGTGAGCGGCGCGTTTGCGCGGCTCGAACAGAGGGGGAGAGCCCAGGAAGGGGCGAGCGTCGTCATGTTTTGCGTCAGCGTTTGTTCGCAGGCGTGCGTGCATAAAAACAGGCTCGTTACTGCAATATATGTATTTCCAGTCGCCTGAGCTTAGGAGGGGACTGAGAAATATGTCAGGAATGAAGGTTAGTCCGACCTGGGTGGGGCTAAACACTCTTCTCTCCTTTAGCCAGTAGCTTTCTTGTAACGTAAAGGAAGCTATAGCCCGAGACCGTCCGTTTCTGACATCCCTTGTGAGCGGCGCCGTTTGCGCGGCTTGACAGAGGGGTCTGAAGCAAGCAGAGAGCAGCTGTCAGCGGCGTCATCTGCTTCGTCCCCTGAGGCGACGGCAGTGCGGGCAATGGCCGGCCGCTGCGCGTCGGTGAAGGGCGGGGGAGAAGGAGAGAGCGAGGCTCGCGGGAGGGGCTCCGGCGAGCGCTCAGCTGTCATACCCGGCTCGCTGTTCGCAGCCGCCCGGGTAGAAGCCCAGGCAGAGAGCGCAGATCACAAGGCGGTCTCCGTCGCTGAGCGTGGCTCTGCACGAGCCACAGGATGAGCGAGGCATTTGAAACAACGCCTCGCGCTCTTTTAGATGCAAAGTGTGTCGCGGGGCGAGCACACAACACACACACATAGAGCAAATAAAGGATATATTCGCCGGATAGCGAAGGCGGCCGGCTTCCTCAGTCTGAGATCCTCGGCGTGCTGGTCGCTTGTTTCGACGGCGGCTTCCTCAGAGTCCAGCGATGCGGAGAGCTTCGCTGAAGAGACAAAAATCAGAGAAAGCAGCCCCCGAGCCTCCTTTTATAAGCTAAGCCACGCCCCTCTTACGGGCCATGACGCGTGGGGGCGCTGAGCGCTCCCATTGGGCGTGACGTCACGCCAGGCTCACTGGTAGGCTGCTGCAGTTGCGGCAGGGCAGCCAATGAGCACGCTAGTTAGCCTGCTCTAGGTCTGCGTGCTGCTGCACTGCGTTGACAAGATTATAAAAATTAAGGATAATTTTTTGGCTTCATATCTCGAGAAAGATGACTTTTCCCGCAGCGTAAGCTACTTACGCAATACGAGAGAACCTCTCGTAAGAGAACAGAATTCACGATCACATGCTGAGAGATGCGGCTTTCTATTAACACGCTTGCACTGTCAGTCAGCTCTTAGACTGCACTGAGTTCTTTTTCACTGCTTATTGTGCTTAATAACACTTTTTAACATCGAGCACGTCCCAAATTCACAATAGCCTGAGAGAGGCAGCTTTCTGTGCGTGCACTTGTGGCAGTGTACCAGTCAGCATGAGCACCGCACCGCACCAAGGTCCTTTTCAAGATATATTGCGCTTATAACTAATTTTAACATCAAGCACATCCCGCTCTTTATATTTTCATTCATGCATTTCATCACTCTGATGTGTCAAAAGTGCTATATATTTACATACCGGATACCGCAATATACACTATATAGCAAAATCTCTAACAACGTTTTTTTACTGTGGTAAAGTATCGTCATACTGCCCAGCCCTAAATCCTATATTGCAAAAGTTTATCTAAGTTAATATGTTTATACTGTGTTTTCAAATCAATTTCTACTAAATTTAATGTGTAACAGACTAATTTATAAATAAACAAAAATAGGCTGAATTAGACTTCAGTGCAGAAACTCTACGTGCAGTGCTTATGAACATTCCCTGTTTACACACAGGCAGTTTGTGGACATTATGGTCTTCTGGTTTCAGGAAAGCTCCCTAGAACTGAACATTAGTAAGACCAAAGAACTATGCTGTGGGAGGTTCAGGACACCTAATACCCTACAGCCTCTCTCTGACCCACTCAGGTAAAAAGGAAGGCAGCCTCCATTACTGCAGACCCTTTGCATCCTCTTTATCACTCTTTTCAGATACTCCCAAAACAAGAGCTTATTGAAACTATGTTATCCCTATTTCTACATCTATTTACACAAGACAAATCAGTCTGTTATCACTATTTTTTGCAATTTAGCATGACAGCATTTATTTATTTGTTTGTTGGTCTGTCTAAACACTATTTTAGGTGTCTTTCAGTATTCAATAATTAAAACAATTATTAAATCAGTGGTTTCTATTTATTTTTTAAATTTTTTTCTTCAGTGAAACTGTTTGTTAAAGGGGTCATCCTTTTACGAAGTCTTGATTTTGTTTTTGGGGTGTACTAGAATATGTTTTCATGCTTGATTCTTCAAAAATCGCATTATTTTTCACACATTTTACATTATTACGGCTCCTCTCTCCCCAGTCTGATTAAACGTGTCATTTTCGATGAAGCCCCTCCTTCCACAATACGAAATGTGCAGTGATTGGTTAGCTGGCCCAGTGTGTTGTGAATAGCATTTTTAGCATTTGTTCGGGAAATGTCCCGCCCCTTCATAACCAGCTCTACTCAGATGAAAATATTAACAATGGCATCAATTTCAAACCATTTCGAGCCGATTCAGACCCTGACAATGTTAAAGAACAAGAGGATTGTGCTGAACGATTTTCATGCACGGACTTTGCAAGCACGGATTTCACAGGACGTTTCAGAGTGGTACGTAAAAAAAAAAAAAAATTATGAATTTATACGTAGATACGATGTTATCCTCCATTTAATCAAATTTGTTGAAAAACTATTGTAATACAAACAGTAATTGATCACAAAATCATGGACAATTTAAGGGCCGGTGAACAGTCTTACAAAAGCAAGAGCTTACAAAAGCTAAAGTAAACACTACATCAATACTGTAATGTTAGTTAGCAGGCTAGCGGAGGCAAAGCTTTACATCACAGCTATCATAGCAACTACATAAAGCTTATATTTGGAAATTATAATAGAAAACACAACTACTGTACAAATAATAAGACATACTTACATGTTGTGATCAATAAACAACAGATTATCCCGACAAAATGGGAATGGCTCCGTCTTTCAGGAGAAGCTTTTGTGTGTATAGCCTGCATTGTACTTTCTTCTGGAAGCTGTTCTCCGTAAAAAGTGAAATCATAATCATAACCCCTGTAAACAAGGACCCCTTGATTACAGCCGGTGTCATCACTAATAGTAAATTATCACTTGTAGAGTGACGCTAAATGCAAATGGAATTTGCAAATGGAAAAGATTTCTGTTTTTTTTGTACATTGTTGTTGTGTAAACTTACCCTTAGGTACGTTATGCTTAAAACTGAGAAGTCACATTTTTAAAAATTTCAATACCGACTTGCTACCGAAGTTGGTACTTTTGATAACACTACATTCAAACGGATTCGCGAAAACGACAAAAAAATCCTGTAGAAGAAACACTATAGACTGAACACGTATTACGCATGTGCATGACATCATCATCTTCAGAGATTTGTGTTTTTGTTGTTTACACGGAGACTGCTTTCAAAACAAAAAGATTGTATTTTCCATTTTCAAAAGATTGTATTTTTAAGTGCTCAGTTCTTTCTGTTCATGATTCGGTGTCATTGATCCAAAAAAAAAAAAAATGTAAGAGACAACAAAATAAAGGTCATGTTTATATTAAAAATAAATAAAGTGATGTCTACTTTTAAAAAGTACAAAAAACAACACACTGTAATTAAACATTAAGACAAAAGTCTAGTGTGATGGAATTACTTACTGACATTTTCCGACTAAAGTTATATCCAGTATTTCAACTTTGTTGAAATTTGAGTATGTAACATTTTGTAACCTGGTATCTTTTACATGATAATGATAACAGAAACTTTCGTGTCATATACAGTATGCAAATCGAAATTATGAAACATATGCTGTTGATGGAGCTAGCGGTAACTTGTATTGAACCAAGAATGTAAGCTGAAATTTACTGATTTTTTTTTTTTTTTTGGTATAGAAAGCTTTATATAGGAAACAGCATGATGCAGTACTTATGAGACTAACACTAAGCTAATGCAGAGACAGAGAAGGAGACTGAAAGGAGAGAGAAATGAGGGGTTGAGTATGCAGTTAAGGCAATTTCAACATTCAGATTAGAAACAAAAGCCATTAGTGCAAGAGAGTGGAGAAAAATGCTAGTGATGCAATTATGAAATGACTGCAGACTGTGCAAAAGTAGTTTAGCTGTCAATCTCTGATTCCTTCAAGACCTTCCCAATCACTGTCAAGGACAAATGTACAATTTCTTTTTTGTGTGTTTGTGTGTGTGTTTTGGCTCCTCCCAATTTTAAATCATTGCTTTCAGTACTCCTTTCAGAACTCTTGTGTGACAGTCCATTTGGAGGAAATGACCACCTTTGCGGTTCTCATCTTGCTGTCTGATTGAAAAAATTGCTTCAGACAGGCTGTGTTTGCTTGTGAGTTTGTTTTTCTTCAGTGGCCCTCTGGTACTTTTGTCTGTGCAGTCATTCAACAGATCTATTTGTGTAAAAATCTTCTCTGCTCTTCTGGGGACATCAATAGGTGCCTAGGTAGATAGACATACTGTGGATCATACGTTTCAGGATGGGCCTGAGCCATAGCTAGAACAGAATATTACACGGCAATCATCCAAAACTCCCTAGCATTGCAACAACCCAGAACAATCTTACAACCATTTTGAAACCACCCACTAGTATCATGGCAGTGAGTTTTGCATGGACCAGCATCACTCAGATTTTCTTTAAAAAAAATCCACTTTCGGATGTCGAAGTGCCTATATAAGTACCTTTGCAACTAAATAACTAACTCTCATTAGAGTATTAGTAGACTGTCTGTTTACTATCTGCACACACTTTATTGTGATGCTCCTCGACAGACATTCTACCGACTATATGTAACTTTACAACTACAGTACATGTCAACTTATTCTACTAACCCTAACCTAACAGTCTACTAATATTCTGATGAGAGTCAGTTGATATTTAGTTACAAAGTTACTTTCAGTCAGTAGAATGTCTAAAGTGGATTATCGAAATAGTGTAAGGGGATTTACAGTCAAAGACCCAGAACCAAAATGATTAATTAAGACGAGTCAGAATTATAATAAATTAAAGAAAAGTTTTACTGAAGATAGTTTGCAGTTTCATCAGCAGAAGTCAGCTTCAAGACTCACAAGGAGTTTGTAGGCCGTAACCCCGCTTACAGTTACAAAGATCACAGCAGTTATACCCTTCACCACGCACACACACCAGTTATACCCTTCACCAAGGTCTACGCTACGTCTTTGCTTCAGGTTGAAGTTTCTGATTGGCTAAGAAATAGATAAAAACAGTAATTTTCCACACATACTGTATACAGATAGACTGAAGCATATCTCCATCGATTATGCAGCTGACACTCGGACCCTGAAGTTAGGCACGTCGTGACCTTCCAGGTCGCAGATTTGGGTTGATGGGCGCCAGCCTGTCCCGAACAACAATTCAGTCAATCTCCAATAATGCCAGTGGTTCCTTAAACTGTAACCAAAAAGACTAACACACACACCGACACACAGCTTCCTCAGGGTTGGATTTGGCCAGGCTCTAACTATAAACAGGAGAGTCCTCTCAAAACATCAAGATAACATGTTTTTTCTATCAAGGAGATGAGACTTTAATATTACACACTTTAGTATAATGCAGTTAAGTAAAGCTTTAGCTAAGAAATGGTCATTTAAACTATTGGTTCCAATGACCCTTGTGACCTATAGTCGTCATGGTGAGCTAGAAGAACAGATATATGTTTTAACACAAGTTGAAGACCTTTCTCAAACAAAACATCTTGTTGATTTTGCCTGTAGATAATATAAATATGGTCAGGAAAGCAATGGAAGTGCTTGGGATTGGTCATATACTTAATCCTACCAACAAGCCACACCTGTTTACCCTTTCAATGATTTATGCACTCATACATATACAGTACATTGTTTATGTCCATCTATGTTTACTGTACCAAAGACCGGTGAACTGCCGGAACAAATATAGGAATGGTCCAATAGCAGTGTCAGGGGAGCTCATTTGGACAAAAGTTGCTCTTCGCATTTTTCTGAGCCTGCAGATCATCTCTGCACTATAGCTCAGCTGGCACTGCTGTAGTCAGATCAGATTTCCACCACCCATAGACATTGTTCGCTAACAATAAACTCTATGCAGGAGCTAAAAAACAAAAACAAAAAAAAACAGGTGTCATAGAGGGCATCCCCTTAAAAAGTTCATGTACAAAACAGGTATTGATTCAACGGGCCTCTCAGCATGAGGCTGGACAACACAAGACAAAATCAGCATGCCTTTATTTGTAAAGAAAATATATTGATTACACAGATAATGTAATTACACAGACACAGTACTTTTTGAATGCATCTGTAAAAGTACTGACATTCCATTAAAGGTATATATCAGTTCATGGATTACTTGGGGACTGAACACATGACCACTGCGTTGTTAGCAAGATACAGGAGATTATGTATTGCAGATAAAAGTATTTTAATTGACTTGTACTACATTCCATGTCTTCTGAAGCCATGTGATAACTTTGTGTGAGGAATAGAGTGAAAACTTAATGCTTCGTGAACGCAGTCACATCACATTGAGATATGGTCTTCATACAAAGCAATCATTTGGCCTTGGAAGACTTGAAATATATGTAATTTTTTGATAAATTATTGTGGCTGTACTTTTATCTGCCTGTTACATGCTTTATACAGTGCTATACATACAGTAAGTTTAGACACCCATGTTAACATTGACTAGAAAGGGGAATAAAAAATCATCTTTTGGGAATTGAACTTAATGCCTATTAAAAAATTTTTTTGGAAAAATCCAACCTTTAAGGACACCAATTTTCTTTGTGAATGAATAATGTATCGTAAATAAATAAATGTTCTTCCTTAAAATACAGGGTGCATTAGTCTGGACACCCCTATGTTAAATTCCTATAGAGGCAGGCAGATTTTTATTTTTAAAGGCCAGTTACTTCATGGATCCAGGATACTATGCATCCTGATAAAGTTCCCGTGGCCTTTGGAATTAAAATAGCCCCACATCATCACATAGCCTTCACCATACCTAGAGATTGGCATGGTTTTATTTCAGCTAGCCTAATATCTGGTTTGATTTGCATTGAGAGATGATCTTATGGAAAGTACTCCACGCCAATCTCTAGGTATGGTGAAGGCTATGTGATGATGTGGGGCTATTTTAATTCCAAAGGCCAAGGGAACTTTATCAGGATGCATAGTATCCTGGATCCATGAAGGAACTGGCCTTTAAAAATAAAAATCTGCCTGCCTCTATGGGAATTTAACATAGGGGTGTCCAGGCTTATGCACCCTGTATTTTAAGGAGGAACATTTATTTATTTACGATACATTATTCATTCACAAAGAAAATTGGTGTCCTTAAAGGTTGGATTTTTCCTATTTTTTTTTAATTAAGGCATTAAGTTCAATTTCCAAAAGATGATTTTTATTCCTCTTTTTAGTCAACTTTAGCATGGGTGTCTAACCTTATGCATAGCACTGTATATGAATATAGATTTATAAATACTGACTTTGAGAAATGGTTAGGTTCAGGGTTAGAAATAAACACCGAACCGTGTTGATTTAACAAATTGTAAAACAATGTGAAATGGTCTGGTCATCATGGGCCTCAAAACGACTGTACTGGTGGTATAGTTACGCTACTGGTGGTATAGTTACGCTACTGATTAACAGTTTAAAACTACAGTTTACAGTATTTATTTAAAGGAGTGGCCATTTTTTAAACAATGCAAAAGTTCCATCACAAAAGTTACACTATGAACAAGAGGGATGTTTTTGTTCATGGCATTCACATTTTCTCCTGATCAAAAAACAACAGCTGGACTCTCCCAACCCTATCCATAACCCTTAACATTAAACATCTAACGTCTGCAGAATAAATTGCATCATGGGCCATAAATAGTATCAATTCTTAAGTCTCTTCATTTTTAATTTAGTTTGTGTTGACACAGATTGCTATCTTCTATCGCTTGTCTACTATCACAGTTCAGAAATGGAATTTCTAACGCCATATATAGGTGATTCTCCAGGAGCTTATCTGTCATAGTGTGGAAATGCCTTATCTGTCATCAGCAGTGACTTTATTCATTTTTAACAGCTTTCACCCATGTTCAGATTTATAGCCGTTTTGTCCTTGCTCAAAGCCTTGCGCTTCAACCCTGGGCAAATAGAAGCAGCGATTGAATGGAAGCCTTTTTTAATGTCTCTCTCCCAAGGCCCATCAGCGGTGAACGTAGGCCAGGTTTAATCTCGCTTCAGATTGAACTACATGCAGGGGCAGCTCTCAGAGTCATGATCGATACCTCCGCTTTGATTATTGCTTAACATTATATTGAACGGGTGGCAGAATGAATTCTCAGAACCTGTGTTAATTGCGTACTAAAGGTGCTGGACATTGCAATCGCATGATGCTTATTTTTAGGACCATTAAGATTTTAAGGTATCATAAATGCTAATCATTATCAAAATACATTAAAACTAGAACATTTGCGAACCCTGAAGAATGATGCATATTTCTGAATAAAATTTAAGCTTGATTCTCACCATGGAATAAAAGAATGATAAAGGTAATTGCGACTTTTTATCTCACAATTTTGCCTTTTTTTTATTTGAGTCGTGAGATAACGTGCAATTCTGATAAATAATGTCACAATGAAGTCAGAATTGCGAGATACACAGTGACTTCGCAATTCTGCCGTTATTCTCTCAATTGTGAATTTATGTCCCACAATTTTGACTTTTTTTCTCAGAATTGCGAGTTATAAAGTCAGAATTGCAAGATATAAGCTTAAAATCTTGCAACTGCGAGTTTATATCTCGCAATTCTGACTTTTTCTCAGAATCGTGTAATATAAATTTTTTTAAATACATTTTTTTCGCTATTGTGAATTTATATCCTGAAATTGACATTTTTTTCTAAGTTATAAAGTCCGAATTCCAAATAAAAACGTTCAATTCTGAGAAAAAGTCAGTGCATAATTGTAACATTTTTTCGAGTTTATAACGCAATGTAAACTCGCAAATGTGAGGAAAAAGAGTCGGAAAAGTGAAATTAAAGTGTAACGAAGGGGGAACTCAAAAACGAAGGAGAGCTGGATCCAAATGCAGCAAATTTTATTAACAGAATAAACAAAAACATAGAAAACATAAGTCCACACAAGACAGGCCGGGATCATGACAAAAAAAGTCATAATTACCTTTTTTTATTCCGTGGTGGAAACAAGCTTCCATACATTTTTTTTTTTATCTTTTTGCTTTTCAGTGACAGACCTACTTGTCTGTTCAGGGTCATTTTTTGCTTTAATTAAGCAGAGTCTGCTAACCTCACAACAATACTGTCTCTATTTACATCTTTAAAATAACTAAGAATCCTTAAACAGAGAGCTGTTTTAACTGAACACAACTTGGATTGGCATTTCTAACATGTATAAATATGTAATTGACATTGTTTTGTCTCAAGATCGACACCAGTAATGTTTTTTTTTTTTTTTGGTTTGTTTTTTTAAGGCATGTTTATAAAAGCTACTTAAATGTCCTAATTAAAATAAGGCCTAAGCTCTGTCTGTGAAACCGGGCCTAGAGTTGGACATAGTTTCTCCAACAAAGATATTTGAACTTAACTGAGCTGGAAAATGACAGTAACTTTGCTATTGAACTGAATTGATAAAGACATTAACATTTGTTACATTGCAAATGCTGTATATAGTATACACAAATAAATAAATAATAAATAAGAATAAGACTGACATGATTTACAAAGTTTGAATGGAGTCTGTACAATAATAGAGTTGAAATGTGAAAATGTTAAGGAATTTGAATAGCATTGTCTTCCAGGCACTGTAATAAATATTTGAGATGAATAAATAGGCAGCATTCTTTCCTGTCCAGTGATTTTTATTTTATTTTTCACTTAACACAGATGAACACTGATTAACAGAACACAGGTGATGGTGATGATGATGATGATGATGATGATGATGATGATGATGACAGGCAGACAAGTCCAATGAAAACAAACTAAACAGAACACAACTATGACACCCTCAACCGTTCTAATCCTATCCTAACCCTATAGTAAGTACATTTAGTTGCTTAATATTACTCAGTACTTAAATATATAATTACACTGTAAAAATGACACCATAAAATAAAGTGTAACCCAAAAATACTTAACATCTGTAACAATGTAGCTTTTGGAGAAGTATGAGTTCCCACACTGATTAACTGGCCAATTCTATGTTTGAGTTAAGAACATTCTGATTGCATCTGAAAATGGTTGGCTAACAATGCTTTTGGGAAAATGAATTATTATAAGAGCTAAGGAAAGCAGAGGTTCAGCAAAGTAGAGTTAAATTGCTATGCTAAACAGTTAAACCTTGACCACTGGCAGACATTCAAAATGATGAATAAAGCAATGATACTCAAATTTAGGAAGAGTTGAGGACACAGCACAGGAGTTCTAGTTTAGCTGCTGTTAGAATGAGGCTGGGAAAAATAAAAATAATAAATAAATAAAAAAAACAATGTAGGAAAAAAAGATTAATAGCCTGTCAGAGAAAGTGGAAGCTAATAACATGGATCACTGAAATCAAAAGCTACTGGTTTGTGTTTCAGAGCTGGATAAATATGTCTGAGGGAATGGTCTAGCCGTTTGGACAAATCCTTGGAAATGTTTATTATGAAGACTAGTGCCATGAGGATTTCAACAAACAAACTGGGAAAATGCTCAGTGATCGATCATATAGGGCACCATGTTTGTGGCAAAGAAGTGAAAGCAAGTCAAATCAAAATATTAAAATATTGCCTTCAACAACTCAATACTGGGGAGTAATATTGCTCTATGCTGCAGCTGAACATATTGTACAATTAGTTCTGGACTTTCTTCATTACTAAAACAACACTGATTATTATTCTTAGTTAATGATGCATTTAATCTGTTTGTCAGAAAATTACTGCCAAAGACCACTGTCTCTAAAAATCATTACATTACCGCCAAATTATACAATCATCTTCAAAATATGTATTATTAGACACAACACAACTGGGAAAAAAGGATATTAAGACAGTAGTGGCAGTCGGGATGAAGCTCAGGTTGAGTCTGAGCATATTTTTTTTTTAAATAAAAACACTACTCTTTTTGTATCATCACCTCGACTCCTGCTTCCTGCTATTCCACAGCTTCCTCTGTCAATTTCTCAGGCTGAAAGAAATAGAGTTTTGGGTAACAGACATAATACAGTTTGTTAACTAACTTATGGGCATTAGAGAAAACTTTTAGATAGCACTCAAATGGATGTGTTTTGATGGGATCTGGTAAAGAGATTGAATTTTCTTGCCAGGAACATTGAATCCAATCTAATAACCATGTTTTTAAAGACTTTTGAATTTTGTTATGTCTAAACTGTACAACTAAATGGCTAAATTACATGTATTCTTGTGGCATATTTGAAAGGCTTGTGAGGTGCCTTCCCTCCCAAATTCATTTCCAGGGACTGACGGTAGAAAGTTCAAGAAAGAATGGTATGGGATTTATGAATATACTAGTCCCACCGTTGATCAGGCTTTTCGTTTCATGTGTCGTGCATATGGTGGTAACGAGTCTAAGACGGACACATTTCAAGTGACTGGATTTGCCAACTGGAATGAAAAATTCAATGAACATCAGAAAAGCACATTTCTGCTGGGTTAAAAAAGAAAAGTCATCATCTGACTCTCAAAACGGGAAGCGTAGCCACGTAAATCAGCAGTGAACATGCAGGAGAGTGGATGAGAACAGAGCATATCTTAAACAAATATGCAAGATTTGCTCTCCTGTTGTCGCTCTGGTATTGCTTTTTATGGTCTCGATGAAACGGATGAAATTTCTTACAGATTTAAGGGCCACTTATAACCAACTAATAAACCGACTTTTCGAAATTAGAGAGAGATCATTTAATTATGTTCATAGCAAGGACCAGAATGAGTTGATCAATATAATGGCCAGTCAGGTTAAAAGTGGCATCACACAATGAGTGAAGTCAGAGGCCAGAATGTTTGCCCTTTTTGTGGATAAAACGCAATACATAAGTAGGCATGAGCAAGTTGCAGTGGTTTTAAGATCTGTCGACAGAGCCCTCGATGTCAATGAATTATTCATCTGATTTTATCGGACTGACTGAACAGATGGTGAATCTTTGGCCCTTCTTTTAAAGAATGTACTAAGAAGCTTTAAGCTTGATATCTGCAACTTGAGAGCGAAATGTTACGATAGTGCGGCCGAGTATGTGAAGAACCTACCGTGGTGTTGCTACATGCATTTTAAGCAAAACGAAATGCTGTTTTTGAGTCTTTGCAAGAATGGAGTAGTTACTTAAATCTCTAAGCAACACAAGATGGAGCTGCCGCACAGAGGCTCTTAAGGCCATACTTGAAAACTTTGAGAAATTTCTTTGAAATTTCAAAAAAACTATGTGCGAGTTGGGGGACAGGCAAGTAATCTGCCAACATCAGTGACCGATTTTCACTTTTTGTTCCCTTGCATTTTGATGTGACAAGTTCTCATGCAGTGCAATGTACTGTCCAAAGCGCTACAGACATCCACTTCACATTATGCCCGTGTAAAAAGCCTAGCATCTTCCACAATCTCTGCTTTGGAAATTCACAGTCGATTTGTGCGATAAGACCAACTACCACGGCCCGCAATGTTGATGATGGAGAACAACCTAAGCAACAGTGCCTGGACAGAATTCAGCCTCAGCTCAGGACTATTACAAGGAATTGCATTTCGGCGTACTGAACAACGCTATTAATGAGATCTGTGAGTGATTTCAGGAAAATGACATTAACACTTTGATTGCACTATGGAGTTTCAGAAGGTCAATGCTATGCCAAGTGGAGAAGTGAGTTGTCTCACTGTTCAGAGTGTCAAAGTTAGTCCACAGTCTAGTTAACGTTGGCAACCTCTTGATTGTTTTTAACAACATGCATCATGTGAAATACATTTTTCTTGCTTGCGCTGACTGAAAACATACATGAGAAACACCATGAGACAGGAGAGACTCTCGGACACTGCAGTACTGAACATTGACTGGGCCATCCATGTGGATTTGGCAGTTAATTGCTTTGATGCTGTGCCTGGTGGACGTTTAGCCCTTCCCTAAGGTATGCCGTTGTTTTGATACATAAACTCGTTTGCTCAAAATGTATGCAAATAATTTGCAGATGCAGGTAAAAAAAGCCTCGTGATTTTTTTCTCTTGATGTCGGCCATGATGAACACTTAGACAAAACAGAACCTATCAGTGACATAGCTCCCCCTGCTGGAAGCGCCGAGATTGCGCCAAAAAGAAGGCATGCGTCCTGGAGCCAGGAGCCATGAGCCAGGGAGGAGAGGGCTCATGTCTGAGTTCTGGGGCTGGAGAGGGCTCATGGGCTGGAGCCGACACTGGACTGTGCTCAGGGGCTGGAGTCAACGTGTGTCTGGCCCGGACACACATAGTAGCCACAATATGTGACCGGTGCTGGCAAAAAATGAGTTGGAATGCGCAAGGGCTAATTACGAGCTAGGCAAAACAAGTAAAAAATGAGTTTGAGGTTTTCAAAAAATTTGCTCATTAAGCCCTCATCTAGCAATCACAATGCTTAAAATAGCAATTTAACATCTAAAAGTATCTTTGTTTGTACATTTTCTGAGAGGAGTGCATTTCCTTTGTACATGGAAAATGCTGTTTTTCTCTGCTTGATTCTCAAAGTTGGCGCTTCCCCTCAGCACAAGTTTGGTATCATTTTAAAGCGCATCATTCCAACTTTGTGAATATTCATAGCAAATTCGCAATGATATGAGTCGGAATCAATGAAATGTAAATTTTCAAACTCAAGCTGATGTAAAGAAAAATTATGATCTTACTCGCGCTGACTGACACATCTGACGCATGCGCACAAAGGTGCCTCAGACAGTGAGTGATCCCAATATACATATGAACACAGAGTTACAGCATTTCAAAATATCTGTCTTGGCGAGTATTCACGCAAACATTATCTGTTATGTCATAAGTGAATGTTTGGTTAACTGTTAGGGGAAAACCTCTGATGAGTAACAGTATATTAGATTTGTGCGGTACAGTAGGTCTTAATATGCTGTCTGTTTCATTAATGTTAATCAAACAGTTGTGGTTATCATTGAAAAAAAAAGAACGTTGAAAATATATTTTGACTATTGATATTTGGTTTTGACTTGGTGTGTGCCAAATTTGTTGTTACTACCAGGGATTTTAAGGTACGGTTGCTAGGTGATTTTGTTTAGCTTTAACTTGATCTTTCTAAAAATTTACTTTTTCTGACTTCAAACAGGTGTAGTTCATTATTTTTTCCTCTTTTACCAACTAATCATACATCATTTAGAATTTTTTTTAAAAGAGCTTGTGAAAATAACTTGCTCATTGCAACTCATTTTGCCACCATGGGACACATATAGTGAAAGATCCACATCTATGAGCTCGCTAGAGCCGACAGGAAGGGTAGGCTCTGAAACAGCTTCCTCTGGAGCAGGCTCTGAAACTGCTTTCTTGGGAGCGGGCTTGGAATTCCCATCACTGGAACAGACTCTGGAATTTCACTCAGTGGAACAGACTCTGGAATTTCACTCACTGGATCAGACTCTTGGATTTCACTCACTGGATCGGACTCTGTAATTTTACTCACTGGAACAGACTCAGGAATTTCTCTCACTTGGCTGGTGGACTGTTCACTGTCTTTCTCCTTGCTCTCCATGATGGTAAAGAGGGATCCATTATGGACCACCCATTCCACAAAATCCTGGAAGCTCCCCCAAGTCCCCAGAAATATACCCAAGGCCCGTCTCTGGTCAGGTGTGCTCTTGTCTCTGTGTTGAGACCTGCCTGGGAAAATACACAGAGGCTGGTGTCATCATAATGGGTGAAAGGGACCAGCATTTTAAGTTTACACAAAACTCAGGAAAAATAAACATTAACAGAACAGCAAAATCTAACACGATGATAACAGACAACTGAACAGGACCAAACACAGGGCTTAAAGACACCTGAGCAAACAAAGGAGCAAACAAGATAATTAACGAGGTAACAGGTGAATGAGATGAATAAATGACACACACTGTGAAACTAGGTCAAACTAAGGAGCTGTTTACACGACATCACTTTCAACTGAAAACGAATTACTTTGTATGCGTTTTTGCTGTTTATTTACACAACAACAGCATTTTGGGTGCCTGAAAATGCAAACTTTTGAATATGGGTTTCAAAGTGCATGTTTTTGAAAACAGTCTCCGTGTAAACAACAAACACGCGAATCTCTGAAGACGATGACATCATGCACATGCGCATCACATGTGCAGTCTATAGTGTTTCATCGCCATCTACTGGCCTGGCAGCAGAATACAATGTTTTTAGTCGTTTTCACAGATCCGTGTGAATGGGGATCCTTTTGACAATGGTGTCGTCTGTACATGGAAAACTCAAAGGAAAAACTTCTCAGTTTTAAGCATATCGTTGTCATGTAAACATACCCTAAAACAGGCAAACAGAAGCTGAATGCAGAATGAAAACTAAGGGGCTGTTTACACAACACCGTTTTCAACTAAAAACGCGAAACTTTTTATGCGTTTTGGCTGTTCGTTTACACGACAACAGCGTTTTGTGTGCCTGAAAATGCAATCTTTTGAAAATGTTCTCTGTGTAAACAACAAAAACGCGAATCTCTGAAGACGATGACATCATGCACATGCGTATTACGTGTTCAGTCAATTAATGGAAAAAGGAATGTTTGGAAATGTAAACTGATATTTCCTAAAGACACAGTAAAGCAAAAGATATAAATAACTGGCTTACATTTTTTTTTTGTGGGTGAAAATACTAACATGCCTAAGACTTTGGCACAGTACTGTGTGTGTGTGTGTGTGTGTGTGTGTGTGTGTGTGTGTGTGTGTGTGTGTGTGTGTGTGTGTAGGAATTACAGTGATAGACACCACTTTTTTTTTTATTCGAGCTCCTGCCTATGAGAAACTCTGCACATACCCGATTTGAGCCATCTCAGATCAGTCCTAAATTCCTTCACTTTCTCTTTAACAATGCCACCTCTGCTGAAAGCAAATTCTTTTAATTCAGCTCCTTTGTTAACCATGGCTTATTATTGAGGGAAAAATCTGACTTTTACAACATGTTCAAAAAACTTTATATAAGATGTAATAACATCTTTAAGTTCACGAACATCAAGGAACGAGTCAAATAACACCTGCCAGTCTGTAGTGGCAAAACAACAATTAAGTTACTCTACTGTTCTTACTGTCCTTCTCCAACAACTGCTGTACGGTTTGTGAGAGGTTTTTCACATTTAATCTTCTGTTGTTATCTCTGCAGTAGGTGGATAATATTGTTCTGATTTGCCTAAGGCAGGTCTGCAAATTTATTTCACTGCTTTATAAGCATTCCAAAAGCATTTATCCAATGTTTGTGTTGAACGCATCAGAAACGTGATGTACTGTATTGTAGAAGAGCTGGAAGATGAGCAGACAAATCACAGGTATTGAAGTCTCCAAGTATAAACACCAGTTAATCCATGGACCCAGTGCATCATTAAAGCATCTTGTAATTTTATCAGCAGCTTCAGTGTTATTTGGTACCAAGCGTATCAAGAATCTATCCAAAATCGATATCCATACTCTCTGGGTAAATAATTAGACCTAATTGTGACCAAGATTTATAGCTTAAATCAAATATATTTCATATGCCAGCATGGTGTATCTTCAATCTTGTATCTTCATGATTGATCTTCAAGCAGAAGGGACTGCAATAACTATTCTGAATGATATCAATCCACAATCTGACTTGTGATGCAGCCTGAATCATAACCACACCATGTTATTTCATTTGGCCAGAGGAGAACTGGCCCTCCGACTGAGCCTGGTTTCTCCCAAGGGTTTGTTTTCTCCATTCTGTCACCGATGGAGTTTGGTTTCATTGGGGACACTTAATATTCAGCAATATTTTTGACTTGAATGCACTGACACTATTAGATGAGAAATAAACTGAGCTGGACGATGACATCACTGTTTTCTCCAGAGCTGCTTTATAGCTGACTTGCAATTTTTGATGATCTTTACACAGTCATTGAACAGAACTGAATGAACACTGAACTGACCTCAGCTGCTTTGAAACAATCTGTATTGTATAAAGTGCTATATAAATAGAGGTGACTTGATTTGTTGAACTTTACACAATTATTGAACTAAATGAACACTGAACTGACTTTAGCTGAATAATGACAAAATTGTCTTTTTAGAGGTGCTTTACAGGAGAATTTGAATTCTGTTTGTATCATTTAATCGTTTTCCTGTTTATTACTGTGAAGCTGCTTTGAATTAATCTTTGTTGTATAAAGATGCTATATAAATAAAGATGACTTGACTACACTTCATTGTTATATGTGAATCCTGAGGGTCATGAAAACAGCACAGTGTCTCAGATGCAGAATTGTATTTAGCTACACGGAACAAAAATGGTAAACCTATTTCCTTCAGGAAATGCAAATGCAGTTACTTTTATAGTTTAAAGGGAGGCTTATTGTGATAATACACCTTAAAGACAAGAGACTCTTGTGTATTCTCACTGTGTTCCTGATGTATGACCTTGAAGACCAGTCGAAGGCTAGAAGCAGCTGCAGGTGAATTATAACTAGTGGATTTACTTGTTGTAATTCACAAGGCAGTGATCTTTCATCCTTTTCGATGATTCTCACAAGATCCAAGGTCTACAACCCTGAACGAACACAGTGTAGTGAAATACAAGCTTACTTATATAGACAACACACACATCCGTCAAAGGAGAATGACTCGTCTATGCATTAGAAATAAATATGTAACACTGTGAACACTATTTGTTTACTATTTTGGTTACCATTCTCATTTCGTTATCATTGACTTAAATTAATTTTATCTTCTCTATGTTTGTTTATTTTACAGACATGCTATTATATGAGCTTGGTCTCTGTCTTTGTTTGTGTATTTATATGAAGTGAAGTTCTCACACATTTTTGTTTTGTTTTGGATAGACATAGACAGCTTCTCAGACATTGATCCTTCGACATACATTATATGAAATCAAATAATCAATCCTTTCAGGATTACTTTTTTAATGTACAGAAAAAAACATTTACACAGAATGAAGAGAACCTCCATATAATGTGATTATGTGATAATTCTAGGCAAATGTGATAAACGAAGCTCACTGCTGGAAAGCCAAATTAATGTGTAAGAAAAGAAAAGCTTTACAGCCGGACTTGCAAAAGTCTGTGTTCTTATTGATGAAGGATACACTGAGGAATTTGAGCTATAAGGCTGAATGCACCACTGTACAAAAGAGCCACTAACAATGAACCATAGAAAAATGCGATACTGGCTGTTCAGATTTCTGAAATGAGCTTCCTGAAAACAAAAACATAAAAATGTTTTTATTCAAGTATTGTACTAATGAGCAATAGGATCACATTCATGTATGAGCAGTAGGTAACATTGTGTTATATGTATCCATGTCAATGTTTTACCTCTTTTGTATTTGGTTCATAAGATATGCTATTTCATTGCATACATACTGTTTACATCTCCAAAAAATATTTTGGTTCCATATGATAATTCAGAGGCCAACTACAAAGAAAGATAATCGTAGGTTGATTCCATAGAAAAAAAGAAATATGAACACTGCAATGGTACTGATATTCTTTAGGAATTTCAAGCGACCTGACAGTGAAATATTGGCTTAAACAATGATGTGAGTTTGGGTCAGGTTTGTCTGTCTAGTGTAACCATATAGGGGCAAATGTTTAACAACCAATGTTTCATATTTTTGCAATTCCATTTAGTGCCACAAAAATTAAATAAGCCTACATCATCTTTGAGGAGAGAGAGAGAGAGAGAGAGAGAGAGAGAGAGAGAGAGAGAGAGAGTGAGTGTGAGAGTGAGTGAGTGTGTGTGTGTGTGTATTGGTGGACTCTCTTATGATAATAGATTTTTTTTTTTGCTTTATAATGAATGCCAATTACATTTGATTTCCAATAAGCACTCATTAGTATCAGCTCATTAGCTCATATTTCATAATATAGTGTGATATCAACATTATTCCAAAAAGGTCTTATTCAGTGGTGAAATAACAGACATTATTATAATAAATAACAACTATTATTAGGCGGTAATACTTTAATTTAGGGTCCAATTCTCACTAACACTTGCTTAGATATTATATTACTAAGATATTGGCTGTTTATTAATACTTATAAACTCATATTAATGCCTTATTCTGCATGACCATATTCTACATCCCTTAATCCTACATTACCTAAATTTAACAACAACATTACTGACTATTAATAAGCAGTAATTACATTTACATTTATTCATTTAGCTGACGCTTTTATCCAAAGCGACTTACAATTGCTATATATGTCAGAGGTCGCACGCCTCTGGAGCAACTAGGGGTTAAGTGTCTTGCTCAGGGACACATTGGTGTCTCACAGTGGATTCGAACCCGGGTCTCTCACACCAAAGGCATGTGTCTTATCCATTGCGCCACCACCACCCCTTAACTATAATTAGGAGTTTATTGAGGAAAAAGTTGTAGTTAATAGTTAGTTAATACTGAGAGTTGGACCCTAATCTAAGTGTGACCTAATAAATAAATAACTTGAACGTTACTGTGCTCCTGCTGAAAATGTTTTGGGTTTTTTCTCGGCTATAGCTTTCAAATCTCTTTCATGCACTGAAAAAAAAAAAAAAATGAAAAAAAATAAATAAAAAAAAATAATCTTATAATAATACCTTATTTAATCAGGTACTGTATTGGCCAAAAATTATGTCCGCCCCAGGCAAATTGACATCTTGACCCTTTATTCAAATATAATTTAAAAGGAGTAAAAGATTTTGTAAGCATATTAAATAGTTGTGCTTGTAGTAAATTTTTTTATTTGTTTAAATTGTGTGGACATAATTTTTGGCCAGGCTGTCACACAAAGAAATTATGAACACATGTAAAAACAGAAGAGAATCAACCAAACTGATATTGTTGTAGTAAATGTTTGCTATTTCCTGCCAGCTCTTTGTTTTTTTCAATTAATTTGTTTTATTAAAATAAAACCTGTGGCTGTAATTTGCCATTTTGCCAAATATTTTTTTTCTTCCATCATTTTTTAATTATTTAAAAAATATATTAAATATTTCCTCATATTTTGATGGTTTATTCGAAACTGTTGGGTCATTGAAAAAACAAATATCCCCTCTGGACATCACTTTTGGACATTACTGTACATCATTTCCACACAATTCGCATTACATCAACACAATTGTTCGCTCTTTGCTTAATTCAATAATTTGCTTGTCAAACTATTTGTTCATGTAAACTCAGTACAGGGAAATAAAATTATTTTTAAAAAGCATTGTTTGGGCATCATGAACGAGAGGATTAATTAAAACTGACAACCATGAGAGTTCATTGCTGATATTCAAACCAGGCACAAGAACAGATGGCATTTTGTATTATTGATAATAATCATGACACATTTGGAGACAGCCTGTTTAAATTTGCACATGGTATCCACCTTATTCCTGAGCTTACTGCATTTTGAATTATGGGTGGCACTTCCGGTTTGGGGAAATTCCATTCAAAAAGGCTGAAACGAATCATTTCAAATCATAAGGTTGCCCTACAAATAAAGCTGATCCGTCAGTTTGACTGGATGAGCTGTCAATTTTCCTTCATGATTTATTTTCAGACATCATGAGAATAATGTTATACTTGGTATTTTAACGTGACATGTTATCTATGGCAAGAGCTCTTTTCAGTCACTGCTTTCTTTTCCTTATGATTATTTTCTTTTCCCCCTATGAAATCCGCTGGAAAAGTATGAAAAAGGACAACATATACTGCAGATTTGTGGTCTGTTCCTCTGAATTTAATTTGCGATATATTCCATTAATAATTCACTGGAATGCACGAAGAATCTCTCGTTATTCTCCTCAAATCCTCACGTCTCTTTCCAGGTTTGTTTTCACAGGTAAATGCAATTTATTATCAGTCAAAATGACTGAAATCACTTTGAAATAGTATCACGTAATGCTGAAGTTAATGAACATTTTTGATTTTAAGGCAACATAAGTTACATAATACAGATATTACTACAGTGATTAACCAAAGACTCGTGCTTTTGGGGTTATTTGATCTGTTGAAAGTACATTGTTGATGCTTTTACACTTTTAAATTTCCTTTTAATGTTCGATGGTTGAAGGGTGAATAGATTAATGTCATCTCATTGTGACAATTTTTTTTTAACGTATTGCGTTCATAGAGCGAGCGTTTCACTGATTGTTTACAGCTTAACGGAAGTTACACCCATAATTCACGCAAAGCGACATGGGGCGTAAGAATAAGGTGGATACACAACCCGATTTCATGACAATTCGTACGTATTTTACAAGATGGCTAATTTGTATGAATTCATACTAATGATCCACCTTTTACCCCGCTATAACAGATGTCCTCATAAACCATGTTTACGTTGTAATACCCATGTCATTATACACATTTGTGTCCTCATAAACCATATACAAGAACACACATACACACACATACACACAATAACAGCAAGCCCTGACAGGAGGAGGACAGAGTAAAGGTAAACAGGACCTAAAATTTCCACACTTTTATTAGCCCCGGGTCCAGTGGACCCGAACATCCTGTGTGTAATATAAATATGTAGGGGGGTTGTACAGTGTGTGGTCTTTGAAAATGTGTTCTGATATATGTTCTTCACAGAAAATAAGCCAAGGCCAATGAGTTTGAGGTTGAAAAAATAATTAATCGTATCATTTTTCTTTTGATAAAAAACAACATTTACTACTGACATTGTAACAATACAAAAATGGTTGAAAATAGGGGGAACTTTTTCTCTAAAGCATTCTCCAACAGTCTTCCATCACACCATGCTTGAATGCAAATGTAGTTTTCCAGTTTCTCATTTCATTTCCCAATAATTCTGTCTACTGTTGAGTCTGTATGTTTATATGTTCCTTCTCTTCTTTGGGAGCACACAGGGTTGAGAGTGCTTTAGGTGAATGAATGGTACTGTCTCTTCCCATTATAGCTGTGCTGTAAACAAAATAAAGCCCCAAACCAGCAGTGGCAGAAGATCCGACCGCTCCAATTCTCCTCTAAACCCTTGGGAAATTTGTGTATCTCTGCATTAAGGACCTGGATTACATACAGCGGGAACGCAAGAAGACATTGCCAGCTTAGACAAACACAAATAAGATGACAGTGTGTGGTCCCTTTTTTATTAGTGTGTATGCTTTGATACACCCAACGTTGTTCACATGTGTATACTTGAACCTAACACACTCTGAAGGTTTTTTTATATTTTGGCCCATTCTCTGTTTAGTCCGTTCACTTATCACAACATTCAAAATAAGTGTGTTTACACAAGAGTTGGCAAAATGTCTTCTAATTCTGCCAAATCTCTGTCACTGCGGTTTGACACATGGTAGAATAATCTGACAAGCACTAATAAAGTGTATGTAATTAGGACCTCTGTTTCCACAGCAGATAACAGGTTTAAAGAAAAACCATAAGAACATATGAACCTTGAAGAAACAACAGCAAACAAAACACTGAACTACAACTAATCTCAACTTTCACACAGAAACTGGAATCAAGAGACTCTAATATTGCAGCACTTTTGTGTGAAAAATAAATAAATAAAAAAGAATAAGCAAATATTAAACCATGAAGATGGGTGCTTAATGAAACGCACTCTGGTGGTATCGCTGACTCGAAGGGGAGATTTTCTTTGCAACCACAGAAAATAATTAGTACGAAAAAACAACACCAGTCAGAATAAACTGTATCTGACCTTATTTGTCTCCACAAGTCAGTGATAACAAGAGCTGCTTGCTTCTTTCACAATAGGGCTGTTGCTATTGATTTTGCATATGTATTGTTGAATGTAACATCTATTAGATACAACCATGTTTAGTAGAGCTGCCAGATTAATCGTTAAAAGATCGCGATCTTGATTCAAACACCCACGCAATCTCATACCTAAATGACAACAATTTGCCTGTGTTTATTAAACCTTTGACAAAATCACATCAGAACATTCAGATCTGCGTTGGCGCTGTCGCTGCCGCTGAGACAGAGAGAGCTGTTATCATGTTTAAGTGTTAAACAGCTTAACAAACAGTCTTTTCAACCACACAGTATCAACAGAAACACTGGGATAAAAGTTTATAGTTCAGATATAATCACTGATGTCTACGGTAGTGATCAAAATGTAGCAAATCATCTTTTGAAAGTAGCGTGACCCTTGGAATAAAGATTATATCAATTACATAGTTATGACATTGATTCATCCAGTAGATAATGAAACAAGTGAAGTATTTATGAGTGAGTCATTGAATCATTCACTCAAAAAAAAAAAAAAAAAAGAATTCATTAAAATGAATTAAACATTTTAAATAGACTTCAGCAAGTAACATTTTGTCAGAACCTCTAAATTATGTTATTTTATTTAGTTGTCTGTCCAGAATCGTGGGAGAATCGTGATCTCTATTTGAAATTAAAAAAATCGTGATTTTTCGTGCCAGGTCATCCAGAAACATTTGAACAGACATCAGTCCGTTACTTAGTTTAAACTGCAATTACACTCCTCACCATTAGGGGTAGTAGGGAACCTCTGTGCTAAGATAAAGAGGGATAAGGGATAAGAATCACCACAACAGCACTTTTTAAATTTCTTAAAGACACACGGTTGATGGGTAGAATATGAGAACACGTAAAATAGCATGATGTTACACACTCCTGTACAGTAGGTGGCGGTATGCACCTAAAATATGTTTGCAATCCGCCATTAATCAAGAAAAGAAGAAGAAGAAATTAGCATGACCATAGATATCATATAATAAAGGCTAGATGTCTCGTCCGTGCTGCTGGCCAATGGAGGTCGACGTCCGCACACGGCGGCCATCTTGCCACAGGGAGCTCGCTCACTCGTAACATTGTGTTTTAATGGTGCATGTACTTTTAAATAACCATAACTTGCTCAATTTTCTACCAAACGGTTTGGTTTATTATAAACGTCAGAGATGTAGTTATGACACTGCATACATATGAATAATTAAGAAAATCTGCAATTTCAACATGTTCCAACGTTCAGAATGTTTTTAAGAAACCAAACCGTTTGTAAATTCTTCAAGATTTCAGCGAGATAACAGTATTTGTGTTCGTGCTGATCACTCACCTTACTTCAGATACCACAGAGCTCGCCAGAAAGCTTTCCTGTGACAAGATGGCCGCCAGTGATGCCGTTCGAGACTCCGCCTTAAGACATCTAGCCTTATATGGATATCTATGAGCATGACTACTGATATGGAAGCATGGCTGACCTCCTTGATCAAACAAAGTCCTGGTGGGAAACATTCTGTTTCATGCTCAACTGTAAGTAAGATGTTTATGTTGATGTTTATTTATTTGTAAAAGATTATCTTTGTGCTTCTTGAATATATAAGATTTAATGCGGATAAATACTGGAGGCATTTTGTGTTTTTGTAGAAGGACTTTTCTACTGTATATGCTGAATGCATATTTGTGCCAACTTTGTGGTCCTTGTTTGGATGTAGCCACTGATTACTGCTACGGGGTTTATGGTTTGATGTAGCTACATTGGACATTTTGATTACCGCTATGGACACCCTTTGATTGTGAATCTATATGTTTAATCACAGTCATCTGCTTCATTGTGTATCATTACCATGAAACATCATCATCATTGGACTCCTTAGAGACAGCTAAGCCATGCGTCTGACTTTCAAAATCACATTAACTTTCTACAACAGTGAACTTTACAAAAAACTGAATGGAAAATTGTACCATATTTGTGCTCTTTGTTTTGCAATACTGTTTGAATGTTGTTTCTTTGTTTTGAGGTTTTTTGTTTGTGTGTGTTTATATAAAGTCACAAAAGGTGCTTATGTTGCTGTTTTTTTACTTATCGGTTTAAACATATGTTGATGTCTATGACCCTCCCTAAAAACAGATTTATAATTAACAATTAGGGTTGTGCCGATGGACGATGATGCCACGCCCCCCACCCTGTCAGACCCGTCCTGTTTTTTTTATTCCTTAACCCAACCGTCCCGTTGTTCTTTTCCTAAACCCAACCGTCCTGTTGTTGTCACGCGTGTCATGGAAACGTAAGCCCACCCATGACCTTTTCCTTGACTTAAGGGGCCGTGCTCATTTCACGGAATTCTTCTCTTCTATAAAGAGATATAGTCAAATAAAAAGTGCTTCCACCCCATCCCCCCTGACACAATATCATCGTCCATCGCGATGTTTTACTGTAAACATCGTCAACTGCCAATTTAGGGGACATCACCCAACCCTATTAGCAATTATTCAGAGAACGTGTTGGTTATAACATGCAGCTCTAGGGTTTAGTCGATCTGACTCTGAATTAGACATTTATTTACTTACTATTTCACTTGATGCCAAATAGACATAGCAACACTATCAGTAACATATGGCTCAAAGTATTTTTTTGTTGACATTTGACTAACTGATTGCACTGTGAAAGTTACCCCTGAAAGTTATTGTATAATGAACATACTGCATTAGATAATTCTGAAAATATGTCTTGTTTCAGTGAAACCTTAACATATAAAAATAAATTCCCATTCCTCTCCATACCGATTTTGCTGTTTCCATTTGTATTTATAGGATATCATGGGGAATGGAATGAGAGCATAATGTGGGCTGCAATCTCCAAACAACATGAGCATGACAGCTTAACATGCAGGAGTGGATGTTCCAACCACTCTACCTCAGCTATGACCCAGTTCTGAAACTAAAGGAAATCATTTACCTGTAAAGCCTGTTTCACACAATACATTTGCAGTACGTATGTGGTACATATTTTTTTTTCAGCACCCATAATATTAGGTCAGACATTCACACTGCACACGGATATGGCATGGTAAAAGTGTTGCATGATCCGGTGCTGTCTTGTGCATTCAAGTAATGTCAGAAAGATCATATTTACAAGTTGTACACACATGAACACTACTACAAAGTCATAATTACGAGTTTTCTTTGAGCTCAGAGTTTCTGAGATGGGGGAGTGTCAGTGAGAAACATGGTGAGATCAATGGATGCAATGTTCCTAGTTGATGCAAAATCTTCATATATTAATTAAAAACAAAGTAAAAACACCTGATGCACATTCTTTGTTCTTCATTTGATAGAAGTAGAGTTAAAAAAAAAAAAACATTGCTGTAATTTTGTGTAGTTAATTAAATTGCCCCTGAAATCAAAATGGAAGTGTTTTGGCTTTTAGTATGAATATGTTCACCTTACTGTAAGCTAGTGTGCTCCAAAACAATGACAAAATTCACATTTAGAAGATAAGCATTCAAAATTTATAGTCTCTCATTTACGCCAAACTGGATCAATGATTTTGATAACATCACTCTGCAGCTTCTCATCAGATTTCCTGTTCAATCAAATGCTCTCCAGAATCTGAAGCTCCGCCCCCTACATTATAAATAGACACTGAAGTTACAGCTGAAATCAGTCACTTGTTCTCACATTTACTATTTGTTTTACATGGTGAATGGCACATAGTGCACTATATAGGGGATAGGGAATGATTCAGACAATGTAAATAATTATGCTTTTCATTTGAGTGAGTGAAGTACAGAGCGGATCATATGCGCGAGTCGCCGCAGAACAGAAAATGTATCAGACCCATTTGAATTCTACACAGAGTTCTGTATTGTAAAGCGATATGGAGGAGATTTAGCCTGGTTAAAACCAGACCCTTCTCAGTTGAAACTGAGTGTAGGGTCTGGGGAAGCTATGTAGACAATTCATTTCCAAAGGGGCGTCACCAACCGACGTAGCTCCCTTCGCAGGGAGCTTGATTGACAGGCGATCTAACCAATCATAATCCGCCATCCGCCATTTTGTCCGACAAAGCAGTCAGGAGAGATCAAAGAGTATAGTATAGAAGTAACTTCTATACTCTTTGGAGAGATAGCAGATTAACATGGGAGGATTTGAACATGAATAACGGAGTGTACTGACGTCTTTCCGCGGTTAAAACAACAATCCTTCCCATGTTCATTCATGTTTATTTGATGCTATAAATGAACTAGAAGGAAGTGATGATTGGTTCACGAGCAGCTTTAACTGATGCTCTACAGCGATCTGTCAGACACATTAAAGAGCCACAAAACGGTATGTATCGTTTCAATTTCTTTTAAAAAATGACCAAATTTGAAAGTTGAGACTTTGTTTAATATGTTTAATATCAAAAGTAACAGAAAAGTAACCTGGTCTGTCCTGTCTGTCAGCGTGTTGTCAGTCTCCTCTCTGCTCCGCGATGTATTTTTCACTGCGTGAGAACATGGTGTGGCGTGAGAGCAGCGTAGCTTGTCGGGCATAGCGACAGTAACTAAGGAGGGCGGGTCTTTGCGATCAGATCGATGAAGGAGATGACGTATGCTTCGAGTGTTGTTCTTTGCTCCGGTTTTAACGAAAACGGTAAGTTTAAATCGCTCAAAACAGACGCGATAACTGATTCGTTTATATACTGTCTATGATTCGAACGAGTGATGTTCCACGGCGGCATCCATCTTTGTAATGAAATCTCCTTCAGCGTTGCTGCACTGTCGTCATCATGTAAATCCCTCCCCAAACGTTTCTGATTGGTGCCGCGATTTCGGCGGCACAGAAATTAGTTTGAATGGGCTCTTCTCCAGACTATCCTGGAGAGAGAATTAAAATTCGCCGGAAGTAGTCTGGGTTTTCCCAGGCTAGAGGAGATTAGGAGAATTAACGGTTAGAGATTAGTAAGAAACTGTGGCTTTGTCGAGATCAACGGCTCTGGCCGAGCTGTGATATAAACAAAACGCTATTGGCTAATTTACTATAGGGGAGGAGCTATTCAGTATGTCCCACCCTGACTTTCTGTTTCAGTGGAAATAACGTCAACACATTGAATAATGCAACTTGTTTCAAGGCACTTCAGTGGGCCTTTAAGATGGTGTAAATAATACAATTTCCCAAATTGTAAATATGAACTTCCCAGGACAACTTGAATGCACTTTATTTTTTTTTATTTTTTTTTTGCTGTACATGCTGAATTAAAGTGACAACACACTGTGCGTGGTCAAAATGAACACGAAAATTTAGCAATTTCACCATAAATGTATTGTTAAAGTCTGGCCCTTTTAAAGCCCAGTGTAAAGCCTGGAAAACTAAAACCACATATAGGAAAATATGGCAACATGGCACTTGTCTCAATCCTGGAGGTAAAAAAAAAAAAAAAAAAAGTTCTGTATTACCTGCAGGAATTCTTGTGAAAATATTTAAACATAAAAGAAAAGGCATGTGAGGGAGTTTCCTCAGTTGTGTGGACGGAAAGTTTTAATTTAAAATGTTTGTGATACTACCTTTTAACATACGATAAATTAAGTTTACATGTTTTGCCACTTGCTTGAGCCACTCAATATATAAATGAAAATGCTGTAGGTAATGAATGGAATAATGCATAGTTTATATTTATTGTGTTCAAACATGAATAAGACTACGAAATATTGTATTACTGTACTGTTTACATAGAGAATCCAACGCTGACAAAGCATTGAGAACTAATATTTGTGGTACAGTATGCAGTATCTTTTTTGAAAGCATAATGAACCACTGCATATGTATCACATACAGACTGCATAAGTCCTGCAAATGGATCATGTGTGAAACTTACTTTACCATGAATCTTCATCTTCCTGTTGTCGCTTTAGGGACAAAGGCTTTAGTAGGACTAAGTCATGGCCAAAGAGTTCTGAGAAGAACTTCCTTAAATCAGCATGGATGACATTCGCATAGTCAGGGGGAGGGTCCATCGGAAAATAAGTGTAAACTGGTTCGTCACTTTACATTAGTCCATAGCCTTGGATGTGCATGTCCAAGTCAGGCCTTGTCCACACTAATGTTTTCGTTTGAAAATGTATCTTTTTCTCTCCGTTTTGGCCTTCCGTCCACACTGAGATGGCGCTTTTATTAATGAAAACCAACCTTTTTGAAAACAAAATTTGAAAACGCAGTTTTTGCGTTGTGGTGTGGAGGTATTTAAAAATTATGACGTAAGTTTAGTCATGTGACACATATTGTACCAACAGATTTTCATGTTTATACCGGTATTTTGCCTGTTATGTTTTATTCAATTTCACACTGTTGCTAAAATGTTACTTTGCAAACTCTTCATATCACAGTCCTGCAAAGATGACAGAAAATGCACTCATATTTGCAGTCGCATTTTAGACCAAACATATAATGGTGAGTGAGAGCGACCTGGATGCATCAGATATTTTGCTAAATAAATTTATCCCGTCAGAAGAATTTGCAAGATAACTTTATAATTCATTTTTTTCATCTGTATCATCTCAGTGAGCTTCTGTGTTGGTTTATGCATGCCCAGTAAGGTGAATTTAGTGTTTTTCGATGTTTCAGTGAGGATGAGAAACTTTTGGAAAACGCCTGAAAATGCTAGTGTGGACGGAGAGCGTTTTTCACCGAAAACGCCATTTTCAAACGTATTCGGATTAATGTAGATCAGAGATCAGAGCCTCAGAGATCTTCTTGCTGTGTGTGTGTTTTTTCTTTCTTTTTTTTTTCTTTGATACATGTTCCCAACAATACTATTAAGCCTTCCAGAAAATAAGCACAATACCCCGCAGGCTCAGGTGGTGGAGAGCGGTCAGACTACACACACTGATGATCAGTCACAGGTGAGCCCTTGCTCAACTCTCTAGGCTCAGATGTGGAATTACTAAATCAAATTTGATATGCACTTACACGACTTAGTCACTTGTGATATCCAGTTAAGAATTATAGAGATATCAGGGCCTTTAATTAAATCATTGGAGTAATCACATGGAGTAATACCTCCTTGCAGGACCAGCAAACATTTCACAGTAATATATATCGAGAATTGTATGGACTGAAGAGTATGAACTTCAGAGGTCATTACGCCTGTGTGCAGAGAAAACATGGTATTGATCTTTTGCTTTCAAAATCTTTTGTAGCTGTGATGTTTACGCGAGTAGATAATCCATGAGAGAGAGAGAGAGAGAGAGAGAGAGAGAAAGAGAGAGAGAGAGATATCAAGTACTGTTTAATAAACGGAAACCATATAACACTACACAAACATAACGGCCAAATCTGAAATCGCCCCCATCCCTTCAAATAGGGTGTTATTTGAGGGGACAGCCATGTGTAGTGGTGTCCGAAAACATGGTGGACGTTATTGAGAACACTTATTCCATCACACTGCAATAATGTGTGTAACCTATGTACGCTCTACAGCTGTCCGAATTTGCTCACTCCTTTTCATTCACTCCTTCAAGTGAACAGTATTAGTGGACTAATGTAGGCAATAGGGAATAGTGAATGACGGTTTGTGGGGGAGATTTCGGATTCATCCAATGATAACGGAACACCGAGCGCTGAAGAGACCTAAGGGCTTAAATACCGAAGGAGGTTAATCAACATAACTATAGACAGGTGCGTAACATAATCAGAAACCATGGAAACAAACAAGGATCGGGAACACAGGCAAGCAGGGGCCTGTACCATGATGGTAGTTGAACAAACTCAGGATTGCAGGATTAGTTTCGAGTTGACAAAACCAAACCAATCTAACCAGGCTTTGTTGGTACCATGATGCTGATCATCAACTCAGGCTTTGATCATGAGTTTAGGAGCTTAGGTGTGACATAGCAAACAGCCAATCACATGCTGAGAAAGAGTGAAACTGCGATTCATTTCTCGCGACAGAAGCAGCGCGATTCACTTCTGTCTTCTGCAGAATATTACGAGATTGAAAAATATTAAGAATTTAAACAAATTTACACAGCAAGAAGGAAATAGCTGTCTATGAGAGAGGACAGCTAAAAGAAAAAGTCAAGTTACCTGCTATCAGTGCAAGTTAAAGTTGTGAAGTTAGTTTGTACAGTTGATAAAGGTATAGAGGGAATTGAACATTTAAGCTCACATGTAGGCTAGTCATTTTATAGCTTCATCTGTTGATTCTAAAGAGTATTTATATTACCTTTATATATGTATTAATTTAAACTGTGCGTAATAATAATTGATAAACAAAAATGTTGCATATGTGATCAATTAAAGGTGTAATAATAACATAAATAATATCTATATCATACAAAATTATTATTCTAAATAAGCATTACTAAAAGCCAGACGATTTTGCCTTTAAAAATCATTTGCTATGTAGTGACCTTTAATTGGAGTGGAAACAGGTGGAGTGACTTTATCACATCAGACATGTGACACTTTGCTCACAGCTGATTAGTCCAAGTTCAGTTTGCAACCTCTTACCTGGAACATCACCTGACCTGGACCAGGTTAGCTGTGGAGCGTTAGTTACTATGGCAATGAACACTGCTAAAAGCCAGACCACTTTCATGGTGCCTAAAACCCAGGTTTGACGCAAACTAAACTAAAACATACCTGGCTAGCCACCTAGACCGGCTTCATGGTATCGGCCCCAGGAACAGAACCAAACCAAAACAATGAAACTAAACATATGTGACAGTATCATTCTGAAATATAGAATATATACCCTCCCAGATGTGTCTGCTTCATTCTGTTGCATACCAAGGTGTAAAGTATTTGTGTTAAAGGTGAACTAAGTAACTTTTTTTACCTTAACTGAACAGCTTCGGAGTCATTGGAATGGTTATATTACTTATTTCGGGTTGAATGGTGGTCGTTTCGCACCCCCCTGGTGCCCGTGAGCGGAAAATACGCACTTGCAACTTTGAGCCGGCGGGCCGCCGGCCGCTGCGTCAGGAAGTCTCGCGTGATATCAGGTCTCGTGATGTAAACAATTGCTTTACGGCCAAAAGAAATCTGCTAAAATGCTGTCATTATTGCGCTCCCTCACGCTGTCCGAACCCGAATGAAGAAGACGTTTTAAAGAACGTCCCATCTGCTTTGATGTCGTTGATCTATAGCCTCTGGTGTCTGAGAATCAACAACGAGTTTTTACGACAGTGTTGTCAAATATCTATTCCGAAGCTGTGGGGGGAGCTCTAGAGAGAAACCTGCGAGCAAAAAGCGAGAATACAGCGAAGAAGTCCCGAAGCTACTGAGTGCTGCCAGAGAATGTCTAATATGGCGAGAAGTTTCACTCTCACTACACTTCCGGCTTTTGAACTGGTTGCAGTTCCACTCTGATTCCATATGAGGGCGCTCACAGGACGAGTGCAGAATGAATGGAGGTCAATGGCGGTATACCCCTCAAAATCCACTTTTCTCAGGATATAATTTTTTGTCTAGTAATTTGAATGTTGTATTCGAAAGGAGATGCAAAGAAATTACACATTGCTGGGTGTTAGATTTTTTAGAGTCACTTATTTGCTTTAAAAAAGTCTTTCAAAATGTCAGTGACGTCAGAATGCTGACGTCATTAGCAGAATGCTAGCGTGTTATGGGCAACAACAACTCAACCTGTAAGAAATCAAAACGACATAAGTACTCGTTCATTCAACTTTCGACCTAAAACCCATGTTGAACTTGCAAAATCTACAATCACATCTGAGATTTCTCAACGGCAATCGGGTGAAAGAGACAAATTTAGCCGTCTAGCCCCATTGACTCCCATTCATTTTGCACTCATGGCAAGCGCCCCCAGTGGAACTCTGGTGGTACTACAACCAAAATTCGGTACAATAGGGCTTAATAGGGAGTGGACAGGCTCTCCGTAGACGGGCTCTGGTGCTGCTTTAAGTATTATTTTGCAGAATCTGTAGGCTACTTTGCTTGATTTTTTTTTTTATTTTTTTTTTTTTTATGAAAGTCTATGGGGACCAGGGGCTTTCTGGTTCCATAAATTACAAAAAAAGCAAAGTTATTCATAAAAGTCGTGTACAGACTTCCGAATCCCTATGAGGCTTTATGTCATGAACAAAGTGGAATTTATATTTTTATTCACTGGCTGGACGGTGTAGATTGTAGACTACTTGACTTTCATTGTAGACACAAGAGCAGTTTGGGTATTCTGCTCTAAATAACTTATTTTGTGTTAAATGGAAATCATTTAGGCTTTGAAAGACAAGGGTGAGTAACTGATTTTTTGGGGGTGAACTATCCCTTTCAGACACAGACTTTGAGCTAAAGTAAGTTTTTTTTTTTTTTCACTGTAGATGGAAAACTTAAATCAAAAGTGAACAGGGTTTATGGTTATGATTTTTAGTCTATGTTCAAATGTCAAACCATTTTAAAGCCCCTATTATGCTTTTTCAAATATTACCTTTCATGCAGTGTGAAATATAGCTGTTTGTAAATGTAAAAGGTCTGCCAAGTTTTAAAGATCAAAAGACTTGACAAATAAAGTTATTGTCTTCTAAAAGAAAGAATCGATTCTGAACTGCCGAAACGAGTCGTCAGCAATTACAGTCTCATCTGTTATATACCTACGTAACAATGTAACACATTTGCATTTGCAATGATTTGCAATGAAGACCACTATGGTCTTTATTGGCTGCCTGCAAACGATGTCTACTTGTCTTTGCCCCGCCCACAAACACTGTAGTTGTCTCCGAAGCATGGAAGAGTTTGGTTCGTGTTGTTCATGTCAAGAAGATGCTGTTTTCAGTGCTGCGAATACACTTTGCATGCATTTTAAAAGGATGAGAACTTGCACCGAACTGCAAAAAATGCTTTCGTTACTCAGTATTTTTGTCTCGTCTCCAGTCCAAATAACTAAAAATTCTTAAATCAAGATGCATTTACTAAAGTAGTAAAATTGGCAGATAATTTAGCTTGGTTTAAGCAAAAAATCACTTCATTTAGATTTTTTTCACCCAGAAAACAAAACATAATATCTTATGGCATTTTACTCATCTAATAAATGCTTCTTGATTTAAGAATTTCTAGATATTTGGACTGGAAACAAGACAAAAATACTAAGTAAGAAAATATATATATTTTTGCAGCTGTTTGCATCACTGTTTATTGTACTGTTGAGGAAGCCTCTGTAAGTGGTCGACCAATCACAACTGACTGGGCCGTCTGACCAATCAGAGCAGAGCAGGCTTTTGGAAAGGAGGGCTTTAGAGAGACAAACTGTATCAGAACAAACTGGTTTCAGACTCTGAGAAATGAGTTAATGTGCAATCAGTGGCGGATCTACGGGGTGGCAAAGGGTGGCAGCTGCCACCCCTGGGATACAGTCTTGCCACCCCTGTTGCCACCCCATTTATAAATCAGATAATATTTCACAAAGTATATTTTATGTTCATAGCCTACACGTTGAAGGCCAAGGAGACCCGCAACAAACTCCTCTAAAACAGAAATCGGCGATTTAGAATCCCCTCCCCCTCACAATGGTTTCACCCATCACTAGCACGGCAGCGACCCCCGCGAAAATGAAATTTCACCAGTGGCAGCAGGGCAGTCTGGGCAGTGCATCTGTCTGCAGTACGCAGTGTCCTGCAACCCGACTGGAGAGACTGAGCTGCCCCAGAACCTCTGAAGGTGAAGTGAGTTTTCCCAGGCAGGGTTCCAGACTGCGACCAAAATGGTCGCATATGCGACCATTTTTTGAGAATGTGCGAGTTAAAATTTTATGTGGTCGCATTTGTGCAGGCATGAAAACTCCTCACCTTTCGGCGAAATTCGCCGTTTTAAAACCAAAATGGGTCACCTACGTGATTTGTGCAGATCCGATGAGAAAATATTTATGGGGTGGGAGGGGGGGTCGTGGTCGTGGCCAGCATTTACCCGCTATATCTCTATAGTTACCATAAACTTAGCAGCTTTAAAAAACCAATCATCATTCCTAATGCAGAAACCTGACAGCCAATCCGAGTCAGAGTAGGGCAGAATTGTTTTCAAAGTCTTTAACACCGCGAGTCTGATGACACACTGCCGAACAAAGAACCGCACGTCGGAAAGCAAGCCTGAGTTAAGTTAGCTTACAATGTTAACTGTCTTGTCAGATACAGACAGCGATGTTGCCAATGTCATTATTTTTGACATAGAAGAGGGCGGGATAATATCGCGAGCGGGCGCGGGCGCCGTGAGCGCTGAGCGAGCAGGAACGAGTAGTGAGTTGTCGTCGAAAAAGATGGATAATGCAAAAAAGCTGTCGGGGGCTAAACATAGAAAAAGAAAGAGGGGAAAGGAGATGGCATGTCAATTGATGCAACAGCAACTAAATAAGTGGATGGTGAAAGGCTACATGTAGGATTTTGTTTTGTGTGACGTCCAGGCATGTAGGCTAATGCCATCGGGACTACCGGGAGATTCCCGGTGGGCCGATGTGCTTTTTGGGCCGATACATCTCATACTTTTTTGTTTCGTTTTTTGTCTTAACGGCCCATAAAACTCGTACATCGGCGGACCATTCGTTTTGTTTTGCTTAATTGGCGGCAATGGGTTAGTGCGTAATTAGTGTGTAATGCATTGGTCAATAAAAAGTCAGCGTTAGTTTTTGTTTTCTGACACCCCATGAAACACGTAGATCAGCGGCCCCTTTGGTTCTTTTCTTGATTACACTGGGCTAGCCCAATCACACCTTTAATGTGAAGTATAGAAATATACTCTTTCAAGTATAGAAATTAGTACAAAACTAATTATGAAAGTTTCCTTTATTTTTCAGTGCATTTGTTTTACAATATATGGCTATTACTATCATGGGATTAATATTGTAACTATTATTATGTAGTAGTAATGTAGACAGACACTGTAACTAAAATAATTTTTCTTTGTTTAATTTGCACCAGATTGATGAATTTAACATTTAAAAAGCACTATATATATATATATATATATATATATATATATATATATATATATATATATATATATATATATATATATATATATATGTGGATTGGATTGGATTTTTTGCTGCCGCATCCTTCTCACCTTTTTTACCCCTGACCTGTTTTCATGCCTGATTTGTGCGAGTGCATGGTCATTAAATTCACGCATGAATTTTCCTGCATTGAACTTGTTTTAGCGCCCGCCAAAGTTCATTTTTGTCCCGCCAAAGTCTTATTTGATCGGTGAGTAATGTAGATGAACTGCTGCGCGTGACAGGGCGCATGTTTAACTGAAAGAACGAGCAGAGAGAGAGAGCCCCGGTCGCGCGCACGCACTCTCTCTCCTGAGCCAGGCGAAAGTGTAAACAAGACTTCACCGTCTCCAAACTAAGCGCTGTCTTGCTCTCTCTCCCTCGCACATATTAATCAAAATAAATCGACACGGTAGTAAAAGGTCGGAAGACCAAAGTTTCATGTGGAGCATTCCGAGATTTTTTTTTGTTTTATTTTTTATTACCGCTGGGTGTGAATTGTGCTAAATAAGTTGCCTTATCTTCTCTGAAAAGCATTCCGGACATTCAGTTGACATAAAACAACACTTTAATTAAACGAAAAAAACTATCCAGTGATAAAATGTTTTCTGTGTTGACACAAATCTTGGATGTCCATGTCCTAACTGCTGGGATAATCACACAACGCGCACACGTCCAATTCGCGAACTAATGACTCCTTCGAACCCATTAATTTGAATGAATGGTTAAAACAACTGATTTTTCCAACAGTGAACTCAGGAGACGTCTGAATCGGTGTATAACTAATCAGTAACACTTTACAATAAGGTTCTATTTATTACATAAATTACATTAAAAGTACAGTTTGAAACCACTTGTTTTTTTGAAAAGCATATGACTACATTTTTCCACACAGTGCTATCAAGAATCGATAAGAGAATCGTTAAAGAATCGGATCGATAATCAGAATCGTCAGTGGCATTATTATTGATAAAATCTTATCAATTCCCATCCCTATGTGAAGACAGTACAATTATAATCAAACATTAAAGAACATACATGTTTTTTTAATAGTTTTTTTTTTTGAGAGTTAAAAGATTAAAACATTTTGCTAACATGAGGTCTTGTCACTGTCAGTCTTTTTACATCAGTGCAAAACTAAGGTATGCAGATTAAGACCACTATTCATCAGCATGCATTGATTAATCCCATGGCATGTATAAAAAAAAAGAAAAAAAAAAGGGTGCGACCAAATCATATGCTGGTGCGACCAACTGAGAAAGTTGGTACTGTAGCACCAGTGCAACCAGTGGAAAGGTTAGTCTGGAGCCCTGCCAGGTGTAGTTTAAATACACGTTTAACTTAGTTACATTTGTAATGAATGTATTGTATGCTAAAGACGATTCAGCATCAGCAAAAACAGCGAGTCTATTACATTAGCCAAAATCAGCGGTCAACTCGCTCCCTCATGATTTGCAAGAGCACTCTTCCCTTTGATTAGCCTAATTTTTATTTTAGTAAAGACAAGAACAGCTTAATAAAAAATATTAAATATTGTTTGTATCCATAACGTTTACTGATGGTCGCCGTTACGCCGACGTACGTTACGTTAAAGTTAGGAGATCGATTTGATTAGCTAAGCAGTCCTGTTAAATCCAATTCCTCTCAGATATCACAGCAATGAAACTAGGTTACAACTGGGGAAATAACAAATACAATAGGATTAAGTATGGGCGTTAATAGTTGGGAGAAAATATGATGCGTAATAATGATTAGATCTGCATTTGGTCTTAAAGAGGCAGCAGTCTAATAATCCTGCTGACGATTGCTCCATTAATGTGAATCAAATAACAAAAGGCAAAGAAAAAATCAGTCGCAGCTCTTGAATGATATAAGCTTTAATCTATCTATGATAAACTGTGCAGTGTTATTTTAAATCTGACTTTATTAGATGTCTTTTTAGCCCATATTACTCCTGAACAGTAATGTCAGTAGACATTACTGAAATTAAAGCACTGGATATATAATTTGTTTAATTGTATACTTTTTTTTTTTGTTTGACCATGTGTTTGTACTTTGTTTTTGGTGTCCTATGTCTTCTGAATATAAAACACAAAAGCCTGCACCCTTCTGCATAACGTATGTTTTATTTGTTTTGTTAAAGCATTGCTTTTTCTTTTGCTATAGATATTTATTTTACATTTCAAAATATAAAACAATATTAATTGTGTTCAAAATGTTTTCTTTTTTTAAATATAACAAAAAGAACCGATAAGAATACCGTTAAAGTACCGGATCGATAAGGAGTAGGCCTCTTGGTAAGAGTAGTAATACCGAATGATACCCCTATTGGCAGCAACAAATTAAAAGTTATGGCCAATTTAACTGTGATTAAATTCAGTATATACGTCTGCCATATTTTGCCACCCCTCAAAAATTCCTGCCCCCCTCTCACCACCCCATAAATATGTTTCTAGATCCGCCCCTGTGTGCAATGTATATTATGATAAACTATTTTTTACACTGAATACATTTACACCTATCAGACTCCAAAACAAACGAGGAACCTTTAAAATGGCATAATAGGGATACTTTAATATCATGTGTTGCTAATTTTTTTCTGAACATATTCAGGTAACAGTTTCAGCTATCTGCTGTGTCCTAGAGTCTCACATAGTCCGAACAATGAGATTTTTATATATATATATATATATATATATATATATATATATATATATATATATATATATATATATATATTAGGATCCTTTACAAAGTTTTTGCATCAAAAATACTATAATGACCTCACATATTTGGGTTCTTCCATTGTTTAAATTGGTTAGTTTGAAGTTTAATTTAAATGGTTATTAAATGTGGATAATTTTGTTTCACTTTCAAGCATTTTGGAGTCTTTTTAGATACTTTACATACAATTTATCTGTACTTTACAGCCCTGGTAACATATTATAGTAGGCTACATTCAGCAAAAGAGTTGAATATATGTAATATTGACAGCCTTTCAGAAGCACAAAAACAAGCAATGGCCATTTGAACTGACTTCCAAAGTAAAGCCACGTTTGAGACATCTCTAGACACTCATGTGATCAACAAAAGTTTGTGACTCTTTTGTTTAATACACAAATTCTCTATAAATAATTTATATGGCCTTGTACTGTCATATGAAGGCCCCGCTTTGCAGTCGTCTGGTATCTTTACACAGGAAATCTATATTGACAGTCTCAGGTTTGCTTTGACCAGGGAGAAAAAGATGCCTGGTTTGAAGTCTTGTCAACTGTGTGGCTCTCTGCTGAAAAATAGATCCTTTGCATAAAACGTAGCCTCCTGCAAGTTTGTTCTACATTAGCAACTGAATACGCATGGCCAAATGCCAAACTATGAATATATTAGCATTCAAAAGTGCTGCCCCAGCCCTACTCTACACAGAACATTAGTCATTTTTTCCCCACCTTAGACTATCGGAAAAGCTGTTTATCACAACATAAAATACACGACTTCTTGTCTTTTTTCCCTTTAAGGCCACAGAGAAGATGCAGGAATGTAGGAAGCCTATTAGAACTAATTAAAATAGATTACCAGACACTCCTTCCATGAGTAAAATAAATAAATAATTTACAGAGGTGGGCCCAGGTCACTAGATAATGGAGCATTAATGCTCGCAATTAGTTTTTCAGGGTGTTGGGTCTGTGGCCTTTGCTGGCTGCAAATGCTTAAAATTTCTAAAAACACTGTCACTCAGTTTTCTGCTCTCTGAGTTATGACAGAAAAGATGATTGTTATTCCAGCTATTACAAGCATTAGCATTACTTCAGTTAAAGGTCAAATTCATGCACATTGAATGTGGTGATTGTAATAATTAACATGAACAGGGGAAATGGGCCCATAGATAACGTGCCATTTGTCATTGTCACAAATCAGACGTTAAAACGTGCCACAAATCATGGTTCCATGTTTTTTTTGTTTTTTTTTTACATTTGGATTTTAGAAGATTCAACATTATCCACATAGATAGTGTAATTCGTAGTTGTCACATGTAAAAATGTGCCAAATATTATGGTTCCATGTGTTTTTAGGTTGGAAATGGTCTGAAATATTGAATTGTCACAGGATTTAACCTCAGCTTCTTGTGGTTAAATACTGCTTTCAAGATTCTACTGTGTAAATTTAGGCAAATTAACAATAAATAATAATGTTCTGCATTGTGAGATAATAACGCACATTGTTGTGCTTTGTTTGAACTGACCTCTGGTGATTAGTGTTCCCTTTGGCTAAGAACTTGGACCTCATTTACTTTTAATACATTTTCTTCCAGCTGCTGTAATTGTTACAGAACATTTAGTTGTTTTGATTTATAGGAGTGTTACTGTACAAATTGCTGTGATAGTGTTGCAATTAGTGGGCCCTTAAATCCATGCTGTTTCTAAGGTGATGTCCAACAAAAGACGTTTAGACGTTGACTCTGTATTCTCTGACTCTGTATTCTCTGAGTCTGAGTTTTCCTCTTTTGATCCGTTGAGTACAACATGTCACGATACAATACAATGGACGATTCCCATCCAACGTGCTGTTGAAGTGTCTGATAATGACACAGGCTGGAGAGAATGAAAGGTTGATCCTTTCCGGTGGAGGTCATGCCACTCAGCGCTCGGATGCTGTGGTTCAATCAATGACAGGAGGGACAAAGGAAGAAACGAGCGCCTCCCCCCCTCTGCTCCGGCCCTAAAATCAGCTCTGCTCATGTCACTGCTCTGCCATCACAATCATGCCACATCTGCCAACTATGAATGGAAAAGATGTTTTCAGTCATTTCCCCCCTCAGTAATACCCTTAATTAAATCTCATTGAATATTTCTCTATTATGCTAATGCACCACATTGGAAAAGTCATTATTTTGAGCAGTTATTTAGCAGTAAAGTCTTTTTGATTGACATGTGCTGAGGGTGTTGAGACTTTTAATAATTGGAAACTTAAGGAGTTATGGATGTTTTCTATGAAAACTATATTAATCTATATTGCTGTACCACTCAGTGAACAAACCTTAATATGTGTTTGAAGAATGAGAAGGTCCAGTCTATGCTGTCTAAAACAAATAAAAGTGCATTAATTATGATACACATTAGCAATTAAAGTTGTGTGGACATGATTATCTTGAGTGTTTGTGTGGGCAATTGATGAAAACAAAGATATATTCAATATATTAAAATATTATACTACAGAGGAATTTCTAAGAGAAAAGAAGATAAATGTTGTACTTACTTGGATATATTTATCACATTCTCTTAGCTCTGTGTTTCATGGCCAGCAGAAAATAAAGTGTTTATTTGACAGAGTCTCTGACTCTAGAGTAGCTTGACATGGGCTTTGTCGTACTCCGGTGACTTTCTCTAATGTACCTGTCATTCCCTTGATATATGGCTGCATGTATATTTTAAGGCTCACCTGGCATATGTGTCACAGGCAGTCTGTTTGTGGCATAATGATTGATCAACACTTCTCAGGGAAAAGAGGGAGAAAGAATTTACTCAATTGGTTGTGAGCTCAATTTCATTGTAAACAATCACACATCCTCAACTACAAAACTAAACTTTTTTCCTCCTTTACAATTAAACTCAGCATCCTCTCATACTTTTGAGTCATGTTTTTTTTTTTTTTTTTTTTTTTTTTAAGTACCAAAAATGCTTCCAAAAATATATTTGATAATTTAGTTGCACCAGTATAGAAAGCATACAATTGTTTGTCCAAAATGCTATATCTTTTTGACATTCCGATCGAGTTGCACCTGCTGATAATTTACGGAATACCGTGTTGACAACCACCAGCATGTTGCTGCAAACTGGTATGACTTGGCAAATTCCACCCTGTGTGACTTGTAAGTATGAATTGTTTTCATTGTTTCATTGTTTCTGGACCGCTTTGGTTGTTTAAATGACGATTTTAATCACTCGCATCACTCGTATTACTGCAATAACTTACTGCGTCCGTATCACTGCCTGCATGTTTTTCTCCGACTCAGACGCACAAAATATACCAGAACACTTGAAGTGTGGAAGTGACATCCTATCCATGGGCCGAGTCGGTTCATTGACAATAATGGAACGCACCATTATATGGGGTGAACTAAACAAGATAATGAGACACAGGTGAATGTGATAATGAGTGCTGATGAGTCCAGGCAGAGAATTATGGGAAATGTAGTTTGTGAGTGAAACATGATAGTCTAATGTGGAGTGCTCTCAGGTGGCTCTCAAGGGCACTCCAGTTGATGACTGTTACAGCATCATTAAATGTGAGGGAATGTTTGACTGTTCTTTTTGAACTCTTTACTGCAAAAAATGTCAGAGTCCGTTAGAATAAAATCAAATGTTTACAATTTATTATATCAGGTAAATGTACCATGCCAATTACATAATCAGTTCAAAGATAATCAATACAAAACATCAAATGCTCTGGAATAAAGAGAAGAGATGCGAACCCGACATTAGGAAATACATGATGAACTCGGTGACTCTCAGCATTCACGGGCTGATCTGAGGTACAGAATAGCCCTGATCCTTCTTGTTGCATTTCTTTATATAGACTGACCAAGGCAGAAACCTCTTTTCAAATGTAAACATGAGTTCACCGTGGCAATTTACATTAATCACCGTCCCAGACTTACTGGAGGCAGAAGTTGATTTACATGGAAACATTTGCTAACAATGGGAATTTACATTAAAGGGTTAGTTCACCCAAAAATGAAAATTCTGTCAGTAATTACTCACCCTCATGTTGTTCCAATCATGTAAGACTTTCGTTCATCTTCGGATCACAAATTAAGATATTTTTGATTAAATCTGAGAGGTATCTCACTCCTCCATAGGCTTCCAGAGGGACCGAAACTCGCCGGCCCAGAAAGTCAGTGAAGAAAATGTTGAAATAGTCCAAGTGACTACAGTGGCTCTACATTAAAGGTATAGCGGAGGATGTTTTACTTCCTGGTGGGTAGTCTAAACTATTGGTCCTCCTAATTGTCAATCATTCTGGTGAATCAATCAAACTTTTCAAAAAGTGGAGAGGGCGGGTCTTATCTAAAATTTGGAAAGATCCTCCGCTATACCTTTAAGTTTATCATGCGACGACAATACTTTTTGTGCGAAAAAACAACAAAAATAACGACTTTATTCAACTATTAGTGTTCTTCAATGTGGGCCTCTGACGAGAGTTCACGGGAGCGCCACGACGCATGCGCGAGAACTGAGATTACGGCGTTCTTCTTCTACTACTACTTGTTACTGGCTGCTCACTCCTTAGGAGTATTATCGCCATCTACTGTACAAGATGACGTCCCGACATTGCCGGGAGCGCAAAACGGTGTGTTTACAAGCAGCTGAAGACGCGCGCTGTATGTAAAACTGTATTCGTAAATATGTCCGCAGATTTCGATGTAGATGTGATTTTTTTTTTAACCAACCATACTTATTTGAACCAGAATACACAGACATTGAACTACAAGAGATGGAAGATGCTGCAACACAACCGCAGTCTGCTTCTGAAAGACAGAGAGCATTGGACAGCTGATGGTGTAAATGTAATCAGTGCCAAGCGATGCCTACTGAGGCCATCCTTAAAAATATTTTGGTTTGCCGTAACAGCCCAAAAAAAAAAAAAAAAAAAGGGGTCGGTTGGTCGGTCTATATATAGCCTATATTCTTTCGCAAGTTAACGCAAGTTTACAACCGGCAAGTCGTTTTTTTTATCAACTTAAAAACCAAAGGTGACTTTTTTAGTCCAAAAGGGTAAAAAAATTATTAATTGGGTCGGTCCTAAATTGACAGGGTCGGTCGGGTTATGGCAAACAAGACTATTTTTAAGGATGGCCTGAACAGGAGAGCGTGTGCTGCATCGATTGGGACATACAGTTACATACATTACGAATACAGTTTTACAAAAGCAAAATAATATAATATTTGATGATTGATCGAAAATCTCTCCCCCCACATGCTCACCTGCAAGATGCTCCGACATTAAATTTCTCTGTAGGCTACTGTAGGCTTTTTGTAGAAAGCCTTTCTTTAAAGTGAATTTCGTTTTGTATTAATTGTAGCATGCAGGCAATATAATCAGGACATGGAGGCGCCCGCGCGCTCGTCTCTTAAATGAACCAAAACTCTACATTGAAAAGAAGAAAGAATATAGACCGACCAACCGACCCATTTTATTTATTTTTTTTGGCTGTTACGGCAAACCAAAATATTTTTAAGGATGGCCTCAGTAGGCATCGCTTGGCACTGATTACATTTACACCATCAGCTGTCCAATGCTCTCTGTCTTTCAGAAGCAGACTGCGGTTGTGTTGCAGCATCTTCCATCTCTTGTAGTTCAATGTCTGTGTATTCTGGTTCAAATAAGTATGGTTGGTTAAAAAAAAAATCAAATCTACATCGAAATCTGCGGACATATTTACGAATACAGTTTTACATACAGCGCGCGTCTTCAGCTGCTTGTAAACACACCGTTTTGCGCTCCCGGCAATGTCGGGACGTCATCTTGTACAGTAGATGGCGATAATACTCCTAAGGAGTGAGCAGCAAGTAACAAGTAGTAGTAGAAGAAGAACGCCGTAATCTCAGTTCTCGCGCATGCGTCGTGGCGCTCCCGTGAACTCTTGTCAGAGGCCCACATTGAAGAACACTAATAGTTGAATAAAGTCGTTATTTTTGTTGTTTTTTCGCACAAAAAGTATTGTCGTCGCATGATAAACTTAATGTAGAGCCACTGAAGTCACTTGGACTATTTCAACATTTTCTTCACTGACTTTCTGGGCCGGCGAGTTTCGGTCCCTCTGGAAGCCTATGGAGGAGTGAGATACCTCTCAGATTTAATCAAAAATATCTTAATTTGTGATCCGAAGATGAAAGAAAGTCTTACATGATTGGAACAACATGAGGGTGAGTAATTACTGACAGAATTTTCATTTTTGGGTGAACTAACCCTTTAAGTTTACACATTTGAGAACAGGAGGCCGTTTGCCTGGAGACCCACCCTCATTTGTGTGCTAGTTATCTCTAAACTCTTAAAAACCTTATTACCTTTTGTTTGACTTATTTGGGAATGAGACCTTTGTACCAGGTGCACTGAGACATTTCAAATGATACCAAACATGTGTAATACTGTATGATAATTATTCACATTAAACCATATAGATTCTTGGGTGAATTTTGGTGGGGATGGGTGAAGGGAATGATGTGTAAATTGGGAGGTGGTCAACTCAAGTGTGATTGTGTCTCGAATGATGGTGCTAGTTTCACAAGAGAGAGTTTAAATGTTAATTTCCTTTGTTCTCTCAGAGAGTTGCCCTCTGTTCCAGTTTTTCCAGCCTTCCAGTCTCAACAGCATCTCAACCCCTCAGAAGCAGTTCAAGTTGTGGCAGGAGGTACAATGTCTCCCTTTTTAGGATTACACCAGTAAGTGTGACGTTCTCTTTCTGTCGGCCACTTTAGATGTTGTGTCGAAATACCAACACTAGGGGTCCCTATACTAGCCAACAGCAAGTGCAACTACGCTAAATCGCGACCTACCAATGCCCAGGGTAATGACCTTGGGTGTCCCTTTCAAGGAGACCTTCTCACCTTTAGGGTGAGGTCACTCGAGCCATCGGCCTCCTCTGAATTTTCTCAAGAAGTTTTTTTGAAGCCTGAAGCCAATATCGAAGTTGTGTCGTATGCATCAACCCCATCAGTGTGACTACAGAGAATGAAGCAATATGCCACATGAGCCTATGAAAATACTTCAGTGGGACCGTTCTTTTGTGCTTGAACAGTCTCAAGCAGTCCAGCACAGACTGTGCACGGTCTTTAGAAAGATAGTAGAGCATGCAAATGCCCACCTCCTTTTGCGGGGCAAGAACAGCCTCTGCGACCTTCGTAAAGACGTGAGGAGACAGTGAAACCCCGAAGGGGAGGACCGTGTACTGATATGCAAGACCTTCGAAGGTGAACCGTAGAAACAGTCTGTGCGATGGAAGGATCGAGATATAAAAAAGTATGCGTCTTTCGTCGCGAACCAATCATGATGTTGAACAAGTGAAAAGATGTGTTTCTGGGTGATCATATAATGGAAGCTTGTACAGGGTCTGCCTCCTTGTACAACCCACCTCCTTTCTTTGGTACTATGAAGTAGGGCCTGTAAAATCTTGGCTGGAGGGACAGGGTCTTTACCAGTAGGACAGCAGTCTCCGCCCAAAGGACAAGAGCGTTGTCACCTTGTACTGAGGTGGAAAGCAGTCCACTGTACCTGGGTGGTCGCCTGAAGAATTGTGTTGCCGAAACTGATCGTTCTGATAAGCCAGTGCGACAGGCTGGGCAGCGATAGCCACGTGTCCAAACTCCGTACGAGCGGCACCAATGGAATGATATCCAGTTTACCCAAAGTGGGGGGCCTAGCCAGCAGTTTTGTAAACCCTCGTCAGGAAAGATTAGGTAAATTTGCAAGCTTTGGATGGGAGCTTTGGATGGGAGCTTCGGCTGATTCCGAACGTCCGCATACCCCCGTGCCGCCCCACCATCAAGGGTAGTAAGAACGCAGGAGCCTGTAAAGCATTTTCTGGCAGAAAAAGGTGCCTTCTACGATTTCAGGATCTCCTTGAAAATGGCAGCATGGCACAATGTCACTCTCTGAACCAAGGAACCAATCACGCTGTCGCTGTGAGAGCATGACGCATCCACGATCATGGTTTCAGTATGGGCATGGCCCACTCAGTGCAGACAGCGATCGTGCTCGTCTAAGGGGGAGAGAAAAAGCCTGCATCCAGAAGGACAAGGCCGGAACAGCACCTTTAAAAAAGACACAAACTGCTGTGTAGCCCTTTTAGAAGAATTTGCTCTTTAATAGGGACATTTGCCTCTTCCAGAACGTGGCTGTGCTGATGCACTCAGGGTTACTCTCTGCACTTATCTGTGCACGCTGGAGAGAGACCGCTGATGTGTGCTGCGAGTCCAGCTGTCGAAACGTCGAAAGTGAGAAAGGGAAAAAAGGGAATGAGAAAGGGAATGTCGGTTATTTTCATAAGTTTCAGCGTCTCGTTAGATCTAACATTCTGCCCGTTTAAAATCAAACACAGAGATAAAGTAGTGTGTTAAGACTACATTTATTTGAATTCATTAATTAGAGAGAGAGAGAGAGAGAGAGAGAGAGAGAGAGAAAGACTAACAATGAAGCTGTGAGTTTAATTAATTACTTCACAAAAAAAGCGATGTTACCCGTTCTTTGCTGAGAAATATAATTTCACGAGTTCACACTGACATACAATTAGAGGGGGTAAAGTTGAATGCGTATTTGGCGTGCTGTCCGGGGGGAGGGCTCCGAGCTCGGAGTTCGGTCCAAACCCAGAGTACTCCCCCCGTATGTAAGTGGTTAGGACTAGAAGTGTGGAGAAGGGGTGGTGGAGGGATGCTGCTAAACTGTCAAGGGATTGAGGTGAGACTGCTGAATGTATATATACACCTCTTACCATTGTTTGCTGAGTGCTCTCCACTTGTTAATTATCTGAACGTGCTCCTCCCGAACTTTGTTAATAAAACATCATGTAGTGATTCAGTAGCATAGCTATTTTATTTGAAAAGTTGTGTGGCACCGATGATAAGTTTCTGTGCTCCTGATTGTTTCTGTGTGCGCAGCGCAATATCCAATTTCTGCGTGTGCGTGACCTGTGCGTGTGTGTCAAAGCAGCGCATTAGAACTGTGATTAAACTACCTGTCCATTAAGTGATTTAAATGCACACCTTCCAGCCAATGAGAATTGAGTTTTCAGACAGATCACAGTATGAGTTTGGACGTCTTCCTCTGGCATTCCAAATAAATTAACAAATGAGAAATTTCTGTCCCTCCGTGCAGTCTGTTCTCTGCGGTTCCTCCTCCTATCAGCAATTATCGCAGCAAGTCATGCGCAAAACTTAAGACATTTTTTGTGTGTTAAACAAAGGTGCAAAATACCAGTAAATTGACTACCGCAAACCTTAGCAAAACACTTTGCATGCTGTATTTAAATACTTGTGTGAATATTTTTATTTTTTTTATAATAATCCAGGATTAACAATTATGTGCTTTTGAAACCTAAATGTCCCCAACACTTTGGCCACAGTCAGTGTGTGTCTTAATCATGTCCGAATATAACAAAAGGGGAAATGAAACTAGACAAATGTCTAAATATATTAGCTCATGACTGAGTAACAAAGTGAGGTAATCAAGACATTCTTACTAGTGCTTTTACCTAGTAACAGAACAGTTTTCTGAATTATACATAAGAACCAATCATATTGTGGAAAAATTATGTAATGTATTCATGTCACTTTTAACATGCTCCTTTTCTATAAAACCTGCTATATTCTTTTTGCTGGTGGGATTCTCTCTGAAACTGGCCTGAGATCCTCCGGCCGTGATAAAAGGATATTCTAAGGTATTGTCTGGAGTCTGTCTAGTTACTGCGGTGCATGAGGTTATAGGAAACTAGACCTCTTATTCCCGAGACGTCGTCCGACTCGAAGCAGGTTGTTGGCTGTAGACGCAATGCTAGAGTATAAAGAAAATTCAATGTCGACCGTAGACGCTTGGATGTCGACTGGAGACGGCCCAGGTAAAGTCAGGTGCGTAAATCTACCAAACTCTCCTCCCATGAATTCTGTCTCAATGGGAAACTCCTACAAATCCATATAAGGTCAGAAAATTTTCCCCCCCCAAAAAAAAAACTTTTCATCACAAAATTTTCATTGCATAAATCCTGACAGTAGTTTTTTTAACACCAAAACAAGGTTTGTGATGGCACAAGATGGTACTAAATCTGGGCCTAAGATTGCAATGCTTGGACTGCCCAATTTACCTCAAAATAAATATTGCAATTATTTTGGTCATATATATATATATATATATATATATATATATATATATATATATATATATATATATATATATATATATATATATGTAGTTATTTTTTTATTATTATTATTATTATTTGTTTTAGGTCATTCACAATGTTGTTTTATGGAACCAATTAAATTACTATATAACAATTACTTTAAATTATTATTACTAAAACCGTACTGTAAAATAAAAGTATTTATCAATAACAACAACATTATTAATAATAATTACTAACATAAAAACATAATAATTTTGCCTTGTTTTGACAACTTAGAAGGCTTTATTGTCATTTCATTCTCTATGACTCCTCACAGTCATGGACCGATCATGTAATTCCAAAACTGATACGAATGATTGTTTCAATAGTCAGACTGCTCCAGTTCTCATGAATAATGTCTGCTGGAAGATTTTTTTTTTTTTTTTTTATGGTTTCCGTAGATCAGGGATGTCCAGACTTAGTCTTGAAGGGCCACTCTCCTGCAGAGTTTAGCTCCAACTTGCTTCATTGCTTCAACAAACCTGCCAGGAAGTTTCTAGTATGCTTAGTAACTCCTTGAGTAGCTGGTTCTGGTGTGTTTGACTGGGGTTGAAGCTGAACTCTGCAGGACAGTGGCCCTCCAGGAGCAGAATTGGACACCCCTGCCATAGATGATAGAAAAAGAAAAAAAAAATTATATAGTATAATGATTTCTTGATAATTATGATGATTACCTGATAATACTGAATTATTTTTATTTATTTTTTATCCCGGACTGTAATTGTGAAATTGCTAAAACATGGCCCAACAGGAGGCCTATTTTTATTTATTTTTTAGCATTTCAAATATTCTTATACATTCTTCTGATTGAGCATCTGTAAGGGGTGTTTCTAGTGTTGCAATGTCTCCAAAAGTTCCATCTTGAGTGACTTTAGTACCATCATAAGTCTGCTTAGTGAGAGTGAGCTTTCATGAATCTGGGCCATTGAGAGTGTAACGTCAGGCTCCTATACTCGAACATATCTACCTCTAGAATGAACAGTAGGAATGAGAAGGGTAAAGCAGGCTTTCATATTCTCAAATGCTCTATTTGTGGAATGTTCATAGGACGTTCACTCGTGTTGTTGAGTTGGTATGGAAAATTGGATGATTGTGCATGATCTCTGCAATTTCAGCCTGCAGTGTGTAATTCAATCCTTATAGCCTCGTCATTTCGGTCGCATTGAGCAACAATGGCTCTAACATTAAGGAAATACTCAACTGCCATTGCCTTTCCATGCTTTCATTTAAGCAATTTAAACAACTTTATTGATTCCTCATTAAATGCTGGATATATCATCACATTTGCTATGTTTAATGTATGTACTATATGTGGCAAGGCAGGTTAGATCCCGCCCTATTATTTGTGGTTGTCACATGAATGATAGGTGTGACAGCCTATTGGTGGCCGTCCCCGTCCCAGGCGGAGTTCAGGCCACCTGGGTATGCATCATTGTTATGATCGGTCCTGTGTGTGTGTGTGTGTGTGTGTGTGTGTGTGTCTGTCTGCGGGAGGTATGTACCTAGCTGTTTGGCTAATGTTGCCGCTAGTGCACATGCACTATTAAAGGAGACATATCATGCTTTTAAATCGTTCCTTTTTACATATAAATCATACATTTGTGGTCTATATAAAGCGGAACTGCAATGCTTGGGTCTGAATTCCTCATTATTATAGCTCCACAGGCCCCTTTTCTACCCCTTTTCTGATGTGCATCTGAGAGCAACTCGTTTTGGTGCGGTCTCTTTAAATGCAATTGAGACACTTCATACCCCGCCCCCTCTCCAGGTTGCAGAGGTGACACTCGGTTCAACTCCACCCCGTTCGGCCATTTTTGTAGTTTGATAGCAGAGATACGCGGCACAGAAACTTTTTATTCACACGTTATTAACAAAATGTCAACAACGGAAGACTTGTCCATCCAGCCTTACATGTTCGAGCCAGAGTCGGAGCCGGAGCGGGATGAAAATGAAGACGACGAACCTGCAGAACAACGTCTTCATATGGATGTATGTATCGCAATGGTGTGTTACTGTATTTACACATGAAACTTTGGTCTTCCGACCTTTTACCACCGTGTCGATTTATTTTGATTAATATGTGCGAGGGAGAGAGAGCAAGACAGCGTCTAGTTTGGAGACGGTGAAGTCTTGTTTACACTTTCGCCTGGCTCCGAAGAGAGAGTGACCGGGTCTCTCTCTCTCTGCTCGTTCTTTCAGTTAAACATGCGCCCTGTCACAAGCGCGGCAGTTCATCTACATTAGACGGTGTAATGAAGCGTGTGGGTTACTACATCCAACAACCGAACATTTTAACTTACCCTCTCGTAACTTCTGCATCCTTTAGCTTGGACTACAAAATTGCAGCGAGAAATAAAAATGGCGGATTGCTGGAAGTGTTGGGCCGGAAGTCGATGTCCTTATTTGGCAGTTCCGCTGCAAATACTGTGACGTAATAGTTGAAAAAACGTCATAGATGACAGAAAAATCTGAACCGGTTGAAAAATATGACCAAAACAGAATATAAAGGCCCCATGATATGTCCCCTTTAAAGTGGGGGTGTATTTGTTGTAGCCAGGTTATGGTCAGGATTGGTGCGACTTTGCTTTTGGGTGCAGGCTGTCTTTTACCACAGCCGTTGTCTTTTATCCGTTGTCTATTCCAACGGATTAATGTTTGTTCTGGTGTGACCCTCGGTAACCTATGCTTCCATCGGATTGCAGCTCATGTGTACGATTAGATGGAACACCTGTACATTTGCGGTTTGCGCAGGGATGGTTTCTTCATAAGGGTGATAGGGCGACGCACCACCACCAAAGTGCGAAAGGGACTTTTCAATCACATTCACATTCAACCCATGATTCAACCACAGAGTTATGCTAACCGTCACTGTCTGCCTCTGGATATAGTCCAATCAGCGTCAAGTCACGTTCTGTGGAGTACCGCCTCTTTTTGGATGATTTCACGATTTGTGGACGAGAATCAAACAGAGTGTTTCCATAGATTTTTTTTTTTTTTTTTTTTATTTTAACTGCAGACACTGCAGTGCATTCTCTATGGGTTCTGAGAGGGCTAGCACTAACATGCTTTCGTCATCATATGTAAACTTCACTTGTGCAGCGATTGGTGGGGACAAATATATTATACCATACATTGCCATTTAGCCCAAAAATACAGCTTTTTTTGGGGGCTATAGCCTATTGCCCAACCCTTTATCTTATGGCATGCTTTAAATGCTGATTTTTCCATTTTTAGCTAAGCAGTAATAATACTGTTAAATGGTTATTTAACAATAAGGCTACATTCAGTCCTGCATTAATAATTCAGTTTGTTTGAATAAATAACTGAATAATCTGTGGGTCTAGCGATCTACTACTGGGTATATAGGGGAGCGCGGGGCTAGTTGTAACACGCTTGTTTTAAATACTTCCGCACATGCTTGGATGACGAAACTTTGTGTATTTACTAGTTGCCATATCAACACTATATAGAAAAAAAAAAAAATCCGCCAAATTATTTATTTTTTTTGGAAGATATCCATAGACATTTATTAAACCATAGCAAAAGTAAATTTCTTACTTAAGTTAATTTTTCATCTCTATTTTTTGTGTTTATTTAAAATAAGACAAATCTGATATTATTTTAATCTCCAAGATGTTATTTAACAGTTGAGATAGTTCTTTAATGCTTCGCTAACTAGCAGAAGACACTAGCAGGGTTTAAATCCCAGTTGTGCAGGCGGGGGCATGTTGTAACACTGCGTTACAATGTGCCCCTATTAGAAATATGCTATTATATTCTATACTTTTATTAATTTTATTGGGAAAACGTGAGAAAAAGGTGAATAAAGACTGAGAGTCAATGTTCAGAAATTACTAATTATTTATTTGTTTTTGAACTATGTTGTATAGCTGTGTTTTCATGTGTTCGTAGTCAAAACTCAAAAATGAGTTTATATTTAATTATTAAAAATTGCCATTATTTTATATGAAAAAGTTTTTTAATTGTATTTTATTTAGAAAATATTTTAGTTTGTTTTGAATATTTTTTTTATTAGATCAGATAACATTTTAAGCTGTCATATGTTATGTTACAATGTGCCCCATACATGTTACAATGTACCCCACCTATGGGGCATGTTGTCACATTTCACTTCCATTCTTTCGGGGTATATCAAGAAAAAAGTATATACTGTATTAATAAAACAAAAACACATAATTGTACTTGACATGTGGGAAATTAATGTGGGAAAAAAATAAATACTCTGAACCATAAGTAGATTTACACAAACTGAGAAAGTCAAAAAGCGTTACTTTGTGCCCTGCTCTCCCCTATATCTAATCACTGAGCATTATAGGGTTGGGTGTTTAAGAATCATTCATTAATTTTGTGTATTTTTAGTGAGTCAATCGACTCGTGAGCAGGCAAATGCTCCCTAGACAACGTTGAGACTGCACTGATTGTTCTGCTGCCATTTACTACGGTGTGACCGTTTCAGTATTTTTTTCTGATTTGTTTTTCTCTTGTTTGTTTTGTATTTGTAGATAGCTTTACGCTAATGCTAGGTGAAGAGTGGCTAGTCTCAGAGAGCAGGCACTTAATGTTAGACGTGCCGTTAATGGTGTACATTAGCCCCACCGTTTGTTATATTGCCAGCAGTTTGTTTGTTTATTATTTTGGTTGCTTTCTTTGGTCTGGGCTTTTCCTAGTGACTGTGGGTAAAGTGAGTAATATTCTGTACCTGAGAACACCATATATCTCCGTTTTGTTTAACGTTTTGATTTGAGTATTTAGTGAAAGCCCTGCAATATCTGTCAAGTTATTTACTTGACATTTACTTTAAGTTAATTACTTTTGGATTTGGTTCATGTGATTTAATTAGTATGAAGTCCAAATAATTGTTGATTTAATTTTGTATTGACTTATTGTGTTTATTGTTTTGTTTCTTCTTTTTTTTTCTTATAGCAGTTGGCTGCTCCACTCTTTGTGTCAAGGTTTTACTGGCAATTTGGTGTAAACCTCTTGGGCTACACCAGTCTGTCTAACTTCTATGGCCAGTAATTCGGCAATTGTTGACCTCCTTTATGGTTTGAACTTGTTCTACTATAAATTGTTGATAAATGTGTGTCTGTTGGCTAATTGCAAAAAAAAAAAAAAAAAAAAAAATATATATATATATTATTTTTTTATAATTTTTTTAAGGAGCTGAAGGCTCCCGGCGTATAGGGAAGCTAGCTGTCCTTGCACTTTTGGTGGTGTTCCCTTCACAGAGTGTGTTTCTTTTTTTTTTTTTTTTTCTTCTTCTTTATTTTCATTTTTGGTCTGGTGCACACGAGTCAACAGTTTTTATACATTTTATATAATTATTGTTGTGAAAATGAAAGTGTTTTGTATTCATATCCACGTCTCCTGTCCTCCATGGTAGTGAACCTGTGTGCCTTATGAAATGTTCATGGAAACAGGGTGGTGTAGTCTGCTCTTTATCTTGCTCCATTTTGTACATTAGTGTAAGTTTTGCCCTTCCACTACCCCACCACATATAAATAAAGACAGGAAAGTTCCCTCAAAGACTGAATTGTTTATTCTGGTGTCTTTTAAAAAATATGGATCATCTTTCTGTCAAGTATGTTTTTTGATTCAACCAATATAAAAATGCACATTAAATAAATGACATGTTTCATTGTTTTCAGTGCATGATCTCTCATCTGTGAGGAAAACTTTCTGCCAGTGTCACGTCTCAAACAGTGCCTTTGTTATTGAGTTGTTTGGTTTGTCCTTTTGTAAGAATGACTAACATATTGATTTTCAACAATGTTATCATGAGGGCACTGAGATAAGTGATGTTGAAGCTAAAGAGGGAAATCTGACAGCAATTTAGATCAAATTAAACCTTGAAAAGTGGAAAACCCTCAAATCAGAGGCTTTTAGATATTTAGTTGTCCTTCTTTTTAACACATTGTAACCTTCACACAGCCAGCATCCTTTCCACAGCTGCCGGCAACAAAAGATCAATGTACAGCAAAGAGGATGAGAAAAAGACAACCCTTCCCCTCACCCACAAGAACATAAAGACTGAAGAAAAAATCTCCCCTTGTACCCATTGACTTTCTTTTTCTGTGGGCACGTGTGAAGATGATTGGAAATCTGGACTTCCCACATGTGCAGGAAGATAAGAGACTGTGTCTACTCTTCTCTTTTACAGATTATAGGCCCAATTATGAAAGAGAGAGATACAGAATGGACATCATCTGCATATAAATGGAATGAAGAACCTAAAGGATCCGGCCTCGCAGGCCTGTAATGGATATGATCCCATCGCTGCAGTCTAATGGGAGAGAGACTTACAGTAGTATACAACTATAAAATTCGTAAAAAAGGAAGAGGTGTTTAAGGGTCTCAAAGGCTTCAGAACACTTTGCTAAACTAGTAGAGAATGGATCTAAATGACCAAATTCTGGGTAATAAAAACTTCTGTCCGACATTCTGACCGTCCACTGATAAGAATCCCTAAAGATTTCGCAATACAAAGTTATTCAACAGTTATTTCCTCACTTTGTTCACACAAAGATGAAATAAAACATGGCCTATTTAAAATGATCTTAAGTTTTAGTTTGTTTAAATGACATCTATGCCAAATATAGGTATTTATTTGTATTATTTAGCTTAAAAAAATAAATAAATACCATGAGAACAAAAGGGATAGTTTACTCAAAAGTGAAAATACAGTCTTTACTGAACCCGAGGTTCCTCTAATGCCATATGCCTTTCATTCTTTTTTTGGACGAGACATTTGTTTGTTCATTAATCTGTATTGCTTAAAATAATGCACTTGTGTGCTTTTTCTGGACTGGCCAGAGTCTCATGAACGCACCGTCATGCACAGGAGATCAGCGGCAAGATTGGTACAGTTTTCACAATATATTACTAATTAGATTTGCATTTACTAATTAGAAGTGCATGTTGACCATGTTGCGAGGGGTGCATGAATATTGTTTTGTTATCATTTGTTTTGTATGAATGTCATTATAGTGATTAGTGTTGTTGGTGAAGCTCAATTCCTCCTTTTTTTTCCTGATTTACAGAAAACTGGCTTTTGTTACATTGTATGAATGTCATATAGTTTGGATCAATATTATGCAACCATAGAATCATTTAGTGGATTTGTTTAATTTTATAGAACATCACTACAATAGTTTTACCCCCATTACAACTGCATGTAATTCATAAAAAAAAAAAAAAAAAAAAATTATATATATATATATATATATATATATATATATATATATGTGCATGCGCTATGTGATTGTTTACTAGCCCAATAAGAAATAATCCAGCCTCAAGTCACTGTGATATTATAGTCTCTAGATATGGTGCCTATTTGTAAGATATGTGAGATATTCTAAACCCTGGTAAATATGTTGTGCTTCTTCAGGCAAATATATTTGTGCAAATGCTAACATTAAAATTCACTAGACAATCTCGCCATGAGCTCCTCATGCAGCATATTTTGCATGCAACCAAGTGTTAACTCTAAACCACAAAATAAGATGTTTTGAAAAATGTCTTGGTCGTCATTTGCTTTTGGTAGTGACATGCATGCGAGGGGGGGGGGGGCTCTGATTTTGTAACTGCATACATCAGTTACTGAAAAAGGGAAACAAAGTGTGAAAAAACTGTACCAAAAGCATTCCGTCAGTTCATTAATTAATTAAAAAGTGGATTAAATTATATAAATATTATAATGCCCACTTGAAAGACATTGAAATGCTATCATGGATTGTGTGTTTTGCTATTGTAAATTCACCTTTGCCGAAGTCTCCCATGCACCATTATAGAGGTTTACTAGCCCATCTCGCCGATGACGACTTCTGCTTCGGAGAACAGTGGAAATGTGAAAAGAGTCCATGTTTATTGCATATTATATTCAAATCACTTTCTACTTATCATCTCAGATATATGTCCATCCATGTTTAATATTTCCTGCATAATTACATACATATTTTGTGTTTGATTTATACCTTTGTCGGCAATAGACGCACCATCTTAATGATTTATATTTATATTGATTATCCTGTGCAAAATTGACCGCAAACATTATAAACACCCACAGTAACAATTAATTTAGAGATACACATTTTAGATGTCAATGTGTAGCAGAGAAAAAAATAATTAAAGTTTGAGATAAATAGCGCAAACGTTACAGATGTTAAAGCAACAACCATTACCGGTCTCCCCTATATGCATTCTGCTTCTGGAGAATGAAATCAGTATATTTCATGTCCCTCCTTTTGTTTTATAGAACATCACTATTAATCACTATCTTTATTAATGTTATTCCAGAATTTTTTTTTATTCTGTCATCATTTACTCACCCTCATGTCATTCCAAACCCGTATGAATTTATTTATTCTGTTGAACACAAAATAAGTTATTTTGAAGAATATGGGTAACCAAACAGTTGATGCACCCCATTGACTTCCATAGTATGAAGAAATGTTTTTAAAAAAATAATAATAATAAAACAATAAAAAAAAAAAAATATATATATATATATATATATATATATATATATATACTATGGAAGTCAATGGGGCCCTTCAACTTTTTGGTTACTGACACTCTTCAAAATATATTATTTTGTGTTCAGCAGAATAAATTAAAAAATGAGGGTGAGTAAATGATGACAGAGTTTTCATTTTGGGGGGAACTATCCCTTTAAAGGGGACATATCATGAAAATCTGATTTTCTTCTTGTTTAAGTGCTATAATCGGGTTCCCTGTGCATCTACCAACCCAGAAAACATGAAAAGTGATAAAACTGTGTTTTGGTAAGCCTTGGTAAGTTCTAACGCAATGGCAAAAGTTCGAGAAAAGCATGCAAACTGTTCTGTCGTTGCTAAGCACTGAACACTGTTAGAACAAAACATGTCACAGTTGTCTTATAAAGACCTCAGGGAACTGTGTTAACTTGTGTAAAAGTTAAGCATGACGGTACATGCAAGTCGATGAGATGAATCAATGTAACTCCACAACAACTACATAAATGTGTCCACTAACCATTCAGAAATGTCCAGGTGCGTCTAAAAGTTAAACTCTTCCTGAGTCTCTCCGTAAGGCTGCACTCGCTACTGTTATTCCTGAGATTTTGGAGGAGTGAGATTAGCCTATTTTGTTATTGCCGAGGATCTAAAGCTTGTGTAAAGGCGGAGCAGCAGCTCATTTGCTTTTAAAGGGACACACACAAAAACTGCGCGTTTTTGCTCACACCCAAAAAGGGGCAAATTTGACAAGCTATAATAAATGATCTGGTATTTTGAACTGAAATTTAACAGACACATTCTGGGGACACCATATATTTATATTACATCTTGTGAAAAGGGAAATAATATGTCACCTTTAATAGGACAAAGGTTAAAAAGCCTGTATAAAGTGGCCTTTTGTTCAGTCTGTCCCTCAACCGAAAATGACTTTGAGATTCCTAAAACAATACAAGTTTTCTATAAATACTATTAAGATAAGATGTACGGTCCGATGCATTTCTAATCTTATGCTGAGCATCCTGTCCCACTCACCGCTGAAGAGATCACTGAAAACACAGTGCAGTAGCAGACACTATTTATAAAGAGAAAAAACAGAAAAAAAAAAACAGATTAAAACTCGTTTCTCCAATGAGTCATTTAATCAGCTTAGAAATAATGCAAACACCACATTACAGTGGGTCAACTGAACTTGTTCATCTCGAAAGCCTATATGTCTACAGACCATGATTGTATCTTTTGCAAACTAGTCCGTGTCACATTAAGCGAAGTTGTGCACTCTGCCTCTATTCTAACTTAATGTTGTTTCCCTTGCTTTTGTCATTTCCATGCTTCATTAGCATAATGTGGAAAGGATGTTTGATGACTCCCTAATGACAGGAAGATACCCTTATAGCACAAATTTACATATTAACAAGCTTTTACCTATAATGGCAACTGAAATGGAAAAGCGCGGTGCTAACCGTACTTATGAAGTGGATATACCTTGATCTCTGCATCTTTCTACCATAGTAAAACCAGTCTGTGGATAGTTAATCAGAGAAGAGACTGCTCTCTTAAAACTTTAGTGAGGGTTATAAAGTGATTGAGCAAAATGGAATAATGATACACACTCTGGTAAATGGCTGCTGAAAGTCTAAACGTAGTGCAGGTCATAAAAACAACTGACAGAAATCCATGATGCAACAGAAAAGTGCTGTAACCCCTTTAACTTCTAAACCTTGTAAATTCACTTCACTGCCTTGCAGCATTTCTGTTGGCTGAGTGCTGTGATTTTGCAGGTTATAACTGACTTTTTGCATTTAATGGCATTAACCTTCAGCAGTGTGACATATAATGAAAGATCTCACACCAGCAACACCTGTTTTCAAACGGGCTCTGATTAGAAACTTTTGCTTCTGCACTTTCAAGTGAACACTTGCAGATGCTTCTTATAAAGAGTGTGCTGTTTCATTGTACTGTTGGTATGCTTATGCTATAGAAATGTACATTTAATTTGGAGTGAAGAAAGTGTTTCGCTGCTGCTAAACATTGTGCTCCTAAAAGGTTGATCGGTAACAGGGACCTATTCTCAACTGCTTATTAGCATGCATATTACTAGGATATTGGCTGTACTTATAAAGCTCATATTAATGACTTTATCTAAACCTACAATTGAAAGTAATTCAGTCGTATATGCATTGTATATGTCTTTTCTCTGATTTCAAGTCAAAATGTTACAATTTGCAGAATAACAGGCCCGTCTGAGCTAGCGAGTTCAGTTTCCTGAAATATTTTGTAGGATGTCATGTGGCGATGGGTGCGATGTGCTAAATTTATAAGCATTTAGCTTATTGTTGAAGGACGAACACCTCTGAAGGACAATAATAACTCAAAGACAAGTAGGAGGCCTGCAGCATAGCATGTCAAATAAAATACAGTTCCTTGGTAGTCTCACCTAAATTTTGAATCTTGATTCATACAAGAAAATAAAGTCTTTGGCCTCACGCCTGACATCAACATCCATCTCGGGTGATCTGATCACAAGTTGCCACCTGAGACATAATACATTATATATCTTAAAATAACGTCTTAAATGCGTCTACTGTGAGTGCTTGTGATTGCACGTCATTTATGTGAGGGTCACAACATATTACTATCGTACAGTGTTGATGCATGTTTATGTCAAAGGTGTTTTGGGGAAGTTTTAGGTATGGGTTTATTTGTTATGGTAGTGTTCTTTTAAAACTGCCAAAGTTGAAACCCAACCCCCTATTTTGTTTGGGACACATCAGGACAGTTTGATGTTAATACTAGGTTTTAATGGGTTCTTATGATGCCTTTAAACACTTTACACACTCCTATAGCAAATACTGCCTGCTAACTGCACAGTAAAATATTCCTGAATTTTACGATATTTAACAGCAATTTCTTTCAATAAATATTGCATTTAGAATTCAATAAATTCCCTGAAATTGATGCAGGCTAGGTATTTCTCACAACAAATTACTGTGAAAATAAATAAATAATGCAACCATATCAGGCTGCTTTGATAAATAATAGGGTTTCATGTGAATAAAACCCTAAGTGAATAGGGTTTCACCACGAATCATTGTGGTGAATCGTGTCCATTTGGCTGGAAAAGTGTATTTTGCTTACTTATTATATTATATTTATTTTTTTATTGTATTTTTTTGCTCAAGGCAGTGAAGTAATGTTACTCCCAAGTCTGATTATAATTCGCAGTCTTCACGGTATGGACTAATACACTGGAAAGAATAATACATTTGTGAACTATTTGAAAATATCTAGATTTCTGCATTGATGACTACTCATAAAATATGGTCTGATCGAAATTTAACAAGCACAATCTGGCTAAACTAATGAAACAGAAACCTATAGATTTTTCCTCAATGCCAAGGAAATCTTAAAATTAGTAATTAAGATCGGACAATATTTTATGAGTAAACAATACAGAAATCCAGATATTTTTGAAGGGCTCATAGACTCATTCTTGCCACTGTATAGCAAGCCTACTTATGGTTACAAAATAACAATTTAATAAAGAGTTACTTGAAGTTGCAAAAACAAAAGTACTAGCTAGGTAACAGCATAATGTATTCATGCTGCAATGATAAGTTATATAGTTCTCATTTAGAAAACAAATTGTACATCTACTATGGTAAAAATTACAGTGAAAGTATAACACTGCTAAAAATGTAATGCTGTGAAGTCTATCCAATGGAGGCGCTCAGAAACTGGACATCTGACAGGACAATAGTGATTGTCTCTAGAACCAAATACAATACAGCAAACCAGTTATTTCCATAAAGAAAAGCTGAAAGAAAGGAACGCCAATTGAAAGAGGCGAGATTTGGCAAGAGACCACAGCACTGAGAGCTTGCTTGTGTTAACTGAACGATCCGTGTAGGAAGATGAGAGCTTCAGCAGGCGTAAGAGGATCATGCTCTGTATCTGTGCATATAACCCTGGCCCTGCAGGGGAAGTGTACCGTCTGCAATCCATAGGACTTAAATAACAGGGAAAACTTAAAGCTCCTTTACATGCAATTAAAAGGATGCAATATTGTGTTTTCATTTATATTCAATGTTTTGATAGAAATGAATTTTTTAATGGCATTGTGCCACAGAGAGTTTACATGCGACAGACATTATTGCATGGCTAACCGAACAGCCTCTAGTGCTTCTCTCATTTAATAATTTAACGTTGTAAATATTTCAAATATAATTTCAAATAGTGAATTTGTCAGCAAACTGGAAAGCTTGTGGCATCATTTCCTATCTGGTTAAATTGAAATGCTATAATATTGTGTCTTTTAACTGCTATGTTCTTACATTTAAATGAATCATTTGATACAATGCAGTTATTGTGTACATACATGTTTTTTACATTGTACAAAAAAAAAAAAAAAAAAAAAAAAAAAAAAACTGCATAATATAATTACAGCTGTAATTAATCTCTGTAATTACATCTATAATTACACTGCTGACCTTTCCTTACACCTTAATCCACCCTTTAACCTGCCCATACCACCAAACCTGTCCCTAACCTCAGTAACAGTCACGGGTAGTGTGTAGTAGTAATCCAATATAGAGCAGGTGACGCAAAATGAACAACAAAGAGACATTTTAATAAACACCAAGAACATGAAACCACTCTACACATTAACATTGACGATGCAGAAACATGAACTGAGGAAACAGAGAGCTTAAGGGGCCGTGTACACGACACCAATTTCACCTAAAAACATAAAACTTTGTATGCGTTTTGGCCATTCATTTACATGACATTGGTGTTTTGGGGGCCTAAAAACACAAACTTTTAAAACAGTTTTCAAAGTAAAAGTTACCATTATTGTACCGTTATCATCTCCGTGTTAACTACAAAAATACACATTTGTGAAAACAGTGACGTTATGCACATGCGTATTATGTGTTCAGTCTACAGGCATGTAGTAGGCTTGCTATGATAGTCGGTGTTGACAGTGTTACGTGTTCAGAAGCAAAACCGGTTACATTACTTGCCCACCGCGGTACCGCCCCACCGTCATTTTGATTATTAAATTTTTTTAATAAAATCATTTAGTTGAGTAAGAGAACAGACACTACTATTAAAAACTGAACTTGTCTGCTTAATAAATCGTGAGCTAAACGAGAGTCACAGCAAAGTTTAGCAGCAGGAGTCAGATTTCATTAATCACGAGTGAGGAACTGACTGACAAACTAATGGCGGGATATTTGGTGTCAAAGTGAAATGTAAAAGTGCCTATTTAAGCGAATTTGTCATTGTACTGTTTTGTTGTTGTGTTTTTCATTAAGAATAATAGGCTAATGAACTCACCTTTCAAGCAATCCGCCCCCGAATTGGCGCAAATTTGAAAGCAAAACTAAAATGCACACGCTGTACGTGTCCACGGAGCGAGCAGAATGGAGCAGAGCTCCGCACCATTATGAATGCCCGTGCGGATGCGTGCATTTTATTTCCGCCTTCAAATTAGCGATTTAAAAGCCCCCGCCGGTGATACCGGTTTTACCGGTGTTGTCACACGTCGATTAACCGGTGGAAAACTATCCTCACCGTCACATCCCTAGCATTTAGTTTTTCTTTACAAAGTGACATCACCAACTACTGGCCTGGCAAATACATCGTATTTAATCATTTTCGCGGATCCGTGTGAACGAGGATTGCTTTGACAATGTTGTCGTCTGTACACGAAAAATGCAAAGGAAAAACTTTTCCATTTTTAGTACATTGTTGTTGTGTAAACGTACCATCAATACACAGAGAAATGTAATCAATGAAACAAGGAACAGGTGTGTCAGAAACCATGGTAACAAATTAACGAATGAGAACTCAGGCAGCGGTGACAGGGAAAAACATAACAAGAAAACTAAACAGAGCATGATAATGAATTGTGACAATAGTAGCACAAGTGTATTGTATGGAGCCCCCTAAAGGGAGATGGTGGTGAAAAATTATGGGACGGGAGGAAAAAATATTGTTTAAAGCTTTTGCGTTCTTGCGCAAAGATATCTCGCAAAACCTATTGTGAGTTTGGACAAACACTTCCTGTTTAATATCCCGCTGGCAGTGTTTCAGACAGCTCCATATGTTAACATTTGCATAATTTGTATGATTTTTTTATTATGAAGAATATTCAATAACTTCACTGTAACACACTAAATTTGGTTCACACATCACTGATCTACTGCTGGTTATACATTTAGTTTGGCAAGTAATAGCACATAAAACAATAAGTAGGCCTATTCTTCACACAAATGATGTTGGTACGCAGATAACATACTAGTTACAACATAGCTTTTGCATGATAATTGCTTACTGAATTTGATAGCATTACACTGTATAACAGTGTATTTTTTTCTAGTAACAGTAAAGTTATTGATTTAATATCATAATAAATAATCATAAAACTTATGCAAAAAAGACATTTTGATCAAACTAAGTGTTGTAGTATGACCAGCAGGAGAGCAGTGATGTGTGAACTGAATTTGAGGACACTACAGCGTGTTACAGTGAAGTTTGTAGTAACTCTTTTTGGGTTTTGCACTTTGCAGACGGTCCCTTCGGACTTGTCTCTTAGCCACCTGCTCATAAAGATCAATTTATATTATAAGGCTTTTTGAGGAAAATTAGGTTGTAGCTCGCTGTCTACTGGAATGACTGGAAAGAGGTTTCATTTGTGTTTTAACAACATTTAGCTCACGAGTTATTGATCCGGGAAGTTTGAATCTGTGAATGTATTGCCAACTTTACTGAACTCCTTCAACTAAGTACTGACCACATTTCTTCATATTTGAGTCCAAGTTCAAACTCAATGAACCGCTCCATTGTTAAAGAACAGAGCGTCTGAAACACTGCCAGCGGGACATTAAACAGAAAGTGTTTGTCCGAGCTCACAACAGGTTTTGTGAGAGAAAGCAAAAGCATTGAAAAATATGTTTCCTCCCATTCCATATTTTTCCACCACCATGTCCCTTTAGGGGCTCCGTAGTTTTGCAATACAACATCAACACAATAAGTAGTAAATTGTACATACATTTTTTTTATTTTTTTTTTATTTTATTTTTTTTATGCAAGTACATTGTAGTTAAATATAACTAATGCAAAATGTGACCCAAAATTTTAACTATAGAAAGCAAAACAAATATATATATATATATATATATATATATATATATATATATATATATATATATATATATATATATATATATATATACATAGGTCCCATGACATGAAATTTCCACTTTCTGAGGTTTTTTAACATTAATATGAGTTCCCCTAGCCTGTATATGGTCCCCAAGTTTCTAAAAAATTTTAATCGGTGTAAATCGAGCTTTTGCTATTTTTCTCTGCCTTTGAGAAAATGGAAGCTCAACCGGGCTGATCTTGAATCTCCTCCTTATGACGTCATAAGGAGAAATGTTACCTCCCCTTTCTCTGCTTTGCCCGCCCAGAGAATATTTCTCGCCCATGAGAAAATGAGCTAGGAAGTAGAACGCGCACGCGCAATTTTAGATTGTCCACGAGAGATATAATGGCTTTTGAGCGAGCGAAGCATAATAATTGCTCAATAATTGGATGTACAAATGAACATTGAATGGTCAATACAGAGCTGGGCTTGCTGAACGTCGGACAAGTAAGTCAACAAATTATATATAAGTGTGTTGCTTTACTGTTTATGGTTACCTAGCTTCTTACACGTATAATGTGGCTGTCACATTAGCTATGCAGTTACTTGCGCTAATGTAAAGGTAGACAGCATCAAGTTACACACACTGTAACGCAAGTGTTGTACATTTCTTTGTTATTTGGATAACCGTTTTCCTGTTGGTTATATGGCGCGCGCGATATCCGCATTTCAAGATCGCAGAGCTTGATGTAATTGTAATAAGATAAATTACAGACGTTACAGATCTCTCATGAAAAGGCAACAGTAGGTTAGCGTTAGCTACATGATGATAACTGTAAACCATCCGAATAAAGTACCATAATATTTTAAACTAACCATTCGGAAACGTCCTGCTGGAGCTGCTGAGTTGCAACTTCTTCATCCGTTGCTTCTCCATCTGGATCAGATTCTGGGTCAAACTGAAATGCTTGAACGACTGCGTGTCTTCGTGCCATTGCAATATATCCAACATAAACAAACATGCATGGTACCATTGCCGCAAGATGGTCAAGGCCACACCCACCCTCCACCTTGCGCCGCCTTTCTCCTCCTCTTTAGCATTTAAAGCTACAGACACCGAAATGGCCCGTCTGAAGGAAGCTCATTCTGGGACTGGCTTGTAGTGGCTATAATTCTGCACCGAGGCTGAATTTTTGGAAAGAGATTTCAGATACAGTACTAAGGACCACTAAGGACTATATTAAAGCCTACAAAAAGTAGCATGTCATGGGACCTTTAAAGTCACTTTCATACTGTGTGTTGATATATTTATAGAAGTTATACATCAGTTAGTTCCAGTCCCCTAATTTGGTTTGGCTGAGCATCATTCCATGAATGCTGATATTTCCTCTTGTGAGCGGGGAGAGGAGTTGTGTGATTTTGTCTACAGAGAGGAGTGGGCAAATGACAAATGGAAAAAGCCAGAGTAGAGCTGGAGCCAAGTGGAAGAGAAATCTCCATCACTCTGCTTCACTCAAATACGGCAGATATGGCTAGCTTACTCAGACTGGCTTTCATTGCTTGCTGTCTTCTTTCAGAACTATTCTTATTGTTAGAGTAGAAATATACAAACTAACTGGCAATTTATTTTTATTTTTTTCTGGAACAAATTACTCGATATGCATAATTTTTTCATGAACTGTTGTATAAAAGCAATATCATAATACAATTCCCCATCTTATTCATAGTTTTCACATGACATCAAACACTTTTAAGAACTTACAGGAAGGCAAAACAAGGCTTTCTTCCTTTGCCCACCAGTTTCTTCCTTTACCCACCAGTTTTTACGAAGTCCTAATGTGGACAGTGATATTCATTTACACCTTATTTGTCACAGGATGAAGATGAAGAATGTTGATGAAGACTTAATACAAATATAAACGTGATTTAAGTCAAGTCATCTACATTGATATACATTTTAATTTGATTTAATAAAACAAAAAGGCAGACAGGCATAACAGTGTGCATAAAATAGCATTCACAAACAACAAACACCAACCGACAACCAAAGACTGAAAACAGAGGAACTAAGGGAACGTTTAAACACGACAACAATGTGCTTAATTTGGAGAAGTTTTTCCTTTGAGTTTTCCGCGTACAGACGACACCCATTGTCAAAACGATTCCCATTCCCACGTATCTGTGAAAACAACTATTCTGCTGCCAGGCCGATAGATGGCGATGAAACACTATAGACTGAACATGTAATACGCATGTGCATGACGGCATCGTCTTCAAAGATTCGCGTTTTTGTTGTTTACATGGAGACCGTTTTCAAAAGTTTGCTTTTTCAGGCACTCAAAACGCTGTTGACGTTTAAACGAACGGCCAAAACGCATAAAAAGTTTAATGTTTTTGGTTGAAAGTGGTATCGTGTAAACAGCCACTAAATACACAGAGATGATGAAATGAATACAAACAGGTGTGATGATTAGATAAGTGTGTGCAGGTGTGAGCCAGGAAGGATTATGGGAAATGTAGTGTGCTGTGGTAACTGGTCTGGTGACTAAAATTTAGCCCCCATACCCTGGTTTCACAGACAAGTCTTAAAGTCCCCATGTTGTGAAAATCCAGCTTTTAATGTTGTTTATATATGTCTATGTGGTGTTTTAAATATGCTGTAAGACAAACCATGTGCACATTCATAAGTCAACACCATTGCTGAGTATTTTCTCCTTAAAACTGCAGTGAACCAAAGACTGTTTGAAATCGCTGGTGTTTCTGACGTCACAAACTACCTTGTAACCAATCAGATCAACGTGTGATCGTCAACGAGTGGATCCATGAGCTGGTGTGAATGAGTGGAGGCGGGGCTCATTTGCATATTCATAGAACCGTATACTAAATGAAGCAAGGGTGTAAAGTTACATTCAAGCTATTTTAAGGCATGACAAAATAATTTTTCAGAGAAAAATGTTTAAATATGTCATTTTGGTGATCAAAGATGAGTTTCTTTAGGGATAAAATTATTGACTACAGGGGAACTTTAAGCCTGGTCCCAGACTAAAATGCATTATTGCGCTGTTTTAACTGAAAGCCACTTGCACTTAAATATCTTAAAATATGTCAGTGCCATTGTTTTGTCCCAAGATGCACATCAATAATGCTTGTTTTTTTCTAAGGCACGTTTATAAAAGCTACTTAAATGTTCTAGGCTAAATGAACTAAGACCTATTCCTGGCTTAATCTAAGCCTTGTCTGTGAAACCAGGCCTTTATTTTTTAACATTTGCTGAAGGGAAGTTGTCGAGAATATCATTGATGTTTCTTGTGAAAATGAACCAGTCTTTATAAAACACCAAATGTTGAGTGTATTTAATTTGTATACGTCTGTATTAACGGATTGTGCTCTTGCGATTAATATATTCATCAGGTTTGAACATATTTCCCAGTGAATGGATATTTCCTGATTCACTTTCCACGCTTCCTGGTAATTCCGACAATGGCTTCACATTCTCTGCTTCAGATTTTGGTACTTATTTTAGAATTGTGGTTTAAGGCTGTTGAAAATAAATGAAAAGGTTTGCGTAATGAGCGAATTAAGGGAAACGACCTAGTTTAGCTTGAGACACTGTTTGGCAGTACGATGATTTGGGGGATTTCTTGTCTAAGAGCAATTGAATTGAAAGGATTCCAGCATGTTTACAGATTAGGAGGATTATTTAAAAAAGGATCTCTCTTCTTACACAGTAATAATCCAAGATGTTCTTTTGACGCCTCTTAGTGAAACGATGAGCAAGATTGTGCTGGAAAAATGCAGCTCACAAGAATACTCTTAAACTATTTTTTTTTTTAATTGTCTGCAAATAAAATGCAGTGTTGGCGAAGTTAAGCTTGTGAATGTGGATGTGTCCCTTTCATGTTTGAGGATAAATGCTTTAATGCAAAAAAAAAAAAAATATTATCTCCACTATTTCAAAACTACACCATTGCTATCTGATGCCTGACAGCTTACATTTAATCAGTTTACAGGTTCCTTTTTGTGCATATTACTAGTTCTGTGCAAATTAAAAAAAAAAAAAAAAAAAAAAAAAAAAAAAAAAATAGTACATTATACTTTACTTTACAAATTCATACTTTACAAATTCAGTGTGCATTTACTATAATAGTACTGGGGCTAGTTGTCACGTGGGGAATTTGTCAGTTGCTGTTGAGTTGCTCATTACGTATATCAACTATAAGGTTTGGAATCAAAAGTCTAATTGCATTTATTCTCTACACTCTTGAAAATAAAGGTTCTAAAAGAGTGTTTTCACAACAATGCCATAGAAAGAAAAAGAACCCTTCCCAAATAACCCTTTAGTAAACACTTCTGTTACTAAAAGAGAGAAGGGAAAAAAAAAATCTTTATTGTGAATAACATTTGGTAACATTTTAGAGTTATGGTCCATAATTAATACAATACAATACAAATCATTATATAGATTGACTTCAGTGTAGTTTTATTCAAAATAAACATACCCTGAGAAAAATCCACTGGAGTAAAAGTGTGACATACAGGAATGAAACATCTTTCAGAGTTAAATCTCTTATTTGATAACTTTCTCTTCCACAATGTTTTAAATTCTTTGTGAAAGAGGAGAGACTATTTGTATCGTGTTCAAGCAGTTGGTAAATACTCAGACATCTAATTTAGTACACAGTACTTCCCTGAGGTCTAATCTCTGTATCGACCAAGTTGAGAGTTTGTGTGTGTTTAACTGCTTCTACACAATTGATTGGTCAATCTGTCTACTATCTCCTCCATGCAGATGCACATTTGTGCTGAATAACAACATCTCTCACACCTTCATCTGTATTGGGGTGCGAGGGAATTTCACAGTTAACTACAGACTTGATAATTGTATTGAGGTCGGAAGTTTGAGGGGTATACAACAGGTCTGTGAGAATTTGATGGTAGTTTTTTTCAAAGTATCTGAGAGGAGGCCAGTGGTGTTATATATTATCTATATACTGTACGTTGGCCCCAAACAAGTATTTGGATATACTTAAGACTCTTAAAAAATGTTAGCCTGGTTAAAACCAGACCCTTCTCAGTTGAAACTGAGTATAGGGTCTGGGGAAGCTATGTAGACAAATCATTTCCAAAGGGGCGTCACCAACCGACGTAGCTCAAATTCCTCTGGCCGCAATTGGATAGTCATAAAACCAATCAGATCGATGAAGGAGATGACGTATGCTTCGAGTGTTGTTCTTTGCTCCGGTTTTAACGAAAACGGTAAGTTTAAATCGCTCAAAACAGACGCGATAACTGATTCGTTTATATACTGTCTATGATTCGAACGAGTGATGTTCCACAGCGGCATCCATCTTTGTAATGAAATCTCCTTCAGCGTCGCTGCGCTGTCGTCATCATGTAAATCCCTCCCCAAACGTTTCTGATTGGTGCCGCGATTTCGGCGGCACAGAAATGAGTTTGAATGGGCTCTTCTCCAGACTATCCTGGAGAGAGAATTAAAATTCGCCGGAAGTAGTCTGGGTTTTCCCAGGCTAAAAAAATGTCTCAATACCATTGCATTTGATAAACTATCAAAGCAAGTATTGTCTACAAACTTCAGTTGTCTGAATATTTTTTGCAATGACTTTTAACTGACCGTTTTCAAGATCATTTTGAAGTTATGTTTGTGGCATTCATGCCTTTATTCTGATAGGATAGTAGAAACAGTGACAATAAGTTATAGGAGTGGACATGGCTGTGGGAACTAGGGGTGCTATGGACCCCCTGCCGACTGCTGTTTCACTACATTGGAAAGATAAGACGACTTTATATAACGTTTTGTTTTTCAACATGTTTTTAATTTTCCACCTTTATAAAATTACTCTACAGATTATTTTGTTTTTACATGTTGACGAATATGGTGACTTTGAGAAATATAGGCCATTTCAAAAGCTGATCTCGCATGGAGTATAAGTGATGTGACATGACTATGCAGGACCAGCATCTCAGAACTCATTTGACACTCATTTGATGCATGTTCTCTCAGACATGGGTAAAAAATCTTAATTAAAGCATTCATCAGCATTAGGGGCTGTTCAAACAGAACATGTTTTTCCATTCCACTCTGTGTGAACGCACTAGCCGTGTTTAACTGTTGCGCTCGCTTCTCGCGCATTGACACAGCGTTCTAAAAACGCAGCGCTCAAGTTAAAATAAGTTAAACTAAAGTGCACCTCGAGAGTCGAGACCTTGCGTTTTTTCCAGCCCGATCTCATCCCAAGGCGTCATATACTGACGCTTTTGACATTTCGTCTACATCGAACGCACATGGCACCCTTTAGCGTCAATATGAGACGCAGATAGATATGGGCCAGAAGGTGCCTCCTAGCGGTCTAACCCTAACCCTACCCCAGACCTAAACCTACCCATAACCGAACAAAGCTCTGTGCGTGTCATATTGACGCTAAAGGGTGCCATGTGCGTTGGATGTAGACGAAATGTCAAAAGCGTCAGTATATGACGCCCTAGGATGAGAATGCGTTGGTTTTTTCCCCGTTCCGCGGCACGCGTCTTGCATTTTTCCTTTGAACGTTTTTGCTTTCTGAGAACCGGCACTCCTGAGCGAGTATCATAAGGTTAGCTGCAGATTTTTGTGCTGGGTTTTTCAAATGTATCATGAGTTCTGAGCATTCTCTATAACTCTGTCCTCATTCATTTGTATGTTCATCTTCTTGTTTGCGCTGTTTAATATTAGGATTATGTTTAAAATACTCTACCACAGCACCGCCCCACCCTATCAAGCCTCACCCCCAGCACCCCCCTGACAAAAGATGTTCCCGCGGCTATGAGAGTGGAGAGAAGGAAACGGGATCTGGACCATAAACCAGGACTCAAACTCTGTTGCACTATATCTCGGGGCAATGCCCACAAAGCTATGTCTCCATCGTAAATATATATTTTTTTTCTACTAGTTTAGGTCATCGAAGCACACAACACGATGACTGCTGGGAACTGCGGTCAGCACTCTCTCCATGAGCTGATCAAAGCTGGTTGGGGTGTTGTAGAGCCCGAATGGCATTACTTGAAATTTGTACGACTAGTCAGATTGTGGATACCTTCATTGTATGTACAGCTGCACATTACACAACCCCAAACTCTCACCTTTCTTTTGGATCAGCTGATCTTGCTTCTTTTCCACCTCTGCTGCAATACGAGTGAAGTAGTCCCACTACTTCCCAATAGAGTGAGGTAAAGTTGGACTAGAAGCTTTGGACTCTCAAGCACCAGCACCATGTGGAGTACATCATCTTCTTATCACCATACAGCTCACCATGTTGCTAGCATCACATGGGCAAAGTAAGGCTCCGGAGGCACAAACTCGTGGCAGCTTCATATTAACCCTTGCACTTTCTGGACGATTGCAGTGGTGGTCATTCACCCATACAGCACCATCACCCATAACATGCTAAACACAACTCGACAACAGCGACCTACATGTCAGTGTTTTAAATTTAAAAACACTGCTGTTATTAGGTCGGTCAAATGCATGCTCAATAGTACAGGCAACAGTGCTTGTACAACTCTGTTGTAACATTTAGCATAACCATTATAATGTTTTTATTTGTATTTTATTTTTTATATTAGCATTCCTAAATATTGTGAATTTACATTTATAATATATACTGAGCTTGGTCATTTTTGTAAGGTAAGTTCACTGTTTAGTTGAAGTTTTTAGATGGATAACTTAGAAATATAAATGAATGGAAACCTTGTCAACCTCATAATAAAGAAAGAATGGATTTATAATACAAACTCATATTTGACAGGCTCTTTAATTCCACACAGATACATTTCAAAATACTAGTGTCAGTGTTGGGTTTCTGTTGTGTTTCTGTTTAGTTTGTTTTTTCATTGGACTTGTCTTTCCATCTGTCACATTCACCGTCTGTCATCGTCCTGTCTGCACTACAGTTCCCAGAATCCTCCTTGTTTCCACACCTGAACTCACTCCCTTCATTACCCGCCTGTTCGTCATCATCATCTGCATCACCTGTCTTGTGTTCATCTGTCTGTGTATTTAAGTTCCTTCTGTTCACTCATCACTTGTCGGTCAATGTTGAATGTTAGGTTTTCTTTGTTCTGAGCACACGCTCCCTTTTGTTTGTATTTGTTTAATATTGAGAATTAAAACCTTGGAATTCATAATCTTCGTGTTCGTCTCCTACTTCATCCACCCAAGAAGCCTGACAGATTGACCGACCAAAAGAATAAAGAGACTATGGGGAGATTGATTGCGGGGATCCTCTGGCCCCGAGCTCGTAAGCTGGTGTCGAACAGTGCAGACCTGGCTTTGAAGATGTTCGACCCAGCCTTCATGTCAGTCAGAAAAGCCATTGAACACGCTGGTCCAGTCGAGCCTGCACTTCACGCCGGTCCAGCCGAGCCTGCACTTCACGCCGGTCCAGCCGAGCCTGCACTTCACGCCGGTCCAGCCGAGCCTGCACTTCACGCCAGTCCAGCCGAGCCTGCACTTCACGCCAGTCCAGCCGAGCCTGCACTTCACGCCAGTCCAGCCGAGCCTGCACTTCACGCCAGTCCAGCCGAGCCTGCACTTCACGCCAGATCTGCCGAAGCCAAGGCAGTATGCGTCATGCCCGCCGCCCCTGAGACTGTGAGCGTTATGCCCGCTGCGCCTGTGACCGACAGCATCATGCCCGCAGAGCTTTTGTTTTCTTTTATTCCGTCGACCCTGAAGCTCCCTTCGCCGCTGGTCCCGTCCAGCTCAAAGCCTTCACCGCTGGTCCCGTCCAGCACAGAGCCCTCTTCATCGCTGGTCCTGTCCAGTTCAGAGCCCTCTTCGCCGCTGGTTCCGCCCAGCTCAGAGCCCTCTTCGCCGCTGGTCCTGCCCAGCTCAGAGCCCTCTTCGCCGCTGGTCCTGCCCAGCTCAGAGCCCTCTTCGCCGCTGGTCCTGCCCAGCTCAGAGCCCTCTTCGCCGCTGGTCCTGCCCAGCTCAGAGCCCTCTTCGCCGCTGGTCCCGCCCAGCTCAGAGCCCTCTTCGCCGCTGGTTCCGCCCAGCTCAGAGCCCTCTTCGCCGCTGGTTCCGCCCAGCTCAGAGCCCTCTTCGCCGCTGGTTCCGCCCAGCTCAGAGCCCTCAGAGCCCTCTTCGCCGCTGGTTCCGCCCAGCTCAGAGCCCTCTTCGCCGCTGGTTCCGCCCAGCTCAGAGCCCTCTTCGCCGCTGGTTCCGCCCAGCTCAGAGCCCTCTTCGCCGCTGGTTCCGCCCAGCTCAGAGCCCTCTTCGCCGCTGGTCCTGCCCAGCTCAGAGCCTTCTTCGCCGCTGGTCCTGCCCAGCTCAGAGCCTTCTTCGCCGCTGGTCCTGTCCAGCTCAGAGCCTTCTTCGCCGCTGGTCCTGTCCAGCTCAGAGCCCTCATCGCTGGATCTGCCCAGCACAAAGCCCTCATCGCTGGATCTGCCCAGCACAAAGCCCTCATCGCTGGATCTGCCCAGCACAAAGCCCTCGCCGCTGGATCTGCCCAGCACAAAGCCCTCGCCGCTGGATCTGCCCAGCACCGAGCCCTCGTCGCTGGATCTGCCCAGCACCGAGCCCTCGTCGCTGGATCTGCCCAGCACCGAGCCCTCGTCGCTGGATCTGCCCAGCACCGAGCCCTCGTCGCTGGATCTGCCCAGCACCGAGCCCTCGTCGCTGGATCTGCCCAGCACCGAGCCCTCGTCGCTGGATCTGCCCAGCACCGAGCCCTCGTCGCTGGATCTGCCCAGCACCGAGGCCACCTGAAGGGTCTTCTCCGCCATGGCCACCTGAAGGGTCTTCACCGCCTTGGCCACCCGAAGGGTCCTCACTGCCGTGGTCGCCTGAGGGGACATCACCGCCCTGGCCACCCGAAGGGTCCTCTCCGCCGTGGCCACCCGAAGGGTCCTCACCGCCGTGGCCGCCCGAGGGGTCGTCTCCGTCCTGGCCACGCCCACAGCCTGCTCCACCGTGACCACACCCACAGTCTGCTCCGCCCTGGAGGCTTCCTGCCTTGTCTCCCTTGCCTTGTCTTCCCCGTCAGCCTCCAGGGCGCCCACCCTCCCACCCCTTTGGTCTTTCTACGGCGCGAGGACGCGCCTACCGGGAGGGGGGAGTAATGTCACATTCACCGTCTGTCATCGTCCTGTCTGCACTACAGTTCCCAGAATCCTCCTTGTTTCCACACCTGAACTCACTCCCTTCATTACCCGCCTGTTCGTCATCATCATCTGCATCACCTGTCTTGTGTTCATCTGTCTGTGTATTTAAGTTCCTTCTGTTCACTCATCACTTGTCGGTCAATGTTGAATGTTAGGTTTTCTTTGTTCTGAGCACACGCTCCCTTTTGTTTGTATTTGTTTAATATTGAGAATTAAAACCTTGGAATTCATAATCTTCGTGTTCGTCTCCTACTTCATCCACCCAAGAAGCCTGACACCATCATTATCAGTTCAGTTAATTCACCTGTGTCTAGTTAATTATCTGTTCCACCTGTGTTTCTGTAATTAGTGTTCATCAGTGTCTGTATTTAGTTCCCTTAGTTCAGTTAGGGCGCTTTCACACTGGCAGTTTAGTGCGGACCGGGGCACGGTTCGCATGAAAAATCGCTAATGTGAACGCTGTCATCGGACCCGGGTGCGCACTAGAGTACCGAACCCGAGACTACCTGAGCTCGGTTGCTCCCGAACCGTGGCGCGGTTCGCGTTAATGTGCAAGCAACACGGACTCGGGTGCGTGCTTGTTCAGGAAGTATAGTATCCCGCGCATGCGTATCACTGTCACATCAGTGAAAAATCTTCTGCGAGCAGCAGAAACACGGCGTCCCCTGGATATGTGCTGAATTACACCATGTAATGAACATAAACGTAGTTGTCTCTCACTATGTTGTGCATAATAGCACCAAAAAAACAGACAAATTACAGCTATGCTCAGTCAAGTTGTATTCTCCATGCGTTTTCCGTGTGCGTTTGCGATGACGTAAGATCACTGCAAACGCACCTGGGTTCGATACAACTAATTGAGTGTGAAACCAGACCAACGCTGCGGGGGGCGCCGGGAACTAGCGCACTCGGGTTCGGACCGCAGCAAACGAACCCAGTGGAAAAACGCCCTAAGTCCTTGTCCGTTCTCGTCTATGGTTAGTCATAGTCATAGTTACGTCGTGTTTGGTGTATGTAAACCTTCTGCCTGTATCTGCCTATCTGAGTGAGTTAGTAAAACGTATGTATTAGACCCACTGGCCTTTTTGTCTTCTTCAACCTACACCACACCCTGACAACTAGATAACAATATTGTTTTCTGTCATTGCTTTCTGTTAATATTCTTTCTAACCATTCTTGGACACAGCAGCAAAGGCCAAACATTACAGGCAGTGAAATGGAAGGAAACAGATAATATCGGGACACACTATTCTGATGCGCTCAGTTTTGTGGTTCAGCACAAGTTTACTTTGTAAAACAATTATTCATTGGATACCGAAGTCAGGTAGTAAATTGAATCTTGAAAATGGAGCATCCTGGACAAGCTTTTGAAGCTCTTCGCTGACATGATGTCTGCTATTGTGTCATATCTTGTGTCCTCTGCCCAGTAACCCATCACTGCAGGCATTTTCCCTTCACCCATTATAATTATGTTCATGGCAATAAATGCTTTAATTGCTTTGGTGTTGGTGTTGATGCTGCTTGAAATAAGGAATGAGGATATTTCATTCTACCGAACTACCCACAAGTGCTGAATTACTACTCACACATGTCAGTTTATTTGACGAATGAAACTTGTGAGGTAACGCAGCGCTGTTTCACTTGGTCTACACCAGGGATAGGCAACTCCGGTCCTGGAGGGCCACTGTCCTGCAGAGTTTAGCTCCAAACCTAATTAAACACACCTGAACAAGGCAATCAATGTTTTCAGGATTACTAGATAGATACAGGCAAGTGAGTTTTTATCAGGGCTGATGCTAAACTCTGCAGGACAGTGGCCCTCCAGGACCGAAGTTGCCTATCCCTGGTCTACACTATCACTCTAAACTGCATTTGAGTGTGTTGAAAGTTATAATGTTATTCTATGTGTTCGTTTGTCTGTATGAGACTAGCAGTAAGCTACTGTACATATTGATCATATTCTAACATTTCATCATGTTGAGCTATATAACATTGATTTGTTTTATGTACATTTTCTCACCTGTCTAATAAAGTACAATGAAGAGTGTGTGTACCCAGTCAAGTCGTGACTCGTGAAGTTTTGTCAAGTCGAAGTTAGTCGTGGACATGGGGCTCTCGGCATCTTGAAAACTGATATTAATCCTCGTTTTATTTCTCCTTTTGTTCCAAAGTCTGCTTGCCATGGTCCATAATGTTAGACGCTAGACGTAACGCAGTTGTCCACGTCTGTCACCATGGTTACTATGGCAGTATAAGCGGAAACCAGGGATAACGTGGATATTACGTCATTGACAGGTGACAAGGGACAGGCACTATTTAAAATTTTCTCTGAATTCACAAATTCTTGGTAACATTAAGGATAATGTAAGCAAACAATGAAAGAAATACACTGTGCAAGTGGTTTTTAGATATTTTTATACAAAATTCGTACATATTGTACCGTTAAGTATTGAACTGATTTTCTGAAACACAGGCTACAGAGTCTCACAGAGAAAACAGAGTATAAACAAAGTCACCTAATCTAAGTATCCACAACAAATACCCTTTCAAAATGAAACCAAGAAATACGACCCACACTTTCAGCGCCTCTCCCCACAGCATCTCAAATGACTGCACACCCCAGGATATGGTTCCGTTAGTGTTAATAACTTCACAAGGATTTCATGGAATTCTTATTAAATTAGTAACTGCAGAAAGCAGTTCAGTAACCGTAGCAGGGAGCAGAGTGCACCATATACTTAGTGTTATACATGTGGTGTGTTTTTATGCTTGAATGATCTATAAGACTTTGCTCAGGCGTTTCAGTATTTGCCCAGGCGCTTATCATCTCCGATCACTGAGCTGCAATCTAGCCAAAAGTTTGAATTTGTTTGCTTGTGTATACGACAGTTTATTCTTTGCTTAAAGTCAGTGCATTTTCAGCACTTCTCTTGATAATCTTTCCATAAAATCACAGCTATATTATCATGCTAAATGTACTTTGCACTCATTGCAAGGCTGTCATGTTTCGGCAGCTGTTATAAATGAATGCAAAATTGTGTAAGCATTTGGCATCCATCTGGGAGAAATTTAAATATAGTGCACCAGGGTTTGTTGTTCCCTTAAAAATGAGTAAAAAAAAAAAAAAAAAAAAAGACAAGACAAGATAAAATGATTTGTTGCAAAGGTGGAGCTTAATGAACATGCAGAACAAACAGATGTATTATAAGTTTCACAAATAGTTTTTTTTCTAATCAGATGGTATGTCTTGACAGCCTGTTTTCTATCATTACATTTTATTTGTTAGTTTTAATGTTTGGCAAAATAATGTGGACTGAGGGCAGTATATTGAAACTAAATACTTACATACATGGGTGTGCTCTTTGATTCCAATCTTTCATTTAAAAGTCACGTGTCTAGTATCTGTAAAACTGCATTTTTCAATCTTAAAAATATATATAAATTACGCCATATGCTCTCATTGACAAATGCGGAACAATTAGTTCATGCGTTCATGACATCAAGGCTAGATTATTGTAATGCTCTAATGGGTGGTTGCCCTGCATGCTTAATAAACAAACTACAGCTGGTCCAAAACGCAGCAGCTCGAGTTCTTACCAGAACCAGGAAGTATGACCATATTAGCCCGGTTCTGTCAACACTGCATTGGCTCACTATTAAACATCGTATACATTTTAAAATGTTGCTGATTACTTACAAAGCACTAAATGGTTTAGCTCCCCAGTACTTGAGCGAGATCTTAACGCATTATAGTCCTTCACGTCTATTGCGATCTCAAAATTCCGGCCAGTTGATAATACCTAGAATATCAAAATTGACTGCTGGCGGTAGATCCTTTTCCTATTTAGCACCAAAACTTTGGAACAGTCTTCCTAACATTGTCCAGGAAGCAGACACACTCTGTCAGTTCAATAGCTCTGTGTCAGTAGCTCTGTCTATAATTCAGTGTTAGGCTGCATAGATTAGGTCAGCCGGAACCAGGAACACTTCCCATAAATCCTGATGCACTTGTTACATCATAAGAAGAATGGCGTCTACGCTAATATTAGTCTCTCTGTTTATCCTGAGGTTTACCGTAGTCCGCTGGATCCAAGCCGTATACCAGATCTGATGAAGGACCTGCACCTGGATGCGACGACAACGCAGTCCTGAAGTGTCAACTAGTCTCTCCCCTGTGAAGGCCTCCCTCCCCTTCCTTTACCTCTCTACAGATAAAGCGTTGTTGGGATAATTCCGGTTCGCGTGGCTACGCGGAAGCAATTCAAATTCTGTATTATAAATTTGAAGGCCAGACAAGTAGTTTGTTGAGGGTTGATTTGTAGGGACGGACTACACGCCTGCGCACATATATTCAAACGCACATACCTATAGACTGAACTCGTAATACGCATGTGCACGCCATCGGCGTTCTCACTGGTTCGCGTTTTTGAAGTGTGCGCGGAAAGAACTTAAGAGTTTTCTGTTAAAACGGTGTCGTGTTAGCGGCCCCTAAGTTAATAACTAATGATCGTTGCGACGGAAGTTATTCAGTCAAAACTAACTTTAGCTGGACAATAACTTTATTCTAGAGCTGCTGTAAAGTCTCTGTTACTTTAATTTCCTATTATCAATGTAAAGCCACTTTGGAACAATCTACATTTTTAAAAGCACTATATAAATGAAGATGACTTGACTTGACTTGACCAAACTTATCCAACCATTTCTTTTTGAACCTTGCTTTGTACACTGGGGCACAGTCATGCTGGAATAGAAAATGGTCTTCCCCAAACTGTTCACACAAAAGACAGCCCCCTACCATCCCTCCTCCACTTCACAGTTGGCACAATGCAGTCAGGCAGGTAACATTCTCCTGTCATCCACCAAACCCAGACTCACCCATCAGACGGCCAAACAGAGAAGCGTGATTTGTCACTCCACAGAACACATATTCACTGCTCTAGAGTCCAGTGGTGGCGTGTTTTACACCACTCCATCCGATGCTTGGATGTGAGGCTTGCATGCAGATTTTTGGCAATGGAATCCCATTCCATGAAGCTCCCGCCGCACAGTTTTTGTGCTGATATTAAATGCCAGTCGAAGTTTGGAACTCTTTAGCTATAGAATCAGCAGAGTATTGATGACTTTTACACACCTCAGCACTTGTTGACCCTGCTCTGTGACGTTGTGTTCTTTCACTTCGTGACTGAGTAGCTGCTGTTCCTAAATGCTTCCACTTTCCAATAATACCACTTACAGTTGACCGTGGAATATCTAGCACGGAAGACATTTCTCAAACTGACTTATTGTAAAGATGCCATGCTATCACAATACCATGCTTGAATTCACTGAGCTCTTCAGAACGACCCAAATGTGTGTAAGTGCAGACTCAATGGGTGCTTGATGTTATTCACGTTTTGCAATGGGTCTGATTGAAACACCTCAATTAAAATAGTAAGAAGTGTTTCCCAATACTTTTGCCCATATAGTGTAAGTTGCACAGACAGTTCTGCACTGGAGTTTATAACATTAGAGCATATTTGTAATATGACATCTAGGCCTGGTTTCACATACAAGACTTAGACTAAACCAGGAATAGGGCATTTAAGTAGCTTTTATAAACGTGCCTTAAAAAAATATATGTGCATCTTGAAACAAGTGTCAGTGCAAGTTGCTTTCAGTTAAAACAGCTCAAACAGAGTCTGGAACAGGTTTAAGCCTTAACCGTGACACCGGGGGTTAATCATCTTTCATGTTTCTACATGGGCCAGAAACTGTGACATTTGTCTAGTCTAGATGATTAAACATCACCCACTCTTTTTTATGCATACAACTGTCTAGAACATAACCATGTCCTTTACATGTCTTGTTGAAACCGAACAGAATAGATGACCTTTTTGTAAAGAATTCAAAGATAATTAGATCATTTTAAATCTATAAACTCTGTAGAAATTCCACAAACGCTCATAGAATATCTCACCATGATGATGCAATTCTTTCTAAAGTGCTATGGCTCGCCCCAGCAAAAAAAAAAAAAATCAATTCTAGAGTATATTCTTCTAGAAGAAATGTTGCAGAGAATAGGTTATGCTGACCTAAAATAATATTGCAGATGTCAGTATGTGGTTTTAGGGCAATTTTAATTAGCTTTAGCATCCTGAATCGCTTGGGGGCCTAGCAGAGGAAGTATTGATCTTTGTCTTAGCAACATATGGCAAGTCTGATGCCTGAAAGTATTAAATATACTAAACTTCTGTACTTTTCTTCTACAGAGAACACTTAAGAAAAATGGTGTTTGATATTTTGGGACATTGATACATGACCTGAATGACGGCCGTTTAGGTGACTTTTCCTCATAAGTAATCAAACTGAGATACAAAATAAGAACTATTATTATTATTATTAGGCAGGGAACTGTACTGACAATTGAGACCAATAAAAAGCCATTTGAAAAAATTGGAATTGGGATCCCACCATGTGAGGTAAGTATCCTAATTTGGTAGATAACCAATCTTATGCTAAGCAATTGCACAATTTGGACCCCAAAACATTGGCATTGAAACATTTTGTCTTTTAAAATGAAACCAACTGTCAATTATCCATCAGTAATTACAGAAAGTCATATTTGAAAGCAGAGCAGTTTCTGATTAACAGGCATGTTGTCCAAGGTCGCCTGATGCCTACAACTACCCGTTTCATTTCTGAATCCAAAAGGAATATTAAATGACTGCACAAAATACATACAATGTATCTCATTATCATCTCAATCTCGAATGGAGGAAATAGCTGTTGACTGACCTTGTCAAACAAAATACTGAAGATTTTAATATGAAGGATAATTCAATATCTGAATCTGAGGTTGAAATATATGGTAAGATGCTTTTGAGTAAAAGTATAAAGTGAATTGAATAGATTAATGATGCATTACATGTATAGGCTAGCCAACTACGCACAAGTCTACTGACTAATAGATATATGTATATATGTATGTGTGTGTGTGTGTGTGTGGGTGTGTGTGTGTGTGTGTGTGTGTGTGTGTGTAAAACATTGACTCATGGGAACTATGGTGGTGACCTGACAGAAATGTTTTATTACTAAAGATAAGAAATGAGAGACCAAGGTCCTAAGAAGTGGTGGAAGTTAAAACTAGTGCAAAAAAGTAGGTCATGGATTTCAAAAGTGGAGATTACCATTTCCATGCCTCTTCCCATTAATCAACACTTCACTTTTGAGGCCCACCAGAGACAACAATGTATAAGGACGTTACCCAGAAATTATTCTATTAATCAAATGACGCATGAAAACGTACCTGCGCTCACAGTGTCTAATGATAAACTTCATCATGCTTGGAGGCTCTGGAGGTTTCACAGGGACTACACTCATGGAGCACAAGGAATCTTGGGATATGTTCTTCCTGCTGCTGGGCAGATCATCTCCACTTTAGTGTCCATAGGTGTTAACTGTATTTAGTTTTGATCACATAATGGATAATGGTCACCTTTAGAGTGTGTTAGCTTTTGAGCCCTTATCACAACATCATAACATGTTAATGTTTGTCATACAAAACAGTAACACTTTATTTTGATGGTCCACCTGCAGACATTCTACCAACTATAAGTAACTTTGGAAGTTTATTTCAACATATTCTAGCAACCCTAACCTAACAGCCCTTATGAAATAGAAGTTTATTCAAGTGTTCTATTAGTATACTTATTTTAAACTAAAAATAAGAAAGTATACTTTCAGTCTACATTTTATATACTTCTCAAAAATATACTTTATTTACTTCTCAGGAATATACTTAAAATTACACTTAAGTGTACTTGACTTACACTGAGAGAAAAGTCCAAGTATATTTGGCCTGTACTTGAACTCAATCTTTTGATCGAGATATACTTAAAAGTATAATTAAGTATTCAAAGTATACTTGGCTTGTAGTTGTGTTAACTCTTTTGATCGAGTAGCCTATTAAATGTACTTTTTTTTTACATCGTTTTTCATATACAGTGTTGTGAAACTTACATTTTTGAAAATATTGATTAGAATATTGATATAAAACAGATATTTTTCTAATTCTGCGTATCTGAATTTTTGTGTAGGCTAGTCCACTGGTAGTATATAGGAATTTACTTTAATTCTACTTTTCCCCAACATTGACTGAATTTTCCAGCTATCCATGTTTTCACTGTTATATGGCAGGGGGCGCTATGACACATCTTCTAGTACAGAATCTCCGGATCAAAACACAGGAGAAAAAGAAGCTGAAGCAAGTGATAGAAGATTGCTCACTCAAATGTAAAATAACGTGATCATCAAACATTAAAAAGTGTGGAACTCAAAACTGCTTAATGTTACCAAATGAAATGTCGAACCCATGAAGAGAAAACGACTGTGAAGCTTTGGGAGTGTTGGACTCGATCTACTCCATCTGTGTTTTGATCATCATTCTGAATCTGATCAAGGCGTAGTCTTTGAGAAACAAATACGATTTTCTCAACTTTTTGGTTTAAAATGTTGCTTTTCTTATGAAACTTACCGACATTCAAGTTAAAAAAGGATGCATGAAGCTATTAAAATGTTTTTAAAGTTAAAGAGGCTACATGCGATTTTCTGAAATTTAAACTCGCGACTGACACCTGTGGCCAAAAAACGGAACTGCTCTTCCTTTCTGCTCGCTCTCGTACGTGCACACTTCACAAGTCATCCGCTGCAAAGAAGTCAACATTATGTTTACAGAGGTAAGAACAGTCAAATACATATATTGTTTGAGAAACTAAGTTTGTTTGCTGACTAGCGGTGGTGGCAGAGTGATCTGAAACGTTTAACATGAACGCGCTTGACGTCACATCCGCAGACAGCGCGCGAAAAATCTTTTTAATTGATTCTTAGCAACAAACACTTAGTTCTTTCAAAAATATATGTGCTCATTAATGTATATTTACTTCTTTCAAGTAATAAAGTATTCTCGTAAGTTTATAATCTGCCATTGAAAGTACATACGGGTGAGGGGTTCGAATGCCGGTCGCCATGTTGCCCCTCCATCTTGAAACTACATTAGCCAAAGAGGGACATACCTGTAAATTCAAGCTTCGCCTTTCGCGCTTTACACTCAGTGACACAGAGACGAATGCGAGGGGGAGATTACTCGCGACTGCCGGCAGATTTGAAAGATTGCTGATGGAGGATCACGCCTATTCTCGAGGACATGTAACAGAGTCGCCAAGGAAGCGAAAGAGAGAATTAAAACGTCAACGCGACAGGCAAATCAGCAAGACCAAAGTCAATACTGGAGTAACTTTTCCCAGATGGAAAGAGCTCATGAGGAGCAAAGATTTTAAAACGGACGCCGAAGTTGCCTGCTTTCTTCTCGAAAGGTAATTCAGCCTATTTGTGTAAATTCAAAGTTTTATAGTTGCTTGTCTAACCATAGCATGGTTGTGCATAATGCCAGAACGACCTCTAGTATAACTTGTTTTACTTTTCCTCACGTCAATGGTGAAAAAGTATTGTTTACCTTGTAACATAAATCTTTTCCAAAAATTTTATTCCAAATATTAATTTTTGTAACAACAATTTTCAGGAATACACATATACTATACTCATGTTGCCATTGTTTGCTCCTAAAACCATTGTTTCATGTAGGAAATTCAAGTCCATGGCCATTGAGGCAGAGGTTAGCAGTGCCTCTTTGGTCCATAGAACGTAGTTTACGTAGATTTGTGCATGCGCAGTCAGTTCTCATGCTGTCTTGAATTATCAACATTGAGGCAGAGACCGAGCTTGCTTCATGTCACGTGATCCACTCGCTCTCACTCAATCCGCGCTTCCCGATACTTAGCATCTAGCGGCGCCTAGCGTTGGCTGTCAACAGGCCCGGGGTGGGTAATCGGGAGAATCGGGAGAATTTCCAAGCAGTTGACCCGGGTTTAAATTTTTTTTTTTTTACACACGAACTACGAGACATCAATTTAATATTTATTTTAGAGGTCCTAAGCTCTGGAGTGATTTAAGTCCAACGTTGCGATCAATGTTCTCTTATTCTGCTTTTAAAAAGCATTTGAAGAGACTACTATTGTTAGCTTGACGCCTTTATGTAGTCCTTTCTAGGTATTGCTTGCTTTTTCTGCATTCTTTCTAGATCGATAATTTTTTATGTTAGTGAATTGTTGTTTTGTATTGTTTTTTTTAAGTTCTTCTGCTTATGCTCTTGCTTTGTTTCGTTTGTTGTTTGTGGTTTTTTTTGTGTTTTTTGTTTTTTGAGTGTTTAGTCTGCATGTCTCATGAGTTAAAATGAGCAGGAGTGGAGCTCTGTACAAGCCTAGAGTGGCTTCGTTCCCTCCTTGCATAGTTTTGTACTTGTACTAAACGTGCTAAACAAATAAAACCTAAACCTAAATTCCCAGTGGGCCGCTTCACTTTTGGGCCGGTTGAGGATTTTTTTTCTTTTTTGTTCACATTGGTCACGTTAGTTGTAGTTACATTAGGCTACACACGTTCCGCATTCTGACACCGCAGCGCGCAGCCTCTGCATGGGTTGTACCATGTGAGGGAGTTCTCCCCTCCCCTCCTATGGAGTTGGTTGGGTCCATAGCCCGTCTTTTCCAAAACGTTTTCTCAGGTAGGCTACCGCGGCACCACCGGCGCCTACCGATAGCTGGGCCCGGCCGGCCCTACCGTAATGGTAGCTATGCGTCAGGGAGGATGGATGGGAGGAAGAGGCCAGGAGGTATGGAAGCTTGTTTCCGCCACAGAATAAACAATTTTGCGACTTTTTATCTCACAATTGCGAGTTTACATCTCGCAATTATGTCATTATTTCTCAGAATTGCGAGATATAAAGACAGAATTGCGTGAAATAAAGTCGCAATTGCGTGAAATAAAGTCGCAATTGCATGTTATAAAGTCAGAATTGCAAGATATAAAGTCAGAATTGTGTGAAATAAAGTCGCAATTGCTTCTTATAAAGTCTAAGTGAATTATTTAACCTTTAACTTACATTATTTGTTGAACCATGGCATTAAACTACACAATAGTAAGAGCTGAACTGTTGCTTCATTTATCCAATTTGGAAAAAGTGCTAATATTTGGAATTCCACCATGGAAAAAGTGATGAACAACATATATGCCACATTGATAGGTCACAGCCTACCCATGACAAGATTTCACCGCACGTTACTGCTGGGTAGTCATATACAATTTCACCGCTAGATGGGGGAAAATATCACACAGTGTAGCTTTAAATATACTTCATAAAATGAACTTGAAGCATACTTCTTTTTCGTAAGGGAGTCAACTAATACTCTAATGAGAGTTATTTGACATAGATAGTAGAATGTAGAAGTGTAACCTATAAATATGAATTCCAGAATTCCTGCATTTACCCCCATTCACGCTACATTTGAGTAGCTCAATGAAATTGCGATGATTGACAGATATAGAAACAGTTTTGGCTTCTCGTAGTAAACAAGAAACATGGATGCCAGTAGTGGTGGAGTTGACCAAAGTAATATTAGCGACTGGAGACTGAGACTGTACCTGCTTCCCTGAGACTGCAGATATTGTGAGAGAAACTGCAGTGGAGAGAGACAGAATCAAAATGTGTCAATGAGTCAAGACACGTTCCTGTGTTTCTCTGATTTTCTAGCAGCTCTGACAAGCTGTCAGTGCCCAAAAGAGAATGATCATCGCATTACCAGCTAGTTGTTCAGTTCACTTATGCAGATTTACTTATGCAAATTACCTGAGGAATGACCAATCTCTCTGTGTACAGAACAAGATTAAGCTTGCAGTAGAGGAGTGACAACCATATATTGTATATATATATATCATTAGCAGCTGTTTCTATGAGCTACTATAGGTAAGCCGTCCATCATACTGGAACGGTCAAATCTGGTCCAAGGTAAATTCGAAAGCCAGTTGATTGAGCGTCTGTGACCGTAGTTAGACGCATGGACAGTATGCATTTCTATATCTGCAATAGACTTCAGCAGATGATTTTTCTTAACTAAGGCCTTGTGTTCGTTTGAAAATGCATCTTTTTCTCTCCGTTTTGGCTTTCCGTCCACATTGACCTATAATACTGCCTGAATCATAATCATAGACTGTTCGTTCATTGGCCAACTGAGCCTGCAGGCTTTTTTCTCCATTCTGCCACTGATGGAGTTTTGGTTCCTTGCCATTGTCGCCTTTGTCACTTTTGGCTTCCTTAGTTGGGGACATTTAATTTAATATTCAACAATATTATTGATCTGCCTGCATTGACACCATTATATAAGAACTGAACTGGATGATGACATCACGGTTTTCTCAAGAGCCGCTATATACAGTATATAAATGAACTAACTTAATAACTTTTTACAACAAAAATGAACCATCACTGAACTTACTTAAGCTAGACTGCTATTTTCTTCTAGAAACAAACTTTGTTGCATTATTTTCCTGTTATCTCTGTAAAGCTGCTTTGAATCAATTTGTATTGTAAAAAGCGCTATATAAATAAAGGTGACTTGATTTGACTTGACACTGAGACAGCGTTTTTATTAATTAAAACTAAGCTTTTTGAAAACGCTCTCCAAAGTGGATACATTTGAAAACAGCGTTTTCACATTGTAGTGATGTACCAGAATTTACTCACATTTGTTGTCCTGTGGTAAAACATGAGAACAGTCGCGTTTTACACCAAACATATAATGGTGAGCGAGAGCGACCTGAACACATCGGTGAATACTGAGATAGTTTGTTAAATAAAATGATCCTGTCAGAAGAATTGCTCGATAACTTTATTATTTATTTTTCCGTCTGTATCATCTCAGTGAGCTTTTGTGAGGTTCTAAGCATGCACAGTGAGGTGAATTTAGCATTTTCCGGCGTTTTCCAAAAGTTTTTCATCCACATAGAAACGTCGGAAAACATTTTTAAACAAAAAAGCAATTTTCAAATGTATCCGGATTAATGTAGACGTAGTCTAAAGGCCAATTTATACTTCTGCGTCGAGTGTACGCCGTAGTGTACGTCGTAGGCTACGCACGAAGTGAGCATTTATACTTCTGCGAATGTCTGTGTTGCTCTGCAGTTACACCGCCGAAACGCTAGTTGGCGCGGGTGGGTTTTAATGTTCCACTGTGTTTACATTCCTCGCGGCTGTTTTGAGTTTAGGTTTCTACGAGCAATGGCGACTGAAGGAGTCATACAGATGGCTGTATTTCCGCACTTCTTCAAGCAATCTCTCGGTCACTTGGTCTATTTCCATGGCTCTTCACTGATCTTCGGAATTTAAAAATGGCGGGCGGGCGGTGCAGAGTCGTTTATATACTGTCTATGTGCAGAGTGCAGAAGATCATTCCGGAAATGCGTAGGAGGAAACGCGATGCTATCCAGCCGACCAATCACAGATCTTGCGGTCCGCGTCGCCGCGACGCGTAGTTACATTTTTGAGGAGGTGCGCGTCAGGGTACGGCGAAGGGTACGACGTATGGTACACGTCAATGCGTATGCTACGCCGTACCTTCTATGCGCACCCGACGCAGAAGTATAAATTGGCCTTAACACAATACAACGGTAAAAAACCAGGCGTCAGCTTACAAGACATTAAAAAGTTACCTTAGTAAAAGTAAAAATACTAAAAAAGTGGCAAAGTAAAAACCTGTAATATTGAGTTAAAACACAAAACAACACATTCTCACCTCATTTCTTCTGGAATATAAATCTTGGCAGTTTCACAATTAGAAGCTGTGCGATATTGTGGCATCATTGATTCTTACAGTGAGTGACGACAAGCTGACCGTTCATTTACATATATGATGACAGCTGTATTTAGGTGCGTGTGCATGTGGCCAATGAGAACACAATAAGCTCAAGGGAGCCAAAAAACATAATGCTTTCTTCTGAAGCCTTATCAACTAATGTTGGAATTAGACAGTTTCTCTTCAAAAAGTGATTAATATTTGTTTGTTTGGTTGTCTATTATGTACTGTCAATTATTTTTTCATCAGATTTTTTTGAGGAAACGTCTCGGGTTACGTATGTAACCCTCGTTCCCTGAGTAGGGAACGAGACGCTGCATCGATACTCGATACTTTGGGGAATGCCCTCGGCATGACGCGTCTGAAGTCTGTAATGGAACTATTCCAATCTTGATTGGTGCTCGTCACTCGTGACGTTGCATGTGACGGTGATCCGGAAGCTATAAAAGGGCAACGGAACATAGCCGTATCAGCTTTTAAAGGGTCGAAGCAAGTCGTTCTCAGGAGCACGAAAAGTGTGGCCGAGAGATGCAGCGTCTCGTTCCCTACTCAGGGAACGAGGGTTACATACGTAACCCGAGACGTTCCCTTTCGTAAAGGGAACTCCCGCTGCATCGATACTCGATACTTTGGGGAACGAATACCCACGCCGCCACACTGAGAGACCCTGCCCTGGTGTGAAGCAATCTGGCACACTCAAGACATGAGAACTTGTGAACCTGGTGTAGAGGACAGATCCAGACTGTAATGTTTGATGAAGGTGTGTGGGGAGGCCCAGCCAGCGGCATCACAGACCTCTTGAAGAGAAACCCCTGCTAGCAAGGCTCTAGAGGATGCCACTCCTCTGGTTGAGTGAGCTTTTATCAGGAGAGGTGAAGGCAGATTGCGCACCTCGTAAGCTGAAGAAATAGCCTCTACTATCCACTTGCTAATAGTCTGCTTGGAGACCGGGGAGCCCTTCTTGGATAACCCAAAACACACAAACAGCTGGTCCGACTTCCTCCAGCCCGAGGTCCTATGTACATAGGCCTCAAGAGCTCGGACCGGGCATAACAAGTGTAACTTAGCTTGATCAGCCGACACATGCGGTGGAGGATGAAAGGCCGGAAGGATTATAGACCGTGCCACATTTGTGGGCACCTTAGGCACGTAGCCAGGTCTAGGGTGGAGAATGGCTCTCACTCTGCCAGGAGAGAACTCGAGGCAAGAGGGAGCCACAGATAGCGCCTGCAGGTCGCCAACTCGTTTCAGGGAAGTAATAGCGAGCAGGAAGGCTACCTTAAAGGATAAAAATTTCTCAGACACCTTATCCAGGGGTTCGAAGGGTGCCAGGGATAAACCTTCGAGGACCACTGCCAGGTCCTACGTGGGGACCCTAGGCTGGATAGCAGGCCTCATCCTCCTGGCTCCACGAAGGAAACGAATTATGAGTGGGTGTGTCCCCAGCGTGCCCACCCCTAAAGGCGTGTGGAAGGCTGATATAGCCGCCACATAGACCTTAAGCGTGGACGGGGAGAGCCCGTCAGAGAAACGATTCTGGAGGAACTCCAGTACTGAAGCCACTGGGCAGTTAACTGGGTCCAACTGATGTTCTCTGCACCATAAAATAAAAATTTTCCATTTAAATGCATAAAGTTTCCTCGTGGAGGGGGCTCTAGAGTTTACAATGGTCTCAACAACCTCGGTTGAGAGACCAGAATTTATGAATTGGTCCCCCTCAGGGGCCAATCCAGTAGCTTCCTGGGCTACCGCCAAGGGTGAAATATCATGACCTTGGGCTGAAGAGGGAGGACCATCCTGATCCGGATTCACCGCGGAAGGCCTGCCAGAAGGGCCCAGATGTTTGGAAGCCATATTTGGGCCTGTCAGTACAGGGCCACTAAGAGTAAGCTGATCCCGTACTGCTGAACCCTCTTGTACTCTAGAACCCCCGGGGGCAGAACAATCGGGGAAAGTATACACAGACATGGCCTCAACCATGTCTGTATCATGATATCCAAACCCAGCAGAGCTGGAAGAGCATGGGAGAGGTGGCGCAGAAGGTGGCCGTCCACATAAAGGGGAAACAGGAGCACCTCTGACAAACCGACCTCCATCCCGGCTAAAGCCAACTTGGGGTGGAGTTCGAAATCCCCGGGCTGCAGCCCCTGCCTCGACAGGATGACTGCCCCCTCTTTGATCAGAGAGACCATCGACATAGTGTCTGTCAAAAATAGAACCTAATGGTCTCTCTGAAGTTTCCTCAGACCCTGTGTTTCCAACACAGGTACTAGGAGCAGGAATCATAACTTCCTCCCCATGATCAGAAAACGAGGGCATGTGCGCGTAACTCTGGTCATGCGGAGTGGGTTCCCTCTCGGGGAAAACCCATTGGTCCTGAGCCACTACTACAGGGCCCCCATGTACAGCAGGCCAAAGAATAGTATGTTGAACACTGCTGCCAGCGAGCCCACTCTTTAATAAGGTCACGTAGTGGTGGCCTGGCCTAGCTTGATATTCATGACTATGGTAAGGAAGATGAGTGTCTGAGCTGGAGACAATTGTGCCTGCATCATGACTATAACCTACACCGCCCCCAGGAATCGGTTTCTCTGAAGAGGCACTGGTGATTTTTCCTAGACTCTGAGCCATATTCCCTAGCACCTCACGAGACTCGAAACAACACCTCGGTGTTGAACCGTGTGCTCTAGTAGTCAATGGACAGGAATGAGGATGCCCTGAAGACTCCATGGAGCTAGGACAGTGACCATGCATTCCGAGGAGGTGCGGGGATACAATACTAGGCCGAATGGAAGAATCCGGAACTGATGTGCTTTTCCCCCAAAAGCAGATCTCGGAAACTTCCCGTGATGGGGTTAGAAGGGAATGAGGAGTTAAGGGCCTTGTGGATCTATCACGACAGACCAGTCCTCGGAGCTGGTCTGACTGACAGTCGGAATCTTGAATCTGAACCCCCTCGGAGGTTGATCCATTACCCTGAGATCCGAAACAAGGCCTTACTCCCCTTCCCTCACAGGAACTATGAAGTACCGGCTGTAGAACCCGGGCTCCCGAAACCGAGGAAGAGCTCACCTTGAGGTTTCCTTTGTTAAGAGAGACTTGACTTCCTGTTCCAAGAACCAACCCTGCTCGGGGCTGGCAGACATGTGAACCACCCTTAGTAGATAATATTTTTATATTAGCTCCGCTGTAAGCAGGACCCTCCAGGCTATATTTTGAAGACCCCTCGGGGTGTCTAAATATGCTATTATGGGGACCAGTCCCTCGAGACTGGCCTTGGCTAAAAATGTTCAAATGGTTTCGGTGACCTGAAGCAGCTAACTGGCAGGAACTAACCGAAATATGCTCTCTACAGACCTCCTGAGAGGCGGCGAACTCGACAGGGCCGCAACGTTTCCGGGCAGATACTGCGATTTGTGTTCGCTGGAAGCCGATGTGTCCCGAAGCGCCATCGGCGGCGGGAAGTAAACATCGATTTCCTAAGGGCTGTATAAGGGGGCGAGACTCCTGTACTCGCTCTCCTGGGGGAACGGCCATAAGGGTCTGCGTGTTACGACAAGACCTCTTAGTTGAAGCCATCTTAGCCCGAGAGACAGTCCTCAGACCTGTCCTCGATATAGAGGGCTTCATACGAGAATGTCTCTTCTGGCCCCAAGCCTTATACGGGGGGGCACGAGAGGAAACCTTCTCAAAATATGTTGAACTGGCGGCTGTCCCCTGAGGCTGCCCCCTGGCAGCAACCCCATGAGACCTAGATTGACAACTGGGGATAGCTGATTGTCGCTCTGCCTCCTGAAACCTTTCGACAACGGTTCTCGCCGCGTCGCCAAAGAGGCCAGAAGGTGAAAGGGGGGCATCGAGAAGGAAAGCCCTGTCCTTCTCCTCGATCCCCAAGCGATTAAGCCATAAATGTCTCTCTGTGACGACTATTGCTGCCATAGAACGGCCAATAGCACGAGCCGTCTCCTTAATAATACGGAGAGATAAGTCAGCTACTCTACGAAATTCAGTAATACCGTTGAGTGAGACCTCCCAGTTATCATCCACCTCTTTGAGGAGGTCAGCCTGGTATGCCTGTAATAACCCCATCGTGTGTAGGCATGCACCGGCTCGACCCACCGCCATATAAGCTTTCCCTAACAAATTCGATGTACGAGATTTGGAGGGAAGTGTCTGAGCTATCAGGGGTGACGCAACGTCAGGGAGAAAATATTTCGCAAAATATTCCTCAACCCGAGGCATCACCCCATAACCATTCTCATTAGATTCCCTAATAGATGAGTAAATATATACATGGGGGGAAAATAATTGAGATGAACATGGATTTTCCCACGATCTCGATACCTCAGTATGAAGATCAGTGAAAAAGGGAAGGCTCTGACACAAAGATTGTGACTGGGTCTGCAGGAAGCGCTCATCCATTTTATTTTTCTTAGTCGCTTCCTGCTTATTATATGGCCATTCAACGTTTAATTTAACCACTGCCCTGGTCACAACCTCCAGCAATTCCTCAATAACGGGAATATGGGGTGGCGAATCCCCATATTTATGTGATTCAGTGTTGATAATATCTAACCCCTCGGAGCCAGATAAATCAAACGCTGTGTCTTTAACACGGTCGGAAGAAGCCGCAGCGCGGGCTTCCGAACCGTGCGCGAGACCAGTGGAGCTGGTTAATAAACACTGAGAAAGGGTCGCAACCGTCTCAGTGTTATCTGCCAGCTCCACGTGCGAATCCCATGCATACAAGCGGCGCGCTGCCTCAACAGACGCGGGGCCTGATGCACTGGAAACGCGAGCCTGATCTGATTGATCGAACAAGCTCAAACGGGAGCGGAGCTCTCTCATAGATAGCTGAAAACAGTTTGCACAGACAGCGCCCTCGAGCACTGCCCGTGCATGCTCCACTCCCAGACAAACAACACAAAACGAGTGCGTGTCACCCTCGCTCAAATAGCGCGAGCAAGGGGACGCACACCGCCTGAGTCGTTTCTCTATATTCGCCATATATATATTGAGATAGACAAACAACACCAAATAAGACAATACAGTCACACAGAACGCTTGCTGAAGACAGAAAGCTGATACGGCTATGTTCCGTTGCCCTTTTATAGCTTCCGGATCACCGTCACATGCAACGTCACGAGTGACGAGCACCAATCAAGATTGGAATAGTTCCATTACAGACTTCAGACGCGTCATGCCGAGGGCATTCCCCAAAGTATCGAGTATCGATGCAGCGGGAGTTCCCTTTACGAAAGGGAACAATGCCTTTCTTGGTTCCTCAGAGAAAAACCTTCTACTTCGCACATTATAAAATGTTCTGCTTGTTGTTTTGTTAAGACTGTTTTTATTTGTTTAATTGTTATTATGACATTTAATGAGCCATTTAATGAGCATACTGAGCCAATGGCTTTCCCTCTAAAGAGTTTTCAATATACTAATGACTACTAATTTCAATGACTAACATAATTTAGCCAAAGCTAGATAGTGCACTTTTACAACAAGTTCAGTTATACTGGTGTATCCTGAGGTCACAGTTTTTTTTTTTTTTTTTTTAACCACACAATGATGAAAGTTCCTGGTTGTTTTTTTGCTTGGTTTGAACCTGCAATCTATCTATTAACCATCACCACTCTCAAAGCTCTGAAACACAGCCTGAGAATTAGCAATTCACTGAGAAATGTTTACTGTTCTGATTCTCAAACAAGGCAGAACTCTTTATACTTCTCTTTATACTTAATCACGGACATGAGTTAACATGCCTGATAAAAAAATAAATAAAAAAACATTATCCTGTAATGCATTTATAAGGCAATGGATTATTAGGCAGTTCAGTTAAGATAATGTAAAATATATTGGAGTGTATCATCTCAAGACTGTGATGTGGCTTTTACTTAATCAATCTATTACATTTGTTGTGCTTTATTTAACCTATAATTTGTTTTTGCTGTTTGTTAATTGTTAATTGTAATTAAATAATTTATAAATGTACATACAGGAACTATTCATGTTAATGTTAATTTAATAGGTGGGAACCCAAGTGCTCATAAATGGTCATCATGGTTTAGCTTTCTGTTAGTTGTAAAAATACAATGAATTCTGTGTTGTTTCCTAACCCATAAAAACATCACAGGAATCAGAATGTCATGTTATTCTTCTGGGAAATAAGACATTTTCTACCATATATAAATGACAAAAACACATAAAAAGCTTTTCTCACTTATTGGCAAGTGTCTCTTTTCATTGTAAAATAATTGTGGTGTAATATAATCTGACTCTATAATTATCATTCTTTTATACACTAGTGTTCATTTTGTTAACGGAAACTATGACATAATTCATCTTTTTCATAAAATAATCATCAACTATCAAATCTATTCATATGACTAAGACGAGACGATGACGAGACGACAGCAACATCATTAGGCATTTACCCATTTTGGCATTAAAAAGAGCAGAAAAATGGCATTCACAGACATTCATGGTAAGCAAACTACTCTAAGTGATAACTCTTCTACACCCACAGTGTTTCTCACAGAGAAGTGAGGTATAGTGATACGCCAAGACTTGATACAAACAAGAAGTCATGAACTGTACATAACTGACTTGCCAGAAACTAGTACATTAATAATAACATGCTCTCCGATTTCAGTTCAAATGGGCCTATTCCATCCATTGGGCTATCAGAACCTCTTGCAGATTACTTGTTTAGATTTGACCAACAATAAAGCCATTCCAATTAGATGGCAACAGTTTACCACATCTCCTTAAAAAAAACAATATAGAGTTGAGAAGAAAAGTGGTTGATGGGCAAAAAGAGGCCAACCAAATGTTTTCAGAATTCCATGCCAGCCCCTACGGAGGCCATTCAGCTAGTGGCCTGGAATGGGTGTGGACATCGATAAATGGGTAAATACTAAATTATTCCCTTTCAACATTGCCGTGAGACATACAAATTGATTATGTTCTGGAATGCATTTCTCACATGTTTATTTTTGAACATCAGTGCCCAGTGCCAATTTAGCAAACTGTCCATCAAGCAGGAGCCCAAGTACATCCCTTCTGTGTATGTAAGCTTGTTGTCCACAGATGTGCATGGGTTTTGGGACAGGGAATTCATGAGGTCACGTAATGTAAATGTATTTATTGTGCTATTTTAATTTTAAGGTGGACAACACAATTTGACCTCACCAGACAAAGCATTCCATATGGACACATGTGACCCCGCCTGTGAAACCCCGGCTAAAGTCGCAGAATCTAATTATGAGTAAAAGAGCGTCAAAGTAGACAAAGCCATAAAAATGACAAAAATAGGTAATGTGTGTTTATTGCTGAAATGATAGATTATACTGAGGGTTTTGAGCTGCAATACTCAAATAACAGCCACGTGGAATGAAAAATATCAAAGACTTAAGATGCGCTGCATATTTTAATGCTATGTTATTTTGCATTTTATTACTTGTGCTAATGCTCATTTTGTTCAGGGCTGTGTGTACATTAACTTGTGTCGAAAGTACATACTCAAGACCTCTAGATGCTTTAGTTAGCAAGGTAGATCATGTAGATCATAATGATTATTGTTTTTTGTTTGTTACTTCTTCAGTTTGCAGAACATATTCTACAAAATACCACTGTTGACCCCAGACAGCAACATAGTGTCGGCCAAGATCCAGCCACATCAGGTACATGTGGATTTCATGCGTACCAGATGTGGGCCGGATGTTGCTGTCTGGGACTTCTCCAATGCGCCACAAGACCTAATGTGATTCAGAATGGAAATTGCTTCAGCTCTACTTCGGCAATCTGGTATGGCTTTTTAAACTCATGAATGTTATTGACATGTGCCTTTTGAAGTGCAACACTTTCATTATTGTTGTACTGTACATCATAGATGGCCTAAGTGACATGTGCCACTTCTGTGTGGAGGCAGAAAACATTTGGTGACTGCAAATGTTCTAAGAATTTTTTGGGCAGTGTAGCATTCATAAATTAATAATGAATGGACCATTGCTTTAAAACAGTGTTTTTATTGTTACTCTTATTTTTTATAGATTTCCTGTAATGGTTCCACTTAGGGTGTGTGAACAACCCATCCACAGAGGATGACTATAAATGTTTCTCTTGCATTAAATCACACTAAATGATTAAGCCTTTGATCCAAACATGGATCTTGACTATATTGTTGACTATATTGTTGGTTGCTGACTAAATGAACTTTCGCAGCCTCTGTGTGACAATACAAAGTCTTTTTTGATTACATGATTACATGATTATTGTTTTTTGTTTGTTACTTCTTCAGTTTGCAGAACATATTCTACAAAATACCACTGTTGACCCCAGACAGCAACATAGTGTCGGCAGTAATGGCAGTAAATTATTAATAGTTCACTGATTCTCTCTGCTGCTTCTTTTTTAGCTTTTAAATTTTCCTTAAAAAAAATAAAATAAAATAAAAGCCTGCTGCTTATTTATGTTCCAAAATGTCTTCTAGGTTTGAGGAATTGTACACACAGACCAGCCACTGAAAACTGAGCAAAACACAGCATTTTAATCACTGGATTTACAGAAATCATTAAACTTTTAACAAGTGTTTTCTCAACATTGCACATCTAATCAACTCTTTACGAACACAATTTTTTTTCGAATGATCACTAAGAGAGTCATTTAAAAATGTATTACTGTCTTTGGAAGGCTTTTGTCTTTCAAAAACATTAAAATGTGCAAATTCACATCATTTTTATATTTACATGCAATGTAGGGATTCCTTTTTGTCAGCTGCATCTCTTTGACCTAATATTTGAGGTACCCCTTGATATTTTAGGTTTCTGAGTTAGGTTAATATTAAAATTATAATTTTTTGAATTTTTTTGCCATGTGCTCCTATGTTGTCACTGGTTAATTGTCTTCCATTATTAATTTATGGTCACAGGTGTGTCTAATTTAGTGACTAGTCCTTGGCTGCGTTTATACTTGGCATTAACATGCGACCTGTATCCAGATGTTGTCCACATACACATTGAAAAGACAAGTGTAAACGCGCTTCTGATCGGAATGTTATCCGATCAGCGTGTCCAGGTTCAGAGGTAGTCGAGGACGCATTGTGATCGGATCTCAGTGTAATGTAAACGGAATCCAACCATCGTGTCTGCATTCATTGCAGACACGATGAATGCCTAGAGATTCTCCTCTTTGATGCCTAGAGATTCTATCAGCTGGACTTTGATGGAATATATTTACCATACTAATAACTTTTTATTGCTGGCCGGCTCATTATTTACAGTGGGTTTTGAGGATGAGGAGCTCCGCAATCCCACAGTACTTGCCGAGCCTGTTCACGTAATGCCTGCCAAGCCAGGGCCACTTCACGTCATGGCCGCCAAGCCTGAGCCTTGCCACTTAATAGCCACCACGCCAAAGCCTTGCCATATAATGGCCGCCACGCCAGGGCCTCGTTTCATAATGGCCGCCTCGCCAGAGTCTCGCCACGTAATGGTAGCAACGCCAGAGCCTAGCCTCATAATGGCCGCCTCGCCAGAGCCTCTCCACGCAATGGCCGCCACGCCAGAGCCTCGACTCATAATGGCCGCCTCGCCAGAGACTCGCCACGTAATGGCCGCCATGCTAGAGCCTTGCAACATAATGGCCACCACGTCAGAGCCTCGCCACGTAATGGCCGCCACGCCAGAGCCTCGCCACATAATGGCCGCCTCGCCAGAGCCTCGCCACGTAATGGCCGCCACGCCAGAGACTCGCAACATAATGGCCGCCACGTCAGAGCATTGCCACGTAATGGCCACCTCGCCACGTAATGGTTGCCTCACCAGAGCCTCACCACATAATGGCCGCCATGCTAGAGCCTCACAACATAATGGCCACCACGCCAGAGCCTCGCCACGTAATGGCCGCCTCACCAGAGCCTCGCCACGTAATGGCCGCCACGCCAGAGCCTCGCAGCATAATGGCCACCAAGTTTTTTGGGGGGTATAATACTCCAGGCCACGGGGGCTGGTCCTATGCCGACCATGGCCCACGCGCCTGCGCGATCACTGCCGTCTGCGCTGCTTGTAACTGGAGTCGCCATCTGGTGTGTGTGGTCCGCATACACTCTTCCCGAGGCGGCGGCAACCGCCATAGCTCCTCCCGAGGCAGCGGCAACTGCCGGTGAAAACTCTGCCTGCCCTGGCCCACCATTGCTCCACGACCCATGGCTCCATGGCCCAGGTCCACCATTGCTCCATGGCCAAGGTCTCCACAGTCTGCCAGTGCACCACGACCCTCTGCTCCTAGTACTGCTGGTACTTCTGTTGTTTTGGGTGGGTGTTCTGTTAGAGTGTCGGGAGCCACCCTTTGAGGGGGGGATATGTCACGTTTGGTTTTGGTGCATGTTTATGTTTCCTGTCCTTTTTATTTATTTTTATTTATTTGTATGGTCTTGTTCCCTGGTTTTGTCATGTAATTCCCTTCCCGTCATGTGATCCTGCCATGTGCTCCCCTTGTCATGTGTCCTATGTTGTCGTTGGTTAATTGTCTTGATTATGTTCACAGGTGTCTTATTTACTGACTAGTCTTGTGTATTTAAGCCCTCATGTTTGCCAGTTTACTTTGTATACTTTGACTGTTACAATATTACCTCAAATGTGTAACGTAATGTATTATATTACTAACTACAATTTTTGTCATGTAATTTGTAATTAGTAACCAACTACAATTTGTAAGTAATCTACCCAGCACTGCAAGGAGCGTGCAAAGCAAGAAAAAGTGAAGGAAAGGGTCTTGCACAAACTCTGGCCCTCATTACAGCATTATTCTTCCTCTGATGCTTTTGTAACATACAATACAGCCTAAGAATCTAAGAAAAAAAATACCACAGAAAACATGTGCCGTAGAAGGCTACTTTGGGAAAAAAAGTACTGTCTGTCTTGAAGCTTTTTGAGGGGAAGAGACAGTGGTTTTTTTTTGTTTTTTTTTTTACATTTACATTTACAGTATGTCAGCATAAAACCTCCATTTTTGTAGTTGCTTGAACTGATACAACTGTATAAGGTTACTACAGCCGTGTCAGCAAGCACAGTGCATTTTAATGCAGTGAGTAGATTTTCATGGAAGGTTGATATGGGTTTGCATACAGTACAATAATATTTAGATGTTACTAGTTTCTAACTTTATTGTATTATTATTTTTTTTTTTAAATCTAATGATTAAAATGTCTTAAAAGGGAGGAACATTTTACATTTTCATTAGGAAGCAATGTGATGCATTCATAATATCTGATGTGGTGAACGTGGTTAGCAGTAGATGTTATTTGTAATGAGAGTGGCCTTTCTGGACACAGACAGATACCTTTGTCAAGCAGCTGCAATTGAGGTGAATGGGAATGCTAACGGATAGCTCTGTCCAGAGAGATTAGACCTCCTTGGATCACACAGAGAAGCAACAAGGGTATATGCAACATAGGCACATTGTGAAAACTCGCCTCTACCTACATTTTTACAAAAACATACCTGTACATACAATTCACTACAGTTTCCAGATGAAATTAACACTAAATGCAGTAAAACACCAATACCTTTTATTGCTTTTCACACAAATTATGATTACAGGTGCAGATTATTGATTAATTTAGACTTATTTTCATGTGGTTCTTTGCACAATTTTATGTTATGACCTCAAAACACTTTGACCATAGTGCATTGTGACAGAGTGACCTGTCCCTGTTGGTTATTGCAGCACTCAAACACACAAACACACCCATCTTACCTCGTTCCTCGGTTCCCTACTGAGGCGATGTGGGTGCACACGCACACCATTAGCACGCTGGTTTCACACACGCAAACATGCTCTATTCCATCTCCCGACAAAAGTTCACGCTACGCCTAACAACACACACACACACACACACACACACACCTGATTTGTCTTTGTTTTTTTTTATTACTTACCTGTGTCCCGTGTTTGTTAGCGCCTGAGTAGTCAGTCTTCCGTGTTAGCGTTCTCCATCGGCTGGCCAAACCAGAGCACCAACCAGCGGCCTGGCTATATAGTGCCATGCTGCGTCTACTTGTGCTATGCCCTAAAAGTATGTGAAGTGGGACAAACAGTGTATTGAACATGGTGTTTTTTTTTTACATGCTATGGGTGTGCGAGTTGTGTAGTCACATACCTTATGGGTATATAAAGGGAAATTTTAAGGGACCATTTGTGCATCACTGCCCAAGGGATTTGCCCTCTCTCTCTCTGCAGGTATGGTTGTTGGGATAATTAGTGAGATGTGTGGCTTTATGTAACCAGTTTATTAATTTGGTTTATAGCTTCTTTACAGAGAATCGTCATTGTGCTTGGTTGGCGGCTATCTTTCTTTCTCTTTCAATGGTCTCCTTCTGTAATCCCATACCTTATTGGCGTGTTGATGTCCTTTTGTGTTTGTGGGAGCGCGTGATAGGACTCACGACTATAGCAACCACATGAAGGAGGAATAGTCTGATTTAGAACCCATTGTGTTTAATGAAGCCTGGGGGGCAACATTCTTTGACGCTGCTGCATTTTTTCCTGTGACTAAACATGCTCTTCAGCTTGTATTCGCTTTGTTTATTTGTTTTCTTAGTTAAACCTGCTCTCCAGCGTGATGTGGTGAGACCTGTGCACGGGTGGGTAAGATCGTTATAGGTGATATTGATATAGAAGCCTTGTGATCATCAAACTAGCTTACATGCCATTGGTAAGCCGCTGTCTCCGTTTTCATGTTTTCTAGTGTTCCCTTTTAAAAGCTACTCTCAATGCTGCGCTGATCAGCACTATGGGAAAAAACATCTTTGTTTGACCAGTTGTGAACACATGTGGCAAGAATTTGGCTTAAATAACCTCTGATGATGACGTCATTAGAATTTGCATGTCAGAGGTAGGGCTGGGCGATAAATCGATTTTATCGATTAATTCGAATGTGCAGTTTACGTCGATTTTTTTTTTTAATGAAAATCGGTTTTCTCTTTAACATTCGCCGACGCTCCCCTCTGGGCTCCCGTAGCTCCGAACGGGCTCAGCTCTTCCCCCGCGCGTTTGGCATAGAGATACACAAACAACACGGCAAGACCGCGGCAGCACAAACACACCCGCCAAAAAACAACCTACAGTCTTACAAACTGAATCCGCAGGGCTGCCAACTCTCACGAATTCACTGTGAGACTCACGCAATCGTCACTTTTTAAACGCTCTCACGCCACACATCCATTTTCTCACGCAGAGAAAAGTCGCGAAGCAAAGAGGACACTGACACCGACAGACAAGACTGAGAAGGTTACTATTGCTATGAAACAAATTCTCAGCTCTCAGATTCTGTCGATTTAATTACGAAATTCAAACAATAAACACTGTTTTGGCGCTTGACAGATCACTGACAGAGTTCAAGCGGCACGTGAACCGATCATCTGTTACTCTTTACTAACGTTACTAGTTAGGCTAAATAAACACGAATGATCAATAGGTAATTTGAAAGATAAGTTTACAGTTCAAAATAAATAAAATCGATCGATCTGTGTTTTTCAACTGCGGAAAGAGGTCTATAATAACAGCTAGAGGACAATACGTCACGTAAAGTTACTTTTACCTCTGGAAAGCCCATTTAATGACCATAGCACGTTAGTTGGACTTTAAAATAATTGCTGTAGAGAGTAGTATTTTGCTAAATATGATAACTATATTACATATTTATTATATTTTTACCTATATCATTAAAATATCATAATGTTGAACTTGTTATTATAAAAAAAAAACGCATAATATTTAATTTGAGATGTTATTTTTAACCTTTAATAATAATACCAGCTGACAGGGCTTTAAATTAACATGTATCTACTGTACCTAGTATTTATCCAAAGGAATCGATATTGAATCAAGATCAGAATCAAATCACAAGAATTGAATTGAAATTCTGAAAGCAATAATAAAAACAGTAGCATACCAGTCATTGTACCATGTAAACATTGTGTTGTCACTAAACTTAATAAAATTCTGTTTAGTTACCAAATGTTTTGACAATCACAATACACTTTATTGTGATGTACATTTTTTTTTTTCACGTTCCCCCCCAATCCCAATCCACCCATTTCATGTTATGTTACGTTATGTTATGTTACATTTTCACTGTTTACAAAGGCAGGGCCTGCCATCTTGTCTTTTTGGCTTGTTGTTTCTGATTGCACTTTAACCCCAAGGGGAAAATCCAAATCAAATCCCAGAAGGGAAAATCAAAACAAAATAAAGTAAAAAATTGTTTTGAACAATTTCTTTGTCATCTGCAGATTGATTTTAAGTAGGGGAAGAAAAAAAAAATCGATTTAAATCGTAAATCGGATTTTTTGTGAAAAAATCTGGGATTTTTTTTTTTAGGCCATATCGCCCAGCCCTAGTCAGAGGCTATAAATGGTCAAAAACAGTAAGAAAAGTGTGCTACTTCTTTCTAAAACTATCCCTATTGTTAAGAGTTAGTTTTGTCAGGCAGGAATAAAGCTTTTCTCACTCTCTTTCTCTACAATGAAACAAAATAAAATAAAAATCCAGCAAGAGATGTGTGCCGCCCTGCTTATGGCCCATCCCTGATTATGATACACATGAGCGAGTGCAAGCACTGTGAGTTGTAAAGTGCTTCGTGCTCATCTTGCATATTGCGAGTTGATCTGGCTGAGGAGTGGGATATCCTGATTTGAGAAGTTAGATGCTTGTATTAATATCTTGTCTGGTTGTTCTTTGGCTACATTTATTTCGGAGGAATTAAATGGCAAACGCCACCTCCGAGCGCTCCTTCCACGATGATGAAGTGCATGAGGAGTTACTCAAGGTGGTCACTCATGCAGTGGCCAGATTACAGCTAGACTGGCCACAGGAGAAAGAGCAAGTGCTCGAAGTTACAACAGATTTCTGTCCGGTGGCCAGGGGGAGTGGCCTCAGCGACGGTCTCTCCTCCGCTTCTTCAAGGACCTTCATGACGATTTAACTCGTTCATGGGGGAAACCTTATGCTGAGTTCACATTGCACTATTTTCAAAGTCGTCAGTGTTCTTTCCATACTGCACAACTATCTGGGGTAGCATTCAGTTGCTGCTGTGTGCCCATTGCATGCAGTATTACCACCCATGTCATGACTTTACAATAGGAAGAATTTTGCTGCTCCGCAAACTACGTTTCACAACGCAAGTTGTCGCAAATCTGGAATTGTTATTAAAAATGGTAGACATCAAGAAGCTTGTGATCCAAACTGTTTGTGCACTGATTTGCAGCGAAAAGGAGAAAAAGAAAAAAAAAAAGAGTATGAAGGAGGAAATGGTTGGGGAGATGTGGGGAGCAAGGATTGGAGAGTTGGAGGTAAATAAATAATTTTGCAATGAGCTGCTGTTGTGGCCAGTAAAGCAAATGTTTGTGTTTTGTTTCTGTTTGATATAATTATAAAGCTTATGTGTACACTCTGGTGTATGCTAATTAATTCTGGTCTATAACTCCTCCCCAAACTTCCTGCTGCCCTGCATCTTGCTCTCTCAGGATTTTGAATCTCAGACAGGTCCAGATATTTAGCATGCCAAATATCTCACAGGCGTCTTTGATAATGCACACTGAGTGATTGTCGCTCATGTGAATAAGCACCGATTTGCCTCCGATTTCAGGCTTTTGACGGCGATTTCTCAAAAAGTCTGTAGACGAGTGAAAATCTGGGCTAAAATCGTGCAGCGTGAATATTATTCTTCACATGACTTTTGTGCCCTTGATGTCGACTTATTTGATTATCGTGGGTGCAAGGGCACGTGGTTATACGTTGATGCCCCAGTTGGAAGAGACGCTCGTGGACTATCTCTCCTTGGAGCTCATCGTCACTTAAAAAGCTGTGTAGAGGCAATACCCTTGTTGGTATGGTATCTCACTGGTATGGAAGGCGTTTCAGTCACTTTGTGCACTTTCTAAAATCCATGTTTATGGTAAGAGTTACGCGCTGCAGGCTTCGTACCCTTTCTATGTGGCTCAGACCACTGAGGGGCTCGGGTGCGGTGTTAGATGGCCGTCCAGCCCAAAGGGTCTGGAGAGGGTGTCATCTCGATTAGCAACACCAATTGCCTCGAATTTATGGCTGTATTTCTGACCCTGAAGTACTTCCTAAAACAATTAAGGGGCTACCATATCCTAGTGTGGGAGGACACAACTACGGTAGTTGCCTACATAAATCGCCAAGACTGACTAAGTTTGCGCCGTCTGAACAGGCTAGCGCAGCAGGTTCTGCTTTGGACTCAGGACCAATTTCCATCCCTCAGGGCGATTAGACCCCTGGGCATTTGAAAATGGGTAAGCAGACTTTCTGTCAAGCTGTGACACATGGGGAATGGAAACGCCACCCCGAGGTAGTCAGACAGATTTGGGAATTCTCTTCACAGTAAACAGCGCAATGTTCCCTCTACTTCTCTCTGGGTCTGGATGTCATGGCCCATACGAGGCCTATGCATTTACACCAATCGCTCTGATCTCGGGAGTCCAGGAAAAGGTCCGTCAATAAGGGTCTTGCGAGCTTAATGGAGTTGCGTTTACTCCCGGTCCCGGACACTTATTAAACAGCGTTGCGGCATCCAGTGAGAAGCGTTTCAATTCGCCACACCTCTCTGTTACTGATCAGTGCAGCATCTCGTTCCTGCTTTTTCATGGAACAGGGTTACTATCAAGTAACCCAAGACGTTTTCCATGTTTGTTTATCCTAGCCCCTGTCCTACAGTCTTTGAATTTTTATTTATGATTAGTGCTTGATTATTAGTACTTAATGCACTCTTTAAAAAAAAGAAAAAAAAAAAGAAAAAAAAATTATTTAAAGAGTGCGTTAGTAATGTGCGCGCCTATAGGCGGGTCCACAACGCACATGTATACTCTGCTTATTACACACACAGGGACGCGCAGCAGCACACAAACATGCCAGATATTAAAAGTAAAAGGATTACAATGTAAAATATTAATATTGTGTACATAAACATATGGTGGAATCCAGCTTGTCCCGTAGATGGTCTGCTTGCGCTTTAACCTCACACACACACACACACACATACACACACACACACACACAAGCAGATCCGTTTGCGCTCTGGAGACGCGTTCAGACTTTCCGCTTGCAAATTCTACCATGTAAATAGTGAGTCCACCACGGCGCGAGCGCAACTGGTTTTTAAAGGTAATGGGAGATAAGACTCTGATTGTTTTTTTGCACGTTACGCCCAAAACACACCCATTACTCATTTAGAGAATAGGGACAACCCTTTTAGACCATGCGCTGGGCACGCGACCATTTTTCCCGTCGTTTGTCACGGATTGCTCTGAGACTTAAGTTAGATCCAAGCGTAGCTTTATTGGAAAATAAAGAATCATAGTCATGCCAGGCAAAGGGTCAAAAACACTTGCAAACGATCCACAGAAGAACAAAAGACAAGAAAGTGCTCAGGAATGCCGTGTGACGATTACAAAATCTCAATGAGAAATGACAGAGACAACATGGTCTAAGTAGGGTGAGACAAACGATGTAATAACAAACAGGTGAATGCAATAATTCAGTCCGGGCAAATGATTATGGGGACTGAAGTTCATGGCTGAGTGGCAAAGGTCATAGAAGGAGTGCCCTCTGGTGGTCAACCTGGGCACACCAGCTGGTAACTGTGACAAAAGTGGATAGCATTTGTATTGTGTGTTGAGGAATTACCTTTTGAAAAATAAATTTGAGGAATGACATACTGTATCTTATCCTTTTTAAATAGCTAATATCCTCTGGTTCACCTCAGAGTCTGCCAAAACCATGACAATGTTTTGAATAGTCTACTGTAGTGTGTATACTGTGCACAACATGCAAAATGTGTGGAAGACTAGGATGATGTAGTATATTTGCCAAAACGGAGTACACTGTACAGAATACTATATAATACATAAGATGGATATAATATTAGCCATGATTTTATTATTATATTATTATTATTAGAATTGTAAATCCAAAAAACTAAAATAACCAAGCATTTCATTCTGAAAATGACTTGGTATGACCTGCTTGTATTGTGTGTGGCAGGTGGTAGTAGGAGGAATATTTTAACTGTGAAAATATTTATGTATTTATTTTTTCAGGAAAACAAGGTAAGTCATCAATATTTGTATTCCATTTTCCTGGGGGATGAAATGCGAATTAAATGTTAAATGCACATCTGTATAGATGCAATAGACCTCAGATCACAAAACTAAAAGCAAGTTTGATGTAAAATGGAGAAACAATGAAACTTCAAAACATCACCAATAGAGTGCACAAAATAGTCAATGTGAATATCCTGCTGAAATGAAGCCAGTCTTGAGCCTGCTATAGAAATCTGCCATCTGCTTTCATCAACATGATGGTTTTTTGTGCAGCACCTAATGGATCTCACTGCTTGACTGTTATGTTAATGCCGTGCCATTACAGTTTAAGACACTGGAGCATATTTATGGAGATGAGAGGGGTGGAAATAAATTAAAACATTGTGAATACTCTGCAGATTATAGCTTCTCTAACATCAGATTATGGAACTCTGTTAAAAATCTAAACACATCAAATTCAGGGCCTGAATTTCTTCAGAAGGTACATTGTAGACTTGCAATGCATGACATTATTATTTAAAATAATAATAATAATTAAGAAATACTACAATTATGGTTTCAATTATATTTCAAACTTCAGTGTTTTAAGATTCATCTTTCAACATTTCCAGTGTCAAATGTTGTTTTAAGAATTTTGTGTGAATTGCGCCTTTGTCAAGTAAAGTCAATTCACCTTTATTTCTATAGCACTTTATACAGTGCAGATTGTTTCAAGTGATAACAGGAAAATATGTATTTTGGCTGTTGTTCAGCTGAAGTCAGTTCAGTTTTAAAGATCATCAATTATTAAATTAGCTCATTTTATCTATAAAGCAGTTCTGAAAAAAATAATAAGGTCATCGTCCAGCTCAGTTCAGTTCTCATACAACAGCATCAGTAAAGTCAGATCGATAATAGTGTTGAATATTAAGTGATTACTAACTAGAGAGGAAGGGGGAGATTTAAATTTTGTGCCAAACCATACCTGATCATTAGATATGCTGTGCATTGTTTCTTTTAACTTAACTGTAGAAAAAACACACCTTAATGCTATTACGACTTTATATTAAGGTTATTTGCATAACTTTTGAAAAGTCTGGTATCAGATGCTGAAAATGTTCCTTGAGTCAGCGTTTGTAACAATTATTGAAGGCAGAACTCGCTTTGTGTTTATTTTTCTTTATTTGGCAAAAAGCACAACACTTTGTTTTTATTGTGAGTATACACAAAAATAATACACATTTAACAGAATCGATTGATGTATGAAACTCCTATGGAAAATCAAAGTCAACAGAGTATTTATGAGTTTCTTTTACACTGAAAAAAAAAAAGCGAGCTGGTATCGCCGGCGATACAGCCGACCTCAGGGGGTTAAACTTGGTTTAGATGTTTTTCCATTCACAATGAGAGTTTGACTGCTATGCCGCAGGTTTGCCACATAACTGTTTTGCAGTAGTGGCAAATAGTTGCCAAAGGTTCGGCAAAAATGTGTGCCAGTTGTGGCAGAAGGTTGCCAAAACCTGTTTTCCGCATAGGCAAACTGTTTATTTTTGCCAAAGGTTTGCTGCTAGCTACTACTAGGCTACCAGTGGAGAGCTGCAGAATCCAATCTGACATATCTATTTGCCACAAAAATAAATTTGCATCAAATAAGCAGTTTCCTGTTTAAGTTGAAACATTATTGAAAAATGCATTAAAAACGGTATGTTTGGATTGTGCTTGGTATTTCTTTATCTCTCTGTGTGTGTACATTTTATGTGCAAGCTATTTTAAACAAGTCAGCACAAGGTCATAATTCACCCAGACAATCACATTTCTACTGGTCTTTTTTCTTTTCTTCAAATGACTAGAATTTAATACAACGCTCCTCATTTTCCCCAGTAAAGTGAAAGTAGACCTCCATATAGGGACTCCATTTCTAAATGACAGTAGTTCTCCTGTTAAAGGAATACCAGCCTCAGACATAACCATTAATTCAGACATTTTGCACTAGTCTGGTAATGTATGAGCTCTGTTCCCCCACCACAGTAACAAGACGCTCTGGCCGTCTTTTATCTCTATCAGCTGCGGTGATAAATAGGCAGTGTGTAGGAAGCTTTTGGAAAGCGAGAATGAGGCATTCGTTTTTCATGATCTCACTCAGCATACTAGAAATTACCCTGAATCTGGTGGTTTCTGCAGTCTGGGGAAAGGAAACAAAATGCTGCCTTACAGCTGAGACCAGCTTCAGCCACCTTCAAGATGAATTGCAACATTGATTCGAAACATAAAGGTATATGAAAACAAAAAAGGCAAAGGTGCAAGCCTGTGTACTTAACATCTTTTATGAGGCAATACTCATACTTGTCAATGGCATAAGACATTGTATGAAAGTACAAAAGCAATATGCAGAACAATAACAATGTGAGCGTAGACTCAGTTACATCATTTGCAGGGGTTTATGGGAGTGAGTGGTCTCTCGCTGCTGAACTCTTTTACTTGGTAACAGTGACTTCTCTGATTGGCAATGCTCTCGGTAGGATTTTGGTTAGTTTATTTATTTATTTTATTTTTTTTGAGAATTCAACTACTGTTTTTAAAGATGAATTTATACAAATAAAATTAAAAAATTAAATCACTTAACTACATAATATTTCATTGTACATATCGCTAAAAACTGTCCATGCTCTCAGCAACTAATACTTCAAAGCATAAAAAAAGTTTAAAAAAAGTTTAAAAAAATTATGTAAAAAAATATATAGTAGAGTTTGATTGGATTCATTATTTGCCTGTTTATCACTGTAAAGCTGCTTTGAAACAATCTGTATTGTATAAAGCGCTATATAAATAGAGATGAATTAACTTGACTAGGACAATTGCAACAAGATAAGTGTTTTCCCTCCCACTTTATATTAGGTGTATCTAACTATGTACTTACATTTAAATTAACAACTTAACACAATGCACTTATTATGTGCATACATGTTTTTGCATACTTACATTTAAAAAACAAATACCTGAATATAATTACAGCTGTAATTTCTGTAATTACATCTATAATTACTCTGTTGACCTTCCTAAACCCACCCTTAAACCTCCCCACCAAACCATCAACACATTAAGTTCATTGTACTTTCTTTCTTTTTTTTTTTTTCTCTAAGTACATAGTCATTAAGGACACCTTATATAAAGTGTGACTGTTTTCTTCTCTCTTTATAAAGCCAACCTATTTTGCTGTCTGTCCAAGTATTTTATATCTTTATTACACACTGAAAGTGTAGGATTTGCTTTAAAACAATTTCCCTAGTAAATTTCTCAAATTATTAAAAAGAAACAGCAAGTATAACACATTGAATTAAAGGTGGGGTTTGAAAAATGCTGTTTGAAAGTTGGTCGGACTGACACAACCAGGCACAACAACCAACGTGCAGCCAATCAGCATATGATGGTGGAGGAGAGAGAACGAGCAAGATCTGAAGAAAGACTGTAGAAAGAGAGATGGCTGAGAGACATTACAAAAGAGAATAAGCTCATAAGAATATCACTGGAAAATGAAGGGAAATGATCAGGAAAGAGCTTTAGGACCCGTGTTAATATTAGAAAAGCTTTCCAACTAACAACAAACTCTTGTTTGTATTTACTCTTATGTTTGTTAATTTTGTGCCTCATCTTCTCTTTATTTTCATGAAGCATTATTTTGTTGCGCCTCTGCTAAGATAAACAGACATCCACTCTTGCATTGCGTGTGTAACGGAGGCCAGCTAGTTGTGCAGGGTGATGATTGATAGAGAAACCGGTGTTTACTGTTTAGCGACCTTGTTAGTGCAGCCGGCTCACATGCCAGCGATCAGGGTTCGAGACCGCCTCGGAGCAGGGCGGTTAGGATTGGAGAGTGAGCTTTGTAGGTGGAGCAATGAAGAGAGGGGTGTGTTTGTTTGTGTTGATTTCAAATATCAACAATCAGCAACGACTGACTGACGAGGAATAACATACTGCAACTTTAAAAATTTAATTTTTAATAGAAAGATTTAAATTTTTTACTTTTTTTTTTACATACTCCATAATCTTAAAGTAACAGATTATTATTTGCATTTAGTATCGTTATAACAGATCTGCGACCCATTATTGGCGGTGAACCACCTCTTAAAAAAACACTACATTATAATATATGCCGCTCCTGCAGCCTGTCTCTTTCTCTCAGCTCTGCTTTTTATAAGGAGCTCAACCTACCGCAGATGTGTTTATTTGTCTTTGAGTTCCTAAACGCATGACAAACACATTCGCATTAAAATAACCCTTTTCTTTTACTTTTTCCCTGTAGTTTTCTTCCTCTTCGTATCACTATTGCCGACAGAGCAGTAGATTAACAAGACTGAAATCCCAGGAGTAAATCCATGTCAACTCATTGTGGCTGAAGCTCTGTAAGAACAGCACGCTAACAAGGTGGATTCAGCTAGAAGGAGGAGAGGTGGGAGGGAAGAAAAACTCTTGGCTCCGTCGTCTTCTAATATTTATGAATTGCGTCTATGTTGTTGTGAAGCTGATGGGGAGCCACATCCATCCCTGGAGCTTGAAGGTATTTGAATGCTGAAAAATGCATGAATCTCTTTATCGATGGAAGTACTGATTCACATCTGATAGATCATCAGTGAGAGAGCAGGAATGCCACTATATGAAGCAAATTTAAGCTGCTGATAGAGTATTTGGTGTCATTTGCAGATATCAGTGACTGGAATTGAGGTACAAAATTAGAATTGATAAAATAGCACATGAAAATCACTCCATTCACATGTGCATTACCCTGCTTAAAAAAACGTAACTGGTCAATGGCACGGCTAAATGCATTCAATTCAATATGGTACACAAATGCACTAGTCACATAATTGCACTTCATTTTGATGGTCCACTTTAAACAGTCTACTAACTATAAGTAACTTTGCAACTACATGTCTACTAACTCTCATTAGAGTATTAGTCAACTGTTCGGGTTAGTAGAATAAGTTGAAATGTACTTGGAATATTACTAAGGCTATGTTCAGACTGCATGCAAATCTGATTATTATTTTTTTTTCTCAAATTAGATTTTTTCAGGCAGACTGTCTGGACAATTAATTTCAAGTGATCAAAAAATATTTGATCAGGAAAAATGAAAGTGTATCATCTTGCTCTGTAAACAAGTTGGCAAAACTCAAAGAATTTGAGGTAATCAGGAAAGAAATTCAAAGTTTAAGTAAGCAGAACTTGCATATCTTTATTTTGATCACATACATTTTAATTGCCCTTAACTTTAAATATTTGAGCAAGACAATTCAGTTTTTTATTTTTTATTAAATGTTTTACTTAAAATGATAATGTAATCTCAACTTAAATATTTTTAGTAGATGAAGTGGCTAGCTGATTCAGTAAATGATAACATGCTAATTGGTAACATAATGCTTTAATACCATTAGCATAGCATAACAATTGCGACAATATAGAACATTTCACGTAAATCTGTTCTCAAACCAAGCTTGTGCTCCAATCGTCAGCATGATGGTTTACAGTATTGTGATGTTCCGTGCTATAGTCATGGCCGATATCTTTGGAAATACTGTATGAATACTTCTGGCATCGCTGGTTTTGATATTATTGTTGTGTGTCTCGTAAGAGTGATGCAAAAGACCGGTTTGAGCATCCAGAGCATCCAGACTGAGACGCATCTGTAACAAATCTGATTGTAATCGCATTTCAAACCACCTCCAAATGTCAGATCAGATTTCATGCGTTTCATGCTGTCCAGATTTTCAAAAATAAAATAAAATCTGGATATGCAAGAAATAAGATTCTTAACATTCTGGCATTCTTAACATAGCCTCATTTCTAACATCAGCAGAATTTCTGTTGAAGTCTATCAAAAAAAAGGGGGCAGATATTAAGCAGATACTCTAACAGCTGGTATTATAAGTTACTTACAGTTAGTATAATATCTAATGAGGACTAAAGGAATAATGATAAGTGTTGTCTCTGTAACGGCATCCACTGATGGCCAGCCGAAGTTGAGAACCCAAGTGTATTGAACAAACAGGAAAACTGGACACAAAATAAACAGAGCTAAAACTTAACATAAATATGAACTAGACATGAACTTGACTAGAATTTGAAAACTGTACTATAACAGACTCAAACAAGGCTAGACAAGAGACTAAGGAAACAGGGCTTTGAAACACATGAAACAAAAGGAACCACATGACCAGATGACACATGACAAAATAGGAAACCTGACTATGAAAAAAAAAAAAAAAAAAGAAACAAGAAAGCATGAGCATAAACAAAACCTAGAACAGATGTGACAGTATCATACATTATATTTTAAAATATCTGGCTATAGTTAGAAAATTGTCAATGTAACAATTCAATAATGAAATTTGATTTATATGGATTAACAAGCAATACAATGCTATTTACCCAAATCATATTGATAAACTAAGAATATGCTTGCAAAATTTGATATATACAGTGATGCACATGCAATATATATTTAGTGTGATTTACTGCGGAAGTCGTAACACATAAAATACATACAGTAGCAACCATTTACAGCATCTAAAATCTTTCACTTTTCCTTATGCATTTATTTATTAAATAATAAATGTTCCCCTTTTTTTCAAAACCCGTATTACTTTTTTTCCCCCTTCCATTCAACACACTAAAACTATAATTCTGAAGACTGCTGTTTCCTCTTTTACAAGCTCAAGAACTCAATCAGTTTGATTTTAGAACAGATGGTTTCATGGTTTTGTGAATCAGATCAACCAATTCATTGAAAAGATGCAGACAAAGACAATAATTATTCAAATGTTGGCACATGTGTCTTCATGTGGCTTTAGATGACTTCTAATGCAGAGCAAGCGTCAATTTTGATGGTGCTTGTGCATTCTTTTTTAACCTTAAAAGCATCAGTCCTCGTTCACTTGAAATGGAAAAGAACAGTCTTCACAATCTTTTCTTTTGTGTATCCATTAGTCTTATTGTGATACTGATCTGAGCCTATCATAAATCCAACAAAATCAGGTCATAATTAACAAATATTTTTGTCTTATAGTCATGTTACCACAAGAAGAATTGATTCACCCTTTCTCAGTGTGACTTTTTGCATTTGCCATTACAGCTTACTCTTAGAAATGATCTATGGCCAGATTTCATTCTGAGACACACAACCGCTCTGTTATAGTGCCATCATAATATGCAGGAAGAGCTCGACTTGTCAGTCCAGTCATGGTTGACTGACTGCTGCTTAGCAACAGTATTGATGGACATCATGTTCTCTGTCTGTTTTTCCCTTCCTTTTTTCCAGGTCTTGCATAATTTGATATTGTCGTCTTGGATTTTTCAAGAAAGCCTCAAGCCATGCAGTACCTCTGCAAGATTAACCTACTCTATTTCACACACAGATCCCACATAAAACAAAACCCTGCACATTAGAAATACCCTGTGTTCATTGTATTTGACTTATAGTAGTTGCTGTTTGCAACAGTTTGTGCTGTTTTACGGTTTTTACATAGACCAACTTAAAAACATTTAAAAATGAAAAGGGGTCATAAAATGGAGAATCAAAATGTTCTTGATATTCACACATATAAGATCTTACTCTACAATAAAACATTATAATACACTAGAAACTCAGAAATGAAAGCTTTAGTGTAAGTTCTGCCAGGAAGACTCAATCAGCGCGTCATGTGTTACCTCACTTCTAACCAATCATGTGCTAACACTCGCAGTATAAAAGATTGGTACTTACATTTGTCTGAGTTCGCAGATGCTGACGCTGCCAATTACCTCCATCCTCCCCAACCACCACCAAGATGGTACCTTCCCCTTCATCCTCCCCACCACCACCAGGATGGTCCCTTCCTTTACCTCCAGGGGGTCGGCTGCGCCCCTGCCTTCGTCTTCAGGCAGGATATGCAGCTTCCGCTACCCTCGCATTGCGCGCTAAGGACGGGGCCTACGCCAAAGAACTTTATAAATGTATGCTTGCTGGGCTGTTAATAGACATGCGCTTGTTATATCAATTTATCTCCCGAGTCTTTCTGGTAGAACTAACTTAAAATATGAATGATTCTTTCCTACCCTTCTTAAACACCCTGATTTGAAATAGGGCAAATTGTGACAGTTCTCCTCGACACAACCCTTAATGTGCGTCATCGTCGTTTGTAATCGAGGAGGTGTTCTGATCAACTCATATCTGTCCATCAATCACAAGATCTTAAGGGAGTTTTGGATAAAGATGTAGAGAAAAAAGTAGATGTAAAGAAACTGCTCCTCCAAAAACTTTGCATAGCCTTCCTAAAGGTCTGAGCATTACAAAAGCATGTTTTTGACGTGCCTGGGTGTCATTTTTGTGAATTATTCTCAATGTGCTGTCGGTTTTTCAAAATATCTTTTATTGAATGATACAGCAGTGGTTGGTTTTCGACCATTGAAAATGGGTGAAGTTCAACAACTTGTACATGGAGCCACATTGAAATCTCCATATCTCTAAGAATGAACCATATAGGGCCTTAAAAATGAACCTACCAAAAGTTTGTTAGAGGGTGGTATAATGCCCTTCTCACAAGATGCAAAATAAATTTCTGATGCCCCTAGAATGTGTATGTGAAGTCTTAGCTCAAAATATCCCACAGATATTTTTATTGCATGATAAAGTTGTCACTTTTTGAGGGTGAGCAAAAACGCACCGTTTTGTGTGTCCCTTTAAATGCAAATGAGCTGCTGCTCCTGGCACAGTGGGTGGAGCTTCAAGAGCTTGTTTCCTTTTATCTCACACAGACATGCACTGAAAATTTAAAAAACTTTTAGCCTTTTATGTTCAAACCGAAGTCAGAAAGATGGAGAGACTCAAGAAGAAGTGACGACATAGACAACATTTCTGAATGGTTAGTTGATGAATTATGTAGCTTATGTGTAGTTATCTTCTAGTCATTGATTACAATATTCTGTCTTGATAATTTATAAATCGTGTTCCGGGGGCGGGGTTTATGTAAATTTTAGGGTTAGTGATGTCACTAACCCGGGAGGAATGTCATGTAGTCCCAACCAGCCGTTTGTTGTAGTCCTTAAAAAGCAATTTCTGGAAAATAAAATATCTCCCTTTGTTTTGAACTTTGAGTGTCGTAACTTTGCAGATGTTGTTTATGCTCAAACAGCAACATTACACACTAACTAAAGTTATAAAAATGAATCAACCCCTGAAACATCTTAATTACTATTTGAGTTACACGCATGCCAACCTTGGGAAAGTAAAAAATAAAAAAATAATAAAAAAAATAATAATAATAAAAAAAAAAACATGAGAAGTGCTTCTCCCCATTTTTTTTAACTGTCTCCTGTCTCCATCAACAAACGGCTCCAACAAATATGGCTAAAAGACAACATCTTTTACTAATAGACCAACCTATCTATGCATACAAATAAAATAACAATGCTGCTGTCTTTCTAAAGTCATTTTGGCTTTAATTTAATTTAGCAATTAATTTGGCTTTAAATATTAGGTGAAAATTGTCATTTTGCCCCCCTTCTACAAAATAGTTGATTACTCAGTAAACATTTATCCATGGCATTTAATATTTTGCCTTTATTCACTATTTATGTTTGTCTTTCTTCAGAAAATAAAATGTTAACAAAATGAAATATTTGAGCCGGAGACCTGGTTGAGTTGACAAAGAATGACCCAGCAGATATTACTGTAAACCAACACTTGTCTGATCCTCAGGAAGCTTAAACTGGGCCATAGTTGGATCTTCTAGTGGGACAATGATCCAAAGCATACCTTTAAATCAACACAAAAATGGTTCACTGCCCAAATAATGAAGGTTTTCCCATGAACATACCAGTCCTCTGACCCAAACGCCATAGAAAACCTGTGGAATGAGCTGAAGAATAAGCATGGACCTCTGAATCTGAATGATCTTGAGAGATTCTGCATGGTGGAAATGTCTAGCCAGTGAAACGTAAACAAAAACTTAATGAAAGTTGATTGAAATGTGTGTGTGTGTAACCTTTATTCATTCACAACACCTCCGCAATGAAGCATTCTCTGGATATGTAATAGTCTCAGCTTTTTCAGTCCTCATAAGTTTTCACCCTTGTTACTTTCACAGAAACACCTGGAGGACATTACCAGAACCTATCAATTGAATTGTACTGGGTAGAGACTGAAAGACTTCCCTCACATTTTGCAGCTGCTTGAACTTGATGTAAACACTCCTCACCTTAAATCTTGGGAAAGGACAGTTCTAGCTGCAATATTTAGAGTAACAGTAATGAAGAGACAGAGAGATAGACTGACAGACAGGCAGACAGATGGACACAAAAACATATTTTTCACCATAACGATCTGCTTTCTGGCTGGCTTAGCTTCTCCTTGGTGGCTTTTATCTCACATGCTGTTTTGAATAGTGTTTCAGCTCTGGCTCTTTTCTGACAGACTCAATATTTCCCTCCCAGCTTGGTGTACGGATTCTAGGTGGCACAGTAAGCTGGCAGTTTCAAAACCTAGTCCAACTTCAAACCAACACTTTCATCTCCAGTAAAAGACTCATCAAAGATTTACCTCCACTCTCTCTGCACTTGATTAGAACCTCTATGAAGTTCAGGATGAGACCAACAAAATGTTTAATAATGAAATGTTATTACTTAACCACCTACATCTGATCACAAGTCCCAGGTAATGACAACAGTCCAGTATATCACTGGTTTCCAGCGACCCTCCATAAATAACATCAAGCCCAAACATTGCCTTCAGAGAGAAAAACGGATCATGGACTGTTTACTCCTCTCCCATCTGAAACGCAGACTCGCGAACAGCTTTTCGCCCTTAACTTTAACACCTTGTCTACACCAGACACAAGCGTTGCTATGTGACAAAAGCAGATATAACCCATTATAATCAGTGATGCTGTCTACACGTGTCGCAACATATTCCCAACAGTAAACTGATGACCCATTCTATTTCTGAGGTACTTTAAGTGCTCACGCTACTTCTGACACAAAGAACAAATGGTTATACAACGGTCGCTTTGTCACATCCAGCATAGACAGCCTCAAGTTGTTGCTGTCGTGTCCAGTACAGACACTGCGTAAAGCTGCTGAAGGTTTTGGTTTTGAGGCCTACTTTTGGGCATATGTCCTTTGATGGCTTTTTCCCTACCCTTTCTTGGCCTCATTCCTTGTTTGGTGGTCATATTAATGGCTAATAATATAAAATCCAAATAATATAAAGCTAATACAGTTAATTGACTGTAGACAATTGAAAATTAATTGAACATAGGTTATTGGTCTTCACAATTCATTGAATATACAATGCTGATCAGATTTGTTTGACTGCAGTATATTATTGACAGAGAACCTACAACCAAGACAGTTTCAAGTCAGACTATAGCTGCGTTTACATGGACACTTATAATCGGATTGACGGCTCAATCGGACTAAAAAACCTTCATGTAAACACCTTAATCGATCCGATTGAGCTCGATCCGAATGAAATTTCGATCGGATTGAAAGGGGTGGTTTATCCCTTTTGTAATCCGATCGAGAGAACATGTAAACACTTGGTCGGATTGAAAACCGAAACTGAAAGGACTGCGCATGTGCGATGACGTTAACTAGCGTAATGACGTATGACGCGCGGAACGAGCTGTTCTTCCTGTTGAATAAAGTGTCATATCATTCTAAAATTCTCATTTCATTCGCGCGTCTGTGAAGTGAAGCAGGACAACGTCCCACCAGTCCTTGTTTTGGATTGTCATCCACAGACGACTGGTTTTGGCCGCGGGGAGGGGCATTTTTACTGCGTGATAAGCAGCACGGCAAAACGGTTAATATGCTCTAAATTATGACCAGAGACGAATTAATATTACGTCTGCTGTTTAAAACAAATAAAGAACCAATAGAGAAGAATATTTATGCGCGAAAAGGGGGAAACCCTGTATATTCGTGCAGTGTGCGCATGTCAAAACATTTGAAACTTGTGACATAAACGCGCACATCAATCCGATTACTTTATTTATCAGTCATGTAAACACCTTGTTCGGATTCATCAATCGGATTGATTTCATTCTGATTGTGTCCATCTAAACGTAGCTATTGTTCCTCTAGATTTATTTATTCTTCTCAGAGAAACCATGAGCTTACCACTTTGTAATGAAGCTGCTTGTGACCATTGTTAAATTCGGGGAAAAAAACTCATATGACTGAAACAAATTCAAAATGAGGACATAGCACAGACATTTATTGTTTTTATTTGAAACTATTTAAAATGACTAGACTAACCTAAAACAACCGCCATCTGTAGGTCTTCCCAAATGGAGGTTTTTGTAGGTTTGGTTAGCTTCTGGGTATAGGCACACAAAGATAAAGAAAGCTTATTTGTATCACTGACACATCCCTGATGCACAGGAATGAAAGTATATGCAATATTTTTGGGCCAGCAGCCATTTTGCCTGTTCATTGATAGCAGCTGAAAGGAAAACATATCACTTAAATCGTCCTTTAATGACAAAAAAACATGCTCTTACCAGTGATGATAGCTCTTCCCCGAGGATAAGCATAGATCTACTTAAAAAGCAACAGACATTAATGCTGACGCATCCTTTATTCACTTCATAAAAATCTATTCAAATCAGATGCCAGAAGCCCTAAGGCAATCAACAAACTAAGTCCTAGTGTCAGGGTCTTGATCTTGGTAGCAAGATGTAACACGAATAACAGCTTTGACAGTTAAAAACAGCGAGAGAGAAGGGAGATTTTTACTGTGGATCTTGAGCCCTATTCGGCCAGGATTAGTTTCCTAAACAACGTTTGAGTTACAATTCTTATCACTTGACGTCTGTGATTTTATGTACAGATTCGGAAGGGGGACTAACATCTCTGTGTTTATTACAGAAGTGGGAGTGTGTGTTTTCTAGACGTGACAGTTACAGAAGGTCATGCACTGTGCATGCGTCACGAATGTCTTTTAATTTATTATTTGTTGATATGATTTTAATTTATTATAAACTTTGTGGATTATTTTTCCCCACTGAGCTTGTCAATGTATTTTGGGATTTCCTCATCTGCGAAGGATTCATGCAATGCTGTCTTTGAATATGGCCCATTCAAGGTATCTTTGAAGGTAGCGTAATGTTGCTGCCTACCTATAGCAACTGCCTTCACATTGGAAGCACTTAATTAGAATTACTTAAAATTCTGTCTAGGCACTTCATTCGGTTGAGGAAGAGAACTATAGTGTCAAAATGCCAAACCTTGGCTGAAGCTCAGTATGAAAATGGGAAATACCCTCATTTTTGTCTTGACGCAGCTTTGACAAAAGGTAAAAAACTGAATGAATAAATACAATAAAATAATTAAATTTACCATTTTAATTTGATAATGAGGATAGAAAATATTTCTGTAATTGGAGTAGCTGTAGAGTTGTAAATTATTGAGAAATTTATTTAGTGAACGTGCACGATTAAAATCCTCTTACATGGCCACTCCAATAACTTGCTTCTCTCAACTCATTAATAAAATGAATTAGTCAAGAGAATATGTGGAGGGGATTTATGTTAAGGGATTTAAAATAAAGCAAGAAGAAATAACCTACATTCTTCATGTTCTTCATGAGCTGAATGATGAAGAATAATTTGCCCATTTTTAATATGCACAATTATTTCCAAAACTCACCCATTTAAGAACTTCTTACTCTTCGTTTGCTATTTATTTCTAGTGAAGTAGGATAAAGTTTAAATTAATCAATTAAAATTCCTGAATGAAAATTTTTATTTCCCATACTTGAAATATCCCCTAGTCAATAAAAGCTCAGCTCATATTGAAAGTGTCCTCCTGTGTGGTACAGTGTCATTACTGAACTTAAATTAATCTTCATTGGGTCTGGGGGTATGGGCTTTGTACTGTATAATGCACTAGATTTCTCAAATGCTTTAATCCTGTTTAATATATCATTCTGTATACAGTATGTAATGTGAATAAGGCACTGCTGAGCAAGACTAATTTTCAGAAACATAAACTCTCGCTGCCATCCAATGATGTTTTGTTAATTTGCATATATGGGCCATTCTATAGAATTGGTTCAAAGTCAGAGTTGGAAACATCTTTTTTTTTTTTTTTTTTTTTTGAACAAATGTTATATGTATGCAAATTGTATAATATCCAAGCTACACATTTCTAGTAATTGTGCAGTTAATTATCATAATTGTATTTTCAGAAAGTTTTGGAATATTTTCCCTCTCCCCAAATTTGTCACTACCGAAACACAATAATAAATAATTTCATAAGAAGGCTAATATTGCCCTATTAATATTTTGTTTACATCTACCTTGTAAATATAATTTTTTTTTGCAATTTTTCAAAACAAAACAAAAAAGTTTTCACAGGTAATCAATAACAATTACAATTTTAACAATATTTCATAAAGTTAATCATACTGATTTCAAAGTTAAGGATTCATTAGTTTGAATATACATGGAACCAAACACTATAATAACAAGTTGATAATTCAGTATACTTTATTTTAGACAAAACATCCATGTTTTCGGTCATGACGGCACATTTTCTGTAGTGACAGTAATGTTTTGGTAGCGACCACATCACATTACAGAATTTTAACTCGCATACTAAAACACTACTAAAACATACTAAGATACTAATTTGCATAACTGTACAAAAAATGTGTTTATTTCCCCCAAATAAATGATTATGTGTTCCCTTTTGTCACTACCAAAACAATGATGACATGTTTCGGTCATGACTGTTTTGGTAGTGACAATTTAAGATACTTTTGAGCCTAACTCAAAGATGCTAATCAGCACATGATTAACTAGCACAGTTCTGAACAGTTGTACACACACAAACTAAATTTAACGAATAACACACAAAAAAACAAAACAAAAACAAAAACAAAAAAATATCATGTCTCTACCGAAACTTCACCACATGTTTTGGTAGTGACTGTTTCGGTAGTGACAATTTAAGATGCTTTTGAGCCTAGTTCAAAGATGATAGCCAGCACATACAACCTAGCACAGTTCTGAACAGTTGTACACATATCATTTTTTTTTATTATTATTATTATGGAATTGCACCTAAAAAAGTTTGCTTAATTGTAGAAAAAAAGGTGTTTGGTAGTGACGTCCCTTAAAGGGATAATTCACTTTGAAACTAAATTTTGGTATGTTTTAGCTTACCTCAAGGGCATCTACTATGGTCTATGGTCACCACCTCAAAGAGCATGCACAGAGAAGTCCAAATTAAACAATTCCCCATCGTAAGTACACATTGATGGCCTAAGACACGAAACGAGCGGTTTGTGTGAGAAAACGAACAGTATTTATATCGTTTTTACCTCTACACAACCACGTCCAAGTGATCTGAGGGCGCGCGCGCTTCCTGGTGTGTGACGTATGCGTGCGTTCAGGCTTAGTCTGCGCAAGCGCCGGAAAGTGTACAAGAGGTTAAAACGATATAAATACTGTTCGTTTTCTCACACAAACCGCTCGTTTCGTGTCTTAGGCCATCAATGTGTACTTACGATGGGGAATTGTTTAATTTGGACTTCTCTGTGCATGCTCTTTGAGGTGGTGACCATAGACCTGCATTATATGACTGACAGACAAGAACGGTTTGACCTAAAAATATCTAAATTGAAACTACTGCGGAAACAAAGACACCTACATCTTGGATGCCCTTGAGGTAAGCTAAAACATACCAAAATTTAATTTCAAAGTGAACTATCCCTTTAAAGTTACACACAGATTTTCAGACTTTTGAACACATTTCCCTCAATATGATGGTACCTATCTATAATGAAAGAGAGGCTATGAGAGAGAGGGACACAGGAATATTTCCTGATCAAAAATGTAGGGGTGTGGTTAAAATCAGTCTCAGCCAATCGACTATAAACACACACTGTTTTGGTAGTGACATGAAATTGCAGAACACATTTTTTCATCACCCAATTACATAGTAAAAATCTGACCCTGTCAAAAAAGGCGGAGTGCTTTTTTTCAATTGGGTCGGTTCATGTTCACACCTTAAACGAACCGTACCAGAGTTCGTTTGTAACCGTACCGAGACCACCTCTTCAGCTGGGTCTCGGTTCGGTTGTTTGGTCCGCACCCGAGTGCGATTGCTGTATTGCGATTGCTGTATTCAAACCTGCCCAAAAGATCTGCACCAAAGGAAACGAACTTGAGTTTGATTCAATCGAACCAAACAAGTCAGGGGTGAAATTGAATACACCCTAAATGTGTTTTTTGGTTCTCGGACAGCAGTTTGCACCAATTCTGTAGAATGGCCCATATACAAACTGTTTTCCCACTATTGTCTATTTTATGTCATAGTGACAATACAGTTAACTTTATGCAAGTATGGGTTCGGTGTAAGGTCATTTAAGCTTGGATATATAGTTATTAATAACAGGGGGTGTGTTGTGTTTAGATAGACAGACTGAACACCAATTCAGTGATAAACCATCATTAAGAGGGTGTTAGAAAATCTGACTGCTTCTTAAACTAATGGTATATTTTCACGACAACAATGTACTAAAAAGTTAGCTTTTTCAAGCCCCCAAAAGACCAGTGTCGTTTAAATGAACAGCCATACGTATTGCATAAAAAGTACTGCATAAAAAGTTGTACGTTTTTAGCTGAAAATGGTGTTGTGTTAACACCCCATAAAATAACAAGATTTCTAGGGCAATTACTAAGGCTTTCTTTTTCAAAAAATTACCTTGTTGCATTTTTATTTTTTTATTTTTTATTATTGTTTAAATCAAATTGTTCAGATGCAAGACAGTCTAACATGAGGTGAAGGTAGAAGAGCTTTTCTGAGGGCCTTAACACTGACAGGTGTCAAAAACACCTTACTTCAGTCTTTTCTCATAATAGCACTGTCTGTTTGTATTTACACTCCCCCCCTAAAAAATTAGCAACCTTTCATTGGTTAAAGTATCCAGTATTAACATTCTGCTAGACTGGCTGAAACCAGCCATCAAGGTCACAAAGCACTGAAGCATTTCTTCCATTTTCAGCAGGATTCATAGAGATTGTGCTGTTTGGCTCTTGTTGTCACAGTGTCACAAGTTGGTTTCAGCAAAGGAAAGTGGAGGATCTGTTTGCAGTAATCTAGCTTTATAAAAAATAAAATAATAATAATAAATAAATAAAACAAAAACACTCTGGCACCAGAATACTACTCAAAAGTAACATAAACAGGACTTCAACATTAAAGAAACTAGACCAAAAACTGAACTAGACCATTATACAGACCAACCAATGGGGCTAAACTAGACACAGGTCAACACAACGGGTTGCTATGGAAACAAATGAAGAGCGGGAACATGGGGAACAAAGGAAACAGGAAAACAAACAAAAAGTGAAACAAACATGACACTGTTTTCAACTAAAAATGGAAAACGTCTCGGTTATGAATGTAACCTTGTTTCCCTGAAACGAGAACAAGATGCTGCGTCGAGAATTGAAGCTGTGGGAACGCTCTGCGTGAATGTGTCCTGAAACACGTGTGAAATCAGTCCAATAGCGTGACGGTAGGTGGGTGACATCATGACCAGGAAGCTATAAAGCGCAGCCAACCAAACAATGCCAGCTTCTGATAGGCTGAAGCAAGTCGATCACAGGCACGCCGGAAGTATGGCAGGGCAACTAAGCCTCTCAAAGACACCACCCAAAGGTGTGTGGTAAGTAACTAGGTCGCCACCTAAACCTTCAGAGTGGAGGGGGATAACCCTGCGGAGAATCTTTCCTGCAGAAATTCCAGCACTGTACCAACGGGGCAGTTAACTGGATTCTGCTGATGATTTCTACCAATATCAATTTTTTATTTCCTTATGCAGGGAGCTCTGGGGTGAACATGGTCTCAACAACCTTAGTTGAGAGACCTGAGTCTATGAGTTTGGCCCCTCAGAGGGCCAATTTAACTAATCAATATTTAACTATTTGCTAATAATATTTTAGTATGTATGCACAGTGCACACATTCACTTTTAATCTAAGGGGGTGATAAAAGCAAAGGAAAACCCTTTTTAGTACATCATTGTCGTGTACACGTATGTTTCTTGCATCATCACATTCATGGAAATGATAGCATATTTTCAAATTAAAAATGGCGAAATTTTACCAAAAGATTAAGTAATTTGCATCACTGGATATTGTCGGTAGTTAACCATTTCTATCGTAAAAAAAAAAAAAAAGTTGTTAAATGTTTATCAACTTACATTTTACCACGCATTATTTCACTGTTAAAACAAAAAAATAAAGTTTTATGTAACAAAGTTTGGGAGGAGCATGTTCAGGTAATCAATCAATCAGCACAAGAGGAAGCCGGTATAAATATAGCCTTCCCTAACCTCTGTCCCATGACAGTTTCACAGCATCCTTCCACCACCTCATCGCCTCACTCTTGGCTGGTTTACTTTCCCAGGCAAGGAGGTGGAGTACTCTGGGTTCTGGCCAAATTTCCGAGCTTGGAGCCCTCCTCTGGACAGCATGCCAAATAAGCATAATTTATTATATCTAATTCCATGTAGGTGTGAACATTGGCTGCGTCCCCATTCAGAGGCTGCATCCTTTGAAGGCCACAAAGGCCAGAACGGGCGTTGTTAAATGGGACGGTCTAGCCTACAGAGGATTGTTCTTGTTGACGAGCGGCAGTAACGTTTCTTAGCAAGATTTCAACATTAAGATTTGTTTTTATTTTTTTATTTTATTTTTATTTTGTATCATTATATATTTGAGTAAGTTGAAACCCAATGCTTACATTTAAAAGGGTAATTCGTTCATTTCTCTTAAAAAAAAATCCTGTCGTCAGAGCTGCACGATGAATTCTGGGGTAGGCAAGGCCACGAAGGATCCATCTGTTTTATCCTTCATTGCATGGGACACGAAGGCCTCATTTGAAGGACCCTTGAATTGGGACAGCCTTCGTCGTGCTGCTGTGCAATCGGCCTTCGAATGCAGCCTTCGAAGGATGCAGCCTCTGAATTGGGACACAGCTATTGACGAGCCATGTGTTAGACCTCTGAACTTTTAGGTCCAGATTTACTAACAGCTTGCGCCAGCGCAAATACTCTCTTGCCGCTAAAAAACTACATTCAGGAATTACTAAAGACACAGAGTGCAAAATATGCGCTGAAAAGGCGAGGACGGGGTTATTTTTGCAGCTGACATTATTGCATATGCAATTGTAGGAGTTTCCCTTTCAAACGCAAAATTTATGGGAGGAGAGTATTTAAATGAATCATGCAATGTGATTTACTAAGTTTTGTGCTAGTTAATTTACTGGACATGCCCAAAAAGCATGTCTTAAACCAGATGTTAATTTGCACTGCTCTTGGTAGATTGTTTTGGTCATTATGTAAATGATCCGGCTGCGTCTGTGTTCTTTAATTTGCATGTTGTCAGTAGATCATTCCCAAAACTTTCCACTCCCATCTGCACATTTATGGGATTGCGCTCTCACGCTAATTTGCCATTTAGTAAATCTGGCCCTTAGTCATCCTAACAACAAACAGAGCGGTGCATGAATCTTTTATTTGCATCTACAGTTTATTGGCTACAATGGCATGATCACGAAAGTGTAAAACTTTGTGAGCTCGCGCAAAACAGATCTTCAGCGCAGGGACTGATGCTGCTCCTGCCTAAAAAATACATAAAACAGAGCACACTCCTGACACCTAGTCCTTTCAGATAATAGTACCATCAAATGGTTTAAGCAGTACTTTATCACAAAAAGTAGAATCATGTATACATTCACACATAGTTTAAGTTGTTGAATAGGCCTACACATAATCATTAAGTTGCTCAATACAATGTAGTTCACCTTAGTTTTGCATGTTATTTTTATGTCTAGATATGGGATCAGCAGATCTTAAATAGATTCTTAACCCCTTCAGACCTGAATTATGTTTTAAGTTTCTGAAAAATATAAAAGTACATTTTCCCAGCTCATGAGGCTTCTATAAATGAGACCAAATAAAAAAAAATTAAAAAATGTTTGGCTTTAATTGTAATTTTTTTTGTCCATTTCAATGGACGTCAGGTCAAAACAGGTGTACTTCACAAAAATGTACCAACATAAAATTAAATAATAAACATAAAAATTGTTAGTATATACTTAAAGCTTTTTCTCAAGGTCAAAAACTTTTCAACAGTATATCATTTCAACTTTAATTTTGAGGCTTTTGTTTTACAGATTGCACATTGTTTGTAACAAATTAAATATCTTAGAATCAATCAATATGGTCATGTTAGAGTCATTTTCTTTGCGCATCTTTCTTTTTTTAGATCAAAAACTTGAACATTACAACATTTCAACTTTAATTGTAAGGTTTTTGCTTTATAGATCGCACATTTGTTTATTCATAACAAAATAAACCTAGGAATCAATCAACGCATTCACGTTAGAGTAATTTACTGTGTGCATCTTTGAAACTATTTCTCTGTTAACGATTTTCTTGTATTTCTACAGTACATTACTGGCAGCACGGTTGCCATGCATGATGCATGTATTTCGATTTCCAGTAACTGTACTGTAATTCACTTTACAGTACACAAGATCAGTACTGTAAACTACCAAATAGTACTTTACTGTATTTGTACTGTATTTCGTCATTTGATCTGCTTTTGCTGTAATTAATTATACGGTATTGTACTGTAATATCTATATTGATACATTACTGATAAATATTATTATAATTTTCAAAATAATTACTAATAATTATAATATTATATCATAATAAATATAATATGGTTATTAGGAAATATAGGCTATAGTAGGAAAAAATATGGAAATCAATGGCTATACTGTCAACTGTCTAGTTACCGACATTCTTCAAAATATCTTCTTTTGTGTTCAGCCGAATAAAGAAACTCATACAGATTTGGAACAACATAAGGATGAGTAAGTGATGACAAATATAATTTTTGGGTGTACTATACCTATAAAGGGATAGTTCACCCAAAAATTTAAATTGGCCCATGATTTACTCACCCTCAAGCCATCCTAGGTGTGTATGACATCGTTCTTCTTTCAGACGAATACAATCGGAGTTATAATAAAAAATGTCCTGGCTTCCAAGCTTTATAATGGCAGTGAATGGTTGTTTCTGTTTTGAAAGTCCATAAACGTGCATCCATCCATGATAAAAGTGCTCCATGCGGCTCTTGGGGGTAAATAAAGGCCTTCTGAAGCGAAGCGATGCGTTTGTGTAAGAAAAATAATTCATTTTCAAGTTACGCTTTAGATTTATGTCAAATCTGTATGTTTTGTACAGTTTCGCCGGAAGCTAGTCATTTTACTTTATAAAGTTTTAAATACGGATATTTTTCTTACATCTCCATCTTCCTCATCATCACTCCACATAAAGTCAACATCTGAGATACTTCCATCAGCTATATGTTCAAGCACTTCAAGAACTATATATTCTGCATATGAAAAAGTTTAAAAAATGTATCGGTACTGTGATATAGATTTTTTATATAAGAAATTTCAATCAGCATTACTGGACTTCAATTACTGGAATGTGATTTCAGTAACAGGCTTTTGAACCCACTGTCCATTCTAATGGACAGACACATTTGAAAAAATCCTGTACAATTGTACAATCGATTTTTAACTTTAATTAATAAGTTCAATCTTTCTCTTTTACATACAAACTATGAAATACTGACAAACATATCAAAAAAATGTAAATAAAACCATAGAAAATGTTGCTTGCTTCTGTGTTTGGAGTGAAGTGCTGACATGCTTCTCTTCAAAGTAGTGTTTTTTTATATAATTACTACATGCAGAGCTTTACTGCCATTTGATTGGATGACAAGCGTCCAATCTAATGGACTGCAGGCTTTAAACTAGGTGAAATGCTCCAGAAGTAAAAAAAAGGGGGGTTGACATGTGATGTCCATTGTAATGGACGCAGGGTCTGAATGGGTTAAATTTGTATTCTCAAAGATCCAACATTATGTCAATAAAACAGCATGTTTTTGATATATTCAAATCAAATTTGGTTTGTTAAAGGTGCATTTTTGAAAGTAGTAATTTAGAACAGTGATTCCATACTTTTTACACAGGGGACATATATATATATATACATATATAATGACAAAGATATATATATATATATATATATATATATATATATATATATATATATATATATATATATATATATATATATATATATATATATCTTTGTCATTTGCTTTGCCTGAGTTTATTCTGGCTTTGTCATCCTGTTATGTCAGCAGTGATTTTTGTGATTGACACATTTTATGCTGTTGTGTGCCTTTATTATCCACATGGGTTACTGAGTTCATTGAATTGAATTTTTTTCAGAGAAAACAGCATTTTCTTTTTCACATGAGCTGCATTCTGTCTGGAATTTAGCCATGGCTTTTAATGTATTATGGCCATTAACATATTTACAAAGTAAAAAGCTAAAAAAGAGTGCAACTGAATAGTGCGTTGCAACAAAATGACCAAAGAAGAGCTTCTTACATATGAATAAATTGATCAACAATTAAATAGCAGCACAGACTCAATGCAAGAACATGCCCGGTACTCTGGTTTAGCTTCAGTGGAAATCCAATGTTGAGTTGTGTACTAATAGCTCATGGTTTGATTCTTAAAGAAACCCACAACTGGGTTTAAATATGGACAGTTTGCTTGACCATTGTCCTGCATCATTGAAAGGTGTGTGTTAAAAGAACAACGAACTGTTGGAGTGTGTGCTGCCGTTTGATCATAGCTTTTAGGGGGCTGAAAAACAAATGTTTCCCTGATATAGGGCTCATCCTTTAGACAAACAGCTGTTTTCTCTAAGTTTGGTTGGTTTGAAAGCCACAATATACCTGTTGCTATGGCAACTTTCCTGAAAATATGAGATCTGAAAACAAACTGAATGCTGTGAAAGCAAACAGAGCCTTCTATACTAAGTCTTGACATTTCCAGTCATAACTATACGTTAACAATCCTGGCTTGCCTCTGGTTAGAAACTGGATGATTTTATAATGGCATGTTTAGACTTTAGACATTATTTTCCAGTTAATCGCTGATTGGAGCAATGGTCACTAATGCGGAAGTCCTTCGAAAAATTTAGATTGGGAGCTAAAAGAATGTCGAAGAAGGTGTGAGAAACACACGGAGATCAATGCACATTGTAATGCATAAAGAGCCTTCACCTTAAGATGACTGGAGGGAATACTTACTTTAGAGGTACACTCTTGTGAAAGACACTCCAACCAAACGGTGAAAGTTAGATCAAAGCTTCAGGCCTGCCTATTGATATGAGCTGCATGCTAACATCAAAAAGCCTGTAAATATGGAAAGGGGTGATGTGAAGACAATGAAATATTTGAAACAACAGCTCTTCATAGATTAATTCAATTGTCAATGACATTAGACTGCAAGAAATTGAGATAGATATTTTGATATTTTTTAAAGGATTTCTTAAATACATTTCTAAAAAAATGTGTACATTTTATACATCAAACTTTCTTGTCCCTCAAGACGTTTGCTTGAACTCTGCAAACCCAAATCAATGCAGTTGCACAGAATGAAAGACAGTGGTAATGAAAGCCAATCACCACATCAGAGCCTTACATCATCTCAAAGAGAAGATAAAGTTCCCAGTAAACTCTTCATTCACTCCTTGGCACTTAGTTGAAACTCAACTTAGTAGAAATACTAAGTCTTGAGGTAGAACTCCCAGAAAAGATGGTTGTATGTCAATGAGGCAAACCTGATCATTCTCAAGTTGCTCACTCTCAAAATGACTACTCCAAGGTTCACTAGGCCAAGAGTTTGATTTGAATTGAATCACTCATGCAGCCATTTTATTCTGCCATAATAGAAGTGAGAGAACTGTTTTATAAAGCACAGGAGCATGAAAGAATGAATCTCATTTTGTGCCCGAGACATTTGTCATTCAGTTTTGAACTGAGAGCAATTACCTCAGCCTTATTGTATTACCACTTTCACAGCATCCCTTCATTCTTCATTTTCAGTGTGGTCCAAAGGCTCCAAAAACTTCCATTAGCACCCTCCACTACTGAGGTGACTACTGTAATTCTCTGTCTCCCCATCTCTTGCGCACTTTCTCTCTGTGTCATTGACCGGGGAAAAATTGCAGTTGGAGCACAATGATGTGATAGGATTGCTGATGATATCCACACTCATTCCACTCTGAACTGCACTCCAGCGCTAGTGTGCTGCTGTGAGCCCATCAGCATTGTGTCCTGAATAAGCAGCCGGCTTGAAGATGAGATCCTGACCTAGTATTACAAGTCAAAAGCAACTGGCCATAAAACAAAGGATTCATGAAAACATAGAGGTCGAAAGTATTTTCAAATCAGATTTATTGATGATGATCAGTTTTTTTTAAGGCATGTTTATTGAGGCATTTACAGGACCTTCCTAAATGAGTGTTCTTTGGCTGTTAGTGAACTATAGTTTTCAAGAAATGTACTTTGATGAAGAAGAATTCAGTGTCACTGTCAGTGTCATTGCCAACAAACCAAAAACAAGAGGCCAGCTTGGCATGCCAATTTTGCAAATGGAGCTTGAGGTAAGCAGTTTTAAGTTTTAGCATCATGTCACGTTGATCAATATGCCATTTCATGTTGTATTTTTATTGGCTAGTCAGCAGATGCACGTAGTAGCAGACACTGTCACTGTCAGAAAATGATCGCAGGCTATCTTTGGTCACAAGACTGTAAAAACGGCCATCATTGAACCTCTCTCACTGTACGATGTAGGACATTCTTTTAGGAGCCACGACTACAGAAATTGCCACGATTGGTCATCTTTTGTCTAGGACAGCCCAAAATCGTACAATATGTACCGGACTCCGGACATTAATCCATTCAAGGACAAAACCAGATCAAGAACACTAGAAACACATACTTGCATACCCTTGTGAAAAAGAAGTACACTTTAGACTTAATGTGGTTGAATATGATTTCACTTTTCTAACTTTAGTTAGAGTGTAATGTTGCTGTTTGAGCATAAACAACATCTGCAAAGTTACAACGCTCAAAGTTCAAAACAAAGGGAGATATTTTATTTTAAAGAAATAGCTTTTTAAGGACTACAACAAACAGCTGGTAGGTATGGTAGGTATCTGTATGAGGTAAAATGACACAAGCTGTTGTAGCTCCGCCCCCTGTGCCGGGAGCAGCAGCTCATTTGCATTTAAATGGACACACACACAAAACGGTGCATTTTTGCTCACCCTCAAAAAGTGACAACTTTAATATGCTATATAAAAATATCTGTGGGGTATTTTGAGCTAAAACTTCACATACACACTCTGGGGACATCAGATATTTATTTTACATCTTGTGAAAAGGGCATTATACCACCCCTTTAAGTGTGAACTGTGTTAGTCGAAACATCAAGTGCACTTCCTTAAAGCATGACAAAATATGATTAAAACATAATTATTTAAAATGTCCCCTCAAATAATGCACTATATAAGCTCAATGTTGGACCCAGCCCAAGACTAATGGGGAGAACAAGGCACAGGTTAGAACAATCAGAAAAGGAAAACAGGACAAAAATAACCCAAAATTGTGTTAAAGTTTAAATTAGTTTAAAAGTGACCTTAAAAGAGTGCATTACAGATGATAAGTTAAATGGAGTTAGTTTGCCCAGTAGTTGTTTATTTTCATTAATTTATTTTTAGTCATAAAACGGATAGTTCTGGTTCTTGATTCTGACTGGTTGAGCCATGTTCAGAGCTGTAGTAAACTATTCTACATACATGCAAGTTTTACCTCATTGCATCAGTATTCCTGCACATCTACGTCTATGTGTTGCTGCGGTTCCATATTATGTATATCAGCAAATATAAATAACCGTTTTTTTTTTTTATTATAATTTTTTTATGTAAAGTATAACTGACCACTGCTGCCGTTATTCACCTTTAAATTTGAGACCACACCCTTTTCCCGAATAAAAAAACTCCTCTTATGCGAGAGGATTGATATGCGTGTGTGTGTGTGGAAGGAAGCTCACAGTTTTCGAAGTGCAGGGAAAATAGTATTTAAAAGTTTTCTGTTTCAGGTATGGTACTGTAAGTTCAAGTTACACTGTTTAATGATACTTCTTATAGACGAGCAAATATATGCCACGAACTGGCCTAGTTTAAACTATTAGAGTACTCTGCTGAGAGGTAAGCAGATAAGCAGGACATACATATGGACCCTTTTCATATTTCCGGGTTTCTCAGAAGCAGAAGTCATCATAGTTGGGTAAACTTCTATAGCGGTGAATGAGAGACTACATTAAATATATATATAAACTGCATGCTCTCTGGCAATCGACAACAATGGATCTCAGTCAGGGCAAACACCATATTTTATTCGCAAAAAAAATTAGGCTATGAGAAAAACAGTTATAACAAATAATTTCACTGTTTTAATCATAAATAATGCTATGCAATTTAATTTACTAAATGTAAATTGAATTGCTTCATCAAGTATCTTCAAAGCAACACTGCTGCAACTAAAACCCTACTCCGAAAATCATCATAGAGTTATTTGAATGGGGCACATTACTCTGATTAATGTTCCAGTCAGAAAATTATATTGTGTGTGGATATCAGCTGAAGGAAACGCTGACCTAAGATAGAGAAGAGGGGGGGAAAGGTAACCAAGGTAACTGACAAAGTACCTGATCAAGGCTGCGCCAGCAGCCACACAAAAGGAGAATAATAATAAACAACCTCTACTAAAGAAGCATTCAAATGGTGAGACCTTGCTTTCTACTTAGTATTGTGGTTATCATATTGATTTTTCTAAATCGAATAACATCAGTCAAATTGAATGTAGTCTCTCGCAGACCTTTTGCATTGGAAAGTATGCTCCACTAAACATTCAAAAAAGTTATTCAAGAGATTAATTTATGCACAAAGCAATTTTGCAAAGCATAATAAACATGATCTTAGGTCAGAGTCATGAAAGGATGTGTATGAGTCAATGCCACATTATAGCTTTTCTTTACCAGAACAAATATGCTTTTTTTTTCAATCTATGTCATTTTAATGTAATTATTGTCTATTCATTTAATTATATTTCACTTTTATCTTACATAAGACTGTATGTTTCAGGAAGGACGCTGTCTGAGTCTAATGATACAGATGAACACAATGGAGATGTAGCTGGTCATCAGGGAAGAAATTATTCTATGAACTATCAATTGGACAGACATTTGAGGAGTTTACCCATTACATATGATTGTATTGACATTAAAATAGGAATCTGATAAGTGTATTATCTAAATACTTATGTATGCTATCCATAATTCATGGAAAAACATTTTTCAGTTAACACAATTCTTCTGACTAGTCACACGAATAAACAGGAATAATTCACACCTAATTATTTTTTAAATCATCATTTACAGTACTCACCGTCATGTCATGTCATTGCAAATCCATAATCTTGCCCTCAACCATAGCTCTCCAAATCGTTAACTTGTCACATCAAAAGGTGTGGCAAGAGCATAATGCTCTTTCTGTGAAATATCTCATAAGATTTACATGCCACTTTCACATTGTGTTTTTTTGGGGTCCCATCGCAACCCAGAATATATTGTAATAAATTGTATTCAGAAGTTTCTTAACTCAGTATGAGCAACCCGATCTCATGAAATGCGTCTCTATTGCACGCATTGTATTTATCGAGATCAGGCTGGTATGAGGCAGCCCTGCATGGATAGCTGGTTTTACTATTGTGTGTTTAATATTATATGTTTCGGCTTTTAGTGCTTTTGTCTCCAGTGAGGAGCTTCTTGTGGACTTAAGTGGCCTTTAAGATCAGCTATTCCAGTCACAGAGAACAACATTAATGATAATATTCGGGTGGCAGAAATAATATATACATTCCAAACATCCATCATGACGGAACTGTGATTGAAATGCAGAGTCTGACAGCATATTCCTTTAGCTTTTCTTACCCTCATATTTTGCATGAGCTTATTGCCTGGATGCTGCATGCAACTCCTTTATTGTTGTCAGGGTGTTTTCTTCAAGATACCTTCTGTATCCCAGAGGCGATGTGCGTTTGAGATGAAAGGCAGTGGGTATTATATCTGACAGCTGTTTTTGTCTATCAGAATCAATGGGTTGATGTTCCAGAACCTTCTCTCCATAAAATGCCTGGCATATCTGGCTTCCCTCAGAATGCGATATGTTCAACAACAGACTGATTTTAGAGACCTTATGGTGATTTGTTTTGTGTGCTGACATTCACATATTGATCAAACTGATGTGCTTAAAAAGGCACTGTCATTTTATGTCTTTTAAATAAATGTTGCGTATATGTTGTTACAGGATTCAGCTTTCTAAAACACCTCATTCGTTTTTTAGAAAGCATGCGGATGCTCATTAACGTTTCACTGAAATTGTTACTTTTCAGGTAGGGATGAAATCTGGATTAAATTAATCTGGACTGTTGGTACCCCTTTAGAGCACTCTATAAAACAACTGCATTTAAGAACAATGTGCATCATTTGCATATGTGGATAGGAAGGCATTACGAGTGTATTTATAATGGGGTGAGCAAGCAGACTGCAACTGTTTTAGGTCAGTGATTGTAACTCAACCCATGCAGCAAACATTAAAGCCGATGCAGTATACTGTACCATGCAATTAAGATTTTATTTTAAGAGCTTTAAAGGGTAGTTCATGCACAAAAGAAAATTATGTTGTTAATTAAATGTTGTTCCAAATCACAAATGAAGATCTCTTTGATTAAATCTGAGAGCTTTCTGTCCCTCCACTGACAGCTACACAACTACTAATGTGATGCTACAAAAAGTTCATGAAGAGATCGCAAAACTAATCCATATGAATTGAGCAGTTTAGTCCAAATTTTCTGAAGAGACTCGATGGCTTTATATGATGAATAGATTATATTTATGCATTTATTTACATATAAACATTCATCAACATTCATCAGTTATTGTAAACAGAAGCTCAAGCATGTTTGCTTGACATGCGAGAACCAATGAGGTCCATCCTCATGTTACACAGCATGTTTGAGCTTCCTCAAGATCCAATGAGGTCCATCCTCATGTTACGCAGCACGTTTGAGCTTCAGCAAGATCCAATGAGGTTCATTCTTGTGTTACGCAGCATGTTTGAGCTTCAGCAAGATCCAATGAGGTTCATTCTTTTTACGCAGCATGTTTGAGCTTCAGCAAGATCCAATGAGGTTCATTCTTGTGCAGCATGTTTGAGCTTCAGCAAGATCCAATGAGGTTCCTTCTTGTGTTACACAGCACGTTTGAGCTTCAGCAAGATCCAATGAGGTTCATTCTTGAGTTACACAGCACGTTTGAGCTTCCTCAAGATCCAATGAGGTTCATTCTTGTGTTATGCAGCACGTTTGAGCTTCAGCAAGATCCAATGAGGTTCATTCTTGTGTTACGCAGCATGTTTGAGCTTCAGCAAGATCCAATGAGGTTCATTCTTTTTACGCAGCATGTTTGAGCTTCAGCAAGATCTAATGAGGTTCATTCTTGTGTTACGCAGCATGTTTGAGCTTCAGCAAGATCCAATGAGGTTCCTTCTTGTGTTACACAGCACGTTTGAGCTTCCTCAAGATCCAGTGAGGTCCATCCGCATGTTACACAGCACGTTTGAGCTTCCTCAAGAACCAGTGAGGTTCATTCTTGTGTTACACAGCATATTTGTCTTACTTTAGTTAGTTTAGCAAATTTTGACTCCTTCTACTAATACTCTAATGCAACTCGCATTAACATGTAGGTGCAACGCTACTTATAGCAAATTTCCTTTCAAGGAAAGTCTGCTCACTCTGCAGCGATATTGGCAATGCCTCCAGGCAGCTATTTCAGGCCAAGTCTTATCTTTTTAAATGGGGGAATCCTGAAATCTCATAAACTGCTTGCTGAACTCACAATTGAATAACATATTTCAAATCAGCTAAAGAATCTGACATGAACTGTCCCATACATATATATATATTTCAGGCTAGACCAGCCAATGTGCATGTGCAGTCATAAGTGCCTGTCTCAGAACACTGACTGTTTTTATAACAGCAGCTGCAGGGATGTCATGACTTTACCAATCAGCAAACTCTTATTTATAAGGCTGGACTTCCACCATATATCTCCCATTCATAAGTAATATAAGTGCACCGTCTTTCTATATATAAAGCATTTGCTTTTAGTCAACAGAATGTGTAAATGTTACCCAAAATTCAAATGCTGTCTGTCCATAGAACACAAAATATGTTGTTGTTTTTCTTCCCTGCTACTCTTTTCAGTAGAATGAAAGTGAACACTGTTTGTTACTGTCAAGTAAAAATGAAAAGTGAAAAGATAACTGCAAAACAGTTTCATAAAAGTCAGTTCAATTCAAGTCAATTCAACTTGTGCATTAAATTCCTAATCATCCGAAGTGATTCAAACTTTATGCAAGGAACAGACGATAAGGGTTTAATGAACACCTACAGATTAAAGTGAGAATTCCAGTCATGGTGGTGTAAGACAGAAGTCGGTTTTTGCCTGATGAGACTACTATGAATCTATGCAAATGACAAACTGTTTTAATTTTTTTTTTTTTCTTGCTGTCGAACTGGAGGGGCTTGATAAAGATATCTATGTTTACTTTGATATTTAATTATGAAAATAAAGATGGGGTTGAGGTGAAGGATTGTGGAAGAAATGTTAAAGAAACGAGGGAGTTGCATATATATAGTTTGCTTTGGGATTGACTGGATTAAATTAATATGCTCCTCCTGAATTTTCTCTTATAATGCCATAACACGAGTTCACGTTCATATAATCTATGAGAGCAAAGGTAAACTGATTAGATTTGCAGTTCACGTTGCTAGAGCTCAAGCAAGAGACATGACTCAAGTGCTGTGTTCTACCATGTGTGCTCTCTGGATGTGTGGTGAGCAACTTTAATTGGACGATAGGCTTCCCCATAGGGCATGGAAAAACTGCATGACCAGTTTATGAAAGTTGAAAGGAATTAAATAAAGGTACTTAATTAGGAGCATTCAGGGCAAAAGGCATCAATTTTGCATCAATGATTTCAAAATTTCCTCCAAAAGGGGAGGGGAGGACTAGAGAGACCATGATGCTTTTTAACAGGAGACACAACACCAAAGAAGAAAGCTCACTTTCAAATGGCCAAACAAAGTCCTACTTCATTCGAATGGGAAAAATGACCAAAATAGTTGCTCTAAGTGATGTCATGGCCGTTCAGAAATGAAACGTGCATTGAGTGGTTCTAAAAGGTTAATGTTCCCCCTACACTTAACCCTACCTTAAAAGCCGATAGTGTTAGCAAAAGCAAACGTGAGAGAAAAACTAATTTGATGAAGCAGGCATGCTGTTTTAACCTACCAGCTGAGGCTTTGAGCTCTTCTGAAGTGTACCTGCAAGTGTGCAAACGTCAAACTGTATTATTTTAGAAATTATGATAAAAGTGTTTTCAGTCCCCAACTAAGTCTTTACCTAAACGAAAATAAGTCTTTATTAATTGATACTCTGTGGCTGAAATCATAATTTGTGTGAAAAGGAACAAAAGTTTCTTGCCTTTTACTGCTACTAGTGGTAATTTTATTAGCAAACTGAGGAGAAATGTATGTATTTGCAGTTTTGCAGAAATGTAGCCAGAGTCACATACTTCTATTTAGGTTTGAAAAGTAAGGGCCCATGTTGTGTTGAATAGCAACACATTCTCATTTTAAAGATTTCAAAAACTGAAACATGGTGAAGCAGCTTGAGCAACACCATTAAAGTGCCCCCATTATGCTGTTCAACAGGTTCCCAATTTTGATTCTGAGGTGTCCTACAATAGGTTTACATGCATCCAAGGTCAAAAAACACTTTACATTTTCTCATAATAGATATCTTTCAAAAAAATCCAGTCATCACCGGGGCACAATTATTTTTGGGATAGGCTAGGCTGCGAAGGATCCACTCGTTCTATCTTTCGTGGCCCGAAATGAAGTACGCATTTGTAGGCTGCATTCAAAGGACGCTTCAAATTGGGACGGCCCCGCCACCATCTCACACAGTACACTATTCACTCATTAGCAGCATTCAAATAAACTTTGATAACTCAAACTAATGCTAATATATAACATCACATGGGACACTTTTTTACATCTGATCATTTAAACATGTAGTGAACACATAAACAATCTAACATCAGATGAACAGAGCTGGTTAAATTGTACTTCTCCTCTCTAGTGGCAATTTTTACTGCCATTTCAATCTTCATGGAATGTTCAACCTCACACACACCTCAGCCAACGTGCATACTGTGATCATTACCCTTAATAATGCTGCATTCTAGACAGCTCGGAATTTGGTGTAATATTATGTATATAGAAATGGGTATATGAATGCATGTAGACACACAGACGTGGTTATAGAAAATATTGAGTAATTTATAGGTATAGCAATATTCAATGCTTACTATTTTCTTTCTGGGTGATTTCAAACAAAGCTAGAAACTGTGTTAGCGGGTTTTGGAACAATTTGTGCGCTGTGACACGAGGAAAACGAACATTTTGGACAAATATTATGAAAATCCATTATGTAGCTAAGTCAAAGCCCCCATCTGTCCAACTCGGATCATAATGTTGTACATCTGATTCCTTATAGTCAGTTTTTAAGTCACGTAAACCAGAGTACAAAACGTTTAATACTGTATATGGACAGAGGATTCCATGGAAACACTCAAGGGCTGTTTTTTGTGCAGATAATGTGGTAGAAATAAAAATATGTTGTTGTTTATCCTAACAACAAGCCCTATATTACAAAGGACATTAAAGAGTGCATATTTTTTTTTTTTTTTAAATGGCATTTAGGAACAGGGATAAGGTAGGACTATTAGTGGCGCAGAAATAATTAAAATACCATTTGAAAAAAGCAAAGGAACAGCACAGGCAATGAATGGAAAACAGTTTTTATACTTCTAACACAATTGGTCACTAACATGAACCCTGCTAAGAAACATATTACAACATTGGATAATTTACAATGAGCAAATGAGCTAAACGATTTTTATTTGAGATTTGAGGCACAAAATGATTTATAGGAATGTCATAGCATATAACAATCAATGCCTGATACTAAAGACACCCCCTGGCTGGAACTAGACCCACGTGATGTGCAGCACCATTTTAGGTGCTTGTGCACTAACAAGGCTACTGGGTCAGATGGGCTACCAGCTTTTTTTTTTTAAAACTGCGCTGAGGAGCTTGCAATAGCATGGTGTCCCTTATTTCAGCGATCTCTTGAGACCCATACTGTGCCAGCAAAGTGGAAAAAGTCTTACATAATACCAATTCCTAAAAAACCTGGTGCTAGAGCAAATAATGATCTTTGCCATGTGGCTCTAACTTCAAATGTCATGAAGTGTTTAGAGAAAAGTGTACCTTCATTGCTGGAAAAAGAAGTAGAGTCACTATTGGACACCTGTCAGTTTGCCTATAAGCAGAAGAGAAGTACACATATACAAATAATTATATTATGAAATATGCTGATGACACTGTCATTTTGAGTCTCTTACACAAAGACATGGACCTATCATCCTACCACAGTGAAATAGATACTTTCATCCAGTACAATGTGACAAGCACTGTCTTGTGTTAAATGTAAAAAAGACACAAGCAATGGTCCGTGACCCAAGAAGTGCATCTGAATACAAGTCTGTGATCATTAAAGACACAGTGATTCAGCAAGTGACATCTTATAGATACCTGGGGTTTTATATGGACAATGGGCCTCATTCACCAATATGTTCCTAAGAATTTTCGGTTGCACTTTATTTTAAGGTGCCATTGTTACAGTGTAATTATATATTTAAGTACTGAGTAATATTAAGCAACTACATGTACTTACTATAGGGTTAGGGTAGGATTAGGGTTTTGTTGAGGGTTAGTTGCATGTAATTATGCATCATTTACTGTTATTACTATGGTAAGTACATGTAACATATGTAACAAGGACACTGTAAAATAAAGTGTTACCGAATTGTCTTAACTTTGTACTTAATAAACTTCCTAAGAAAAGTCTACGTCGGATTCATGACATGTTCTTAAACAACAGAATTGTTTGCACCTGTGTTCTTAGGATTGATGAATCCCACGTGTTCGTAATTGAAAGCGCGTGCCAGTTGTTCCTAATTAGCATAAGAAAACGCCCCGTAAATTCCCATATAAGGACATGACACTTCAGGGCCGTGTGCAAGAAAAGTTGGAGAATGTCCAAAAGACGCACAGACGGCGGTGGTCCACCGATCACCAAACGAAAAAAGAACGTTGAAAAAGAAAATGGCAGTGTTAGTGTTTCTTTGCATACTATGATCTTTTTTATTTTATTTTTTATTTTTTACAAATGATCAGAAATACATTACAGTAAAATACAACGCTATCTCACGACCAATTCGTACGAATTCGTACGAATGATAAAAAGATGGCTAATTCGTACGAATTCGTACGACCTCACTCGTACGAATTTGTACGATTTGTCTAAACCCACGTGATGGGTAGGTTTAGGGGCGGGGTCAGGGGTAGGTCATTCGTATGAATTCATACGAATTGGCCAATTCGTAAAATATGTAAGATTTTGCAAAAATCTTACTAATTCGTACGAGTGAGGTCGTATGAATTCGTACGAATTAGCCACTTTGTAAAATTTGTACGTTTTCCCGTGAGATCGGGTTGGTAAAATACTATCATTGTAAATGACTGTAGAATTAAATAAAATGCAGTAACCAATTATTTGGAGCAAACTGTCATCACTCATATGTGCGTAAGAGTGCTATTGAGTGTGTGTAGATTTTGTTCTTAGCTAAGAACAAATCCAAGATAAGAAAACATTAGTGAATGTCAGAATCTTCATAAAAAGTGCATAAGTGGGCTTTAAGAAAACATTTCTTCGTAAGAACGGTTGGTGAATGAGGCCCAATGTTCTTTGTTGGAAGACACACATTGATAGTCAGTGCACACGACTACAACAGAGGCTTTATTTTTGAAGAAGACTGAGACTGTATGGGGTGGGTAGCCATATCTTGCTTGTTTTTTACCGAGCCACGCTTGAAAGTCTTATCCGCTATGGAATCACAGCCTGGGTTGGAAATTTGTCTGTTCAATTGAAAAATAAATTGGCCCATATCCACAAAAAAGCCATGAAAATCATAAGAATAAAACAATATGAACCCATACAGACTTTATACAAAGAGGCAGTGAAGAGAAGAGCAATGAGTATAAGTATTGACTCCGAACATCCTCTTTTAAGCGAATACCAGCCATTGGAATCCCATTGCCATCGGGAAAGAATGCCAATCTGTAAAAATAATAGACAGAAGCTTTCATTTGTTCATGCCTCGATAAAACTGCGGAATTTGACCAAGAACAACGCACCTATAGCACATTAGCACTTTACTGTGTTTAGCACTTTACATATCTTGTATTTTATGTTTATACACTGTTGTGTTTTAATGTATGTTTTTTTATGTTTTAACTGTGTTGTTTGCTTAGTTGTTATTGTAGGGTCAGAGTAATACTGTAGCACTTTGCCCAAGATAAATTTCCCTTTGGAGACAAATAAAGTTATCCTTATCCTTATTAAGTTTATGTAATAATACCTTTGTTTTTGTTTTTCGTCAGTTGTTTTTTATTCTGCTTTTGCCATAATTGACACAAAAACATGATATGCTCTTGTTGTGTCGTGGCCAACATGTGAACGTGACGTCAGATTGCCTGGAACTCACCGAGGTCTAATGTGGGACATTTAATTTGGGATATTCCCACGTCAAATCTCATCTGGAATGCAGCATAACAACCTTCTTTTAAAATAAAACGCCCCATAATAAATAATAACACAAATTATTTATAATCTGGTGTAACAACATATCCCTGCAACATAACGGTATAAGTTCCAGTGTAAATTCTTTATCCTCAGGAAGTGCAGCAAAGTGGATCTGCATTCGCAGCACTGAAAACAGCATCTTCTTGACAATGTCGATAGCAGGAACCAAACTCTCCCAGGCCTCAGCTACAACAACACTGTTTGAAGGCGGGTCAAAGTAGGCGTTATTTGTGGGCAGCCAATGAAAACCATAGACTGGCATTATGCAAATCTATGTAGGTTTGAGCAGGAAGTAAGACTGGAATTTAGGCCACGCCCACACCCAGGGGGAAAACAATCCAACCGTCTCCATTGACTTTGCATTGCGAGAGGCTGCCTCCTTGTCATTTCTTGCTTCTAACAAAAGACAGACAAATGCCTAAAAGCTGCTGTGTGACAAGGTGTACAGCAAACAAGCTAAAAAAAACAGAAATACGTTTTTATTAGCTCTCGACCTCAAAAAACGAGTGTTTAGTACACAAAAGTGGATACAGGCAGTTGAGACAGAGCGTCACGTGTCTCATTACTCTGAGAACTAACGTACGCCTGCTGGAGGAGACTGTAATCGGCAACACAGGATAGTTTATCTTACAGAAATATAATATATAAAACTGACATTTGGATATTTGACTCACCAGTGACCAAATGTTTAACTTACTGCACACGTAGTGTATTTTAGTGCATACTGAGTGTCAGGATCCCACAATTTACCAATTCGTTCCAGCCTGTATCCACTTTTATGTCCTCAAACGCTCGTTTTTTGGGGTCGACAGCTTATGAAAAATTATTTCTGGGTTTCTTAGCTTGTTTGCTGTACACCTTGTCACATAGCAGCTTTTAGGCATTATTCTGTATTTTGTTAGAAGCAAGAAATGACAAGGAGGCAGCCTCTCGCAATGCAAAGTCAATGGAGACAGTTGGTTTGTTTTCCCCCTTGGTGGGCGTGGTCTTCAGATTATGACGCGTTGCGCTCTGTCTCTATTGCTGACTTCTTGTTTCAGGTAGACAACTATAATTATAATTTTTTATCTGCACTTTGATTTTTAAAACTTTGTAGACCTTTTACATTCACAAACAGCTGTATTACACACTATACATGAAAGGTAATATCCCGAAAAGCATAACAGGGGCCCTCTAAGATATATATATATATTACTTATTGCACTGAAATATACTACTGCTTCGAATGCAATACAAATGAATATAAATTAGCTTATTTTTGTTTGAAAACCCGCTAGGTACGTTTTAGAAGAGTACTGTTCTTTTATTAGTTGATTGGCCAAACCTGTCTGAGAACACATTGTGTTAGAATCTGACCTGTCTGCTTATACAATTTACTAAGAAAATTGGAATGTAAATCTCAATGACAATGATTTCCATATAACACTGGAAAGTCATAATTTGCGTCCCCAAACATCATGCAACATCTCATAAAATTACAAAGTCTTATGCAACGTAAGGGTATAGTGGCATGCAGGGACCAGCTGTCAGTATATTACATGATTCATGCATACATTTATATAGTGAACATGGCATGTTAACTCTCTTCAGTGATGAACCAAGCTGCTAAAGATGTATATCTTTTTCACAGAATTTCCCAGAAATTCCCAACAGTCTAAGGTGAATGAGCAGGATTTATTTGCAGACCTTGCAGTTGTGTTATAACTTTGCATATGCCTTGCATGCATCCTTCAGATGTGTTAGCTAATTGTCATTCTGTGAAAACATGGAAGCTCATTATCAAACCCTGAGGCCGTGAACGGAGTTGAGAGAAATGGGCCACTTCGTTTGCATAATATTTACCCTAATGGTTTTTCCATTAGGATAAAACTATCATCTGCATAGTAAAATGGATTTAGGAGGAAATATTTTTTTTTCTAATCTAGCAAGAGACACTGTCTCCTGGAGCTGGATGGGGAAACAAAAATATGCTCATATTTATTTTTATTCCAAATATAATTTGCAGGCTGTGTTTTTATCTGAGGGATTTAATACAAATGAGCACATTCTCTTGCAAATACTTTCAATTATAACCTGTTCTTCTGCATGAATTCATCCTTTTCTTAGACAGATTTGCAAAAGCTCAAATAGTTAAACAACAATTTAATGTAGAAAATTGAATGTTGAAATACATTATTAAATCTACTGGAATATATTCATCATAATGGGACTGAACTGAAAATGTTGGTGTTTGGGGGATCTTGCCCAATTCGCTGTTAGTGCTGGTATATTAGCAAGTTAGCGCTGGTTGAAAGAGAATTTCAAAACAGTAATTTTTGTTTGATGATGGAAGTGGTGAAGAAATGACACAACCAACCTTTAGTTGTTTTTGTCTGGACAAATACAAGAATACTGCAAGGAACAGTATAAATGGTACTGTAGACCTAAACCAGCCCATTTTAGCTACAGTACAGTACTATATGTGTCGTGGGGCCTCATTTATAAAATGTTGCATAGAAACCATCCTACATTAATAAAAGCTTGTTTCCGCCATGGAATAAAACAATTTAGAAGATAATTGCTACTATTTTTATCACACAATTCAGACTTTTTTTCTTTTCTTTTTTTTTTTAGAATAGCTTGATATAAACTCACAATTGGTAAATGGTAAATGGACTGCATTTATATAGCGCTTTCAACAGACCCATGGCCACCAAAGCTATGGAGCGAATTATGTGCCACAATTAAACAAACAAATCCAGCATTTTGCAAACAAACTCGATCTGCTTTGCAAAGGAAAACTCGACTCGCAAACAAACAGAAAGCAATGTGCAAGTGCAAAGGTCAGTTTGAGTGAAAATGCAGTGGAGTAACAAATATGTATTGTGTTTTACAAATATAAATAAATGAGCCAAGATAATACTTCACAAATAAATACAAACCATCCTACAAATTGCATGTAACCTTTGAACAAATACCAAATCTAGTGCATACAAATGCATATCTGTCAGTTATGATTGTGTGACACTTGGCTTTTTATGAGATCTCTTGGCTCGATTTTCTCACAAATGCAGTTGAGCAACATCCTCTTCTAAAACAGTAGATGGCGCTAAACTAGGGGATTCATTTAGCGCTAGTCTCCCAGGAGAAGTTGCCTTTGCCTACAGCTGAGGAAAATGACCAGTGAACGGGTGTGTTTCTGTCTTATTTGATCTATAATTAACCTTTTTGAGGTTTTCTTTTGCAAAATGTTTATTGCATATCTAGACAGAAATCCACATTAGCACTTATTGCCAACCTTCCGGTTTGTAGACAACCTACAGTACATGAACCACTGAGCCACTGCCACCCCTCACAATTGTGTGTTATAAAGTCAGAACTCGCAATTCTGAGAAAAAAACACTCACAATTCTGACTTTATAACATATTTGTGACTTTATATCGAGCAATTCTGACTTTATAACTCAAAGAATTGTGAAATAATTTTTTTGTATTATTATTCCGTGGCGGAAACAAGCTTCCATATTCATTTGATCTGACGATCATTTCTCAAATGCATACGTCTCTCTTAAAGATGTGAAATCTATAAATCTCAAATGATCTTGAAATCGAACACAGCTGAATGGTTTCAGATCTCCGCTTTGTAAACACCCCTAATTAATGTGATTGACATATAACAGAGCACCAGTCAATGTCCAAATCCTGTACTTAAGAACGGAGAGCTGCAATAATTGCTTAGATTTCCAAATACCTGCAGTACTCCGACTCTCCGCCACAAGAAAAATTGTGAATGTCTGCTTAGACATTTCCACGTTTTATGAATGACGCCTCTGGATGTGTCGAAATTATATCATAACAGAAAGGTTATACAGGGAATATAACATATAGCTCAAACTTCTTTTTTTTTTTTTTTTTTTTTTGGTATTTGATACCTGTACTTACTGTACATATAGTAGGCCTGTGTGTTTACAGTTTTTTTAGATTGCTAAACGACAGTGAGCACAACTGGAGTCACATGTGCAAAACTCTAACTACAGTCTGCACAGCAGCAGTTCATGTGGACCAAACTCTAGTTCGTTTTTCATTGCTTGAACAGTTTTCAAAACTCTACACACTTATCCCATGACTTTAACCACAACCTGCACAACACTGTGGATTTACAGCACTTTGTTCAAATGCTAGCACACTGCTGTCAAAACTGTGAACCACACATTCAAAACAGAATAGATTTCAGCCTTGTGCCTTTCAAACACTGATGACTGCAGTTTCAGCTGAAAGGCTAAGCAGGTGTCTTGTTTTAGACTTGTTAGTGAACACACACACACACACACACACACACATATATATATATATATATATATATATATAGGTAGAGCTCAGAAAGACTCATTTTGGAAATGGAACAAGGAAGACGGGTTTGTGGAGGGAGAAGGGTGGCAGGGAGAGGGCGGATGCGTGCCGGATGTGAGGACACGAGTCCAGAGGACTGCCAGGGATGGATAAGGCACTCCAGAAGGTTCTTCCCCAGGTGCATGGCAAGAGAGAACATTAGATGTGATGTTGATGAAAACCTGTGGCCTGATGCTAGAGAGAGGCAGGATTAGCCCCTCAATTATTTGTTCGAATTACAGTATGTACTTTTAGTTTCTACCTTTTTTTTCTCATTACTGTAATTCCGTAAATTACTAGACTATTGAAGCAAACTGCTAATTTTCATTTACCTTAAAGAATTGTTATGTTCTAAAAATTTAAATAAATCATGTGAAAGAATGTCACTCTTTTCTTTGAAGAAAATATTACTTTGTATGAAGTCACTGAAATTGTTCAAACTGTAAAAATGAAAAGTTTGTATTTTCTGTATTGGTGTTTGATGCGAGTGTTTTTCCTCTCAGTGTGTTCTGAGTGACAGTGTGTGTTATCTCAGTGAGGGTTGTGTGTAGTGTTTGGCTGCACTGAGCCTGTTTTGAGCCATGTGTAAGAGTTGTGTTGCTTGGAGTGAGTTTTGCAGGTGATGTGAACTGTTTAGCTCAGGTGACTGTTGGTAGTGCAGACTGTAGTTAGAGTTTTGCACATGTAGCTCCAGTTGTGCTCACTGTCGTTTAGCAATCGAAAAAAACTGTAATACCCTACACAAACAAACATCTACACCTAATGATCAATTCTGTAAAAAAAAATAAAAAAAAATGCAAATGACTTTCGTTCTTTTTAATACTTTTATCTTTTGGGTATTAAAGGATAATTACATTTTATTGAAGCCTTGTTCTGTAAGTTTCTTTTTACCCTGCAGAGGCTCAAAATCATCAGTATGCATTGTCAGATATTTGATCCACTTTTCAGGCATGGCAGAGTACAGACCAGGGCCGGCCCGAGGCATAAGCGAACTAAGCGGCTGCTTGGGGCCCCCTCGCCACCAGGGGGCCCCCAATCGATTTTTTATTTATTTATTTTTTTTACATATTAATTAACTTAAACAAGTGACATAAAGGAATGAAAGGATTAATAATTCAAGACAAGAAAATTCCGATTTCATGATCAATATACCTGCCTACAACTGCTGCTGTGTCTGCCAGTGTTTGAGTCATGCGCATAACCTCGCGTGCATAGACAATTTGTGCGCAAAGTCACGGTAATGTTAAGCCATGTCACAAAAATTTGATTTGATCAATGATTTATCCTTTAAATGTAATGATATTCAGAACAGAACAAGAATAAAAAAAATAACTATAAACAAGCCAAAACGAAATAATTTAAAGCGAAAGTGAAAGTAAGCGGCGTTGGCCTCACGTATCTCTCTCATTAGAATCAAAATGTTTCAACATTCGCGATGGATTTGGATGGTAAACTATTCTTTATCATAGGCTTTGTACTTCACTCACGTTCCAATATCGACGGAAAAAATCATCCTCTTCACACGCGCAAAAATGTGCTTGGAAACATCACAGTGGAAGATTACAAAGCTGGAATATGTTGTGTGTGTGTGTGTGTGTGTGTGTGTGTGTGTGTGTGTGTGTGTGAGTCGCGGGCGCGATCGAACAGTGGAAACATAAAAACATACTCCGTCATGTTCATACAAGACATCATTCAAACTGCAAAGTGTTGCAAAACGTTGGAGGATTTTTTGCAAATAATTTTTTTTATATGTTTTGTGACAGTTTGTTTTCAGAAGTTTCCAAGAGTTAGTAAAAGAGTAAAGAAAAAGTTAAAACTTTTTTAAGTATCTATTTTTTATTAAGTATTTATTTTGTATTAATACATAACCTCATTGTATTAATTTATAATGTAACATTATAGCGTGACATTGTGTCAATAATCGTCAAGCACAGGTGACTCTGCGTGGTGGGAGGGGGCCCCCAAATCAAATTCTGCTTAGGGCCCCCAAAAGGCTCGGGCCGGCACTGGTACAGACCAATTCATCATCTCACTAACAGATATTACAACTACCACATTTGTCTTCAGCTGCCACAGACGAACGCTTAAGTGAGAGAGCCATTGACTGTGTGTGTGGTGTGTGTGTGTGTGTGTGTGTGTGTGTGGTGTGTGGTGTGTGTGTGTGTGTGTGTGTGTGTGTGTGTGTGTGTGTGTGTGTGTGTGTGTGTGTGTGTGTGTGTGTGTGTGTGTGTGTGTGTGTGTGTGTGTGTGTGTGTGTGTGTGTGTGTGTGTGTGTGTGTGTGTGTGTGTGTGTGTGTGTGTTTCAGGTAAACCCTACGCTATGGGGTTACAGTGTCCCTACAAAGATGGCAATATTTGAAATCCTTGTCCTTGTGGTGACACCAATGAAAAAAACAGCTCATAAATCATTAAATTATGTTTTTTGGAAATGCAGAAAGTTTTCTGTGATGGGTAGGTTTAGGGTTAGGGGATAGAACATACAGTTTGTACAGTATAAAAATCATTATGTCTATGGAAAGTCCCCATAAAACATGGAAATCCAACATGTGTGTGTGTGTGTGTGTGTGTGTTGTGTTGTGTTTGGGCTGTTTTTATTCATTTATCCTTCTTTTTACCTGATAGACATTGTTAAAGTCTCTTACAGTAAGTGCAGTGTAATTTATGTTTTGGTAAGCCTACATACTGTAAGAATTTGGTTGAATTGCATGCATCAAAAATACTCTAAACCAATGTCTGGTGAAGACAATCTTCCTCTCCAGGATAGTTAAAGTTATTTAACTTTGAAGGTAATCTACAGTTGTGTGTGGTATTTAAGAGCTTCAAATACAATACAGATCATCTAAATAACAATAAAGCATCATTCACCTGCTCAAGTGCCCTGAAACTGTGTTGTGTTAATGTAGGTCAACATCCAACATTTCATGCTGTCTAATTCAATAAGGCATGCGTTCATGCAGATCAATATAAAGGTCATGGCAGTAATAAACCAATGCCGAATCGTCTGCACCACAAGTTCAAATTGTAGGTTCGGGAGGAGCTTAAACATTCAGTTCTGTCAATCATCACAACGAGCGTAGACTATATAAGCAGCAGACACCATGTCAACTCATTGACAAATTCTTCTGGCAGCCCTCCTCCTCCCCCTCTCCTCCAGTAAATTATCTCTATCCTCTTATGCGAAATTCCATTATAGGGGGGTTTTAACTCGGAGCTCAAGCCGAGCCTCGGGTTCGAGCCTCCACCAAGGACAGCAAGCCAAGTTAGTTTACTATTAACCTTTAAGGCTGAATGGGCAGGCGAACTAGTGAACTCTTGGTCACATTCAATGCCCACAATGCGTATATAGTGGATCACTTTGAGACTTGCTGTACGCAGGCCAGAGCAAACGGGGGCAAAAGTGGGCATTGCCCCCTCAGATCTGATTTTGTCCCTCAGTTTAAATGGAAACTTATGGAAAATGGAAATTTGGAAGCCACTGTTGGTGCAAACCGATACAAATTTTCTGTGCTTGTTTTGCATACAACGAATGAGTAAAAGAATGAAAGGATAAAAAGAAACAAAAAGAAGAAAGTGAGATGGGGGGGGGGAAACAGCTAATTTAATTTCTGTCAAATTTGACAGGAGACATATGTGTGGCTCGCTGCTTCTCTGTCAGCCTGTGGGCAACCGAAATGGATGTACTGGCTCGGGCTGGTGGCAAGAGCAGCCAGATGATTGATTTAACATTCAGTTAAATAGAGGGTAAATAAACATAGTAGTGCTTGTTTATGCTGATCAGGGTAAGAGCAGCACTGTTGAAGCAGGTCCCAATGCCAGAGCTGTCCCCCAAGGACAACGCAAATATGATGTTGATAAGGAAAATGAAGGAGGGGAGGGGGGGCATGGATGCTTTGTCCTGGAATAATGAAAGACAGAAGTGTCTCTCGTGTTCCAAAATGGACTTGTCAGCTGAAGGGCTATTACCCGTGCGGTCACTTCATTAATCTGATAGAAAGGTTGGCGGCAACAGGGACTGAGTCTTTGTAGGTCCTTGAGTAAACAACAGATCGATATGGCCGTTCATGTATAGTGCGGGTACACCTCTGTTAATCAACACATCTCCATGTTGTTTCACACCCACTGAGTAGTGCAGCTCATTAAGCCAGGCGAGAGAAGAAAAAGAAGACACAATGTTTATTTGGGGCTGAAATTTATGCAAACTAAACACTAGGGGTGCTACAATATATTGCCTCACGATATAACGCAATACAAAAATGCAACAGTATGTATCATGGATAAAATCGTGACATGAGGGTATCGTTACACCCCTACTAAACACATGTTCATGCACAAAGCATGTATTTATATGTACATTTTTTCAGTTAAAAGACATTTCTACTATAAAAAAATTATAATAATTTCAACGCACACAAGGTTTTGCCCCTGGTATTGATTTCCAAGTGCTTTTTGTTTAACCTTTTATTGGCAGTTTTTATAATAACCTTTTTAGTATGAGATTATTTATGTGCCTTTCATTTTGAACATTACTTTTCATGAAACGAATGAAAATATAAATGGACACTGAATAAAAAGTCTTAGAAACTGGAAAAAAATGTATCGCATGCAAAAAAAATTAAATAATTGAATACACTGCATGTTTTACTAACTGTTTCCTCTATCTTTTTTCGCTGATCTGTACATACAAATGCACTTCCAGAGTTTTCATTTACGCTTCTGAAGTTTTTCGTTTACGCTTCCTGAGTTTTCGTTCGCCATTCTGGCACATAACTCTCGTGAGGGCGGGGCTAACAGCGGTGTGTTCTCATTGGATACTGAGTTTTTGATTGACAGATTTTTGACCTGGAAGTGAAGACGTCAGTGTTTTGTTTGCATGTGAGCTTCTGTAAGCGGCTTCCCATTTCATTTTAGTGATATAAAGTTAGGAGTTTTGTTTTTTAATTGTATCTTTATGTATCTTCTACTACTTCTATGTCAGCATAAGGTTTCAGGAGCAGTATTTGTTTGCGCGAGAGAGAATGAATGTCTAGTGGTATAATTGTAGTAGGCTGCATTAAAATACTGTATAATAATGAATCAGTTAGTAAAACATGCAGTGTATTAAAAACAAAAACAAATTTTTTGCATGCGATAAATTTTTTTCCGGTTTCAAAGACTTTTTATTCAGTGTCCATTTATATTTTCATTGGTTTCTTGAAAAGTTACGTTCAAAATTAAAGGCACAAAAATAATCCCATATTTTAGTATCTGTGTTGTATTTCATGTGAAATTAAGTAAAATACTTAAATGTAATCAATTACTTCAATCAGGATACTATAGGCAGTTAATATAACTGTATCAATATCAACAAAAGCATATTTACATTGCAATGGTGGAACAGAAGACACCCTGGGTCCCGTTTTATCCAAGCAAGTGCCATTGAAATGGCAAATATTTGACATCTTTATTCAGCTATCATCAAGATCATCTGCTAAATTAATTTCTTCACACTTGCCAGTATACAGAGGTGGGCACAAATACATCAAAAACTATTTTGTTACAAACTACAAATACTGGCTCATGAAATGTAACAAAATAAAATACAAAATACTGATGTGAAAAATGTATTTAAATAAAATACAAGTAATTAGTATTTTGAAAATACAAAAATACTCCCACAATAATCTTAAGTCTTCTTTTTTATTACTGAAAGGTCAATAACACAAATAGTAGCAATAACACAAATATGAGAAATGTGTAAATTCAAAATGACGAAGTAGCAAAATAACAAAGCATGGGCATTTCACTAAATCTCTACAGGGCCTGAAATAGCTCCCTCTGACGTAAATGGCATGTATAGCTAAGTTCACATCAATGGTGTGTGGTAGGCTGCCCTTAATAGCAAAACGTGTTTGATGTAGGCTACGTAGCCATATTATCACCGTTACTCTACTCGTGCCTTAAAGGGATACTCCACTTTTTTTTGGAAATAGGTTCATTTTACAGCTCCCCCAGAGTTAAACAGTTGAGTTTTACCGTTTTCGAATCCATTCAGCCGATCTCCGGGTCTGGCGGTACCACTTAGCATAGATCATTGAATCGGACAAGACCATTAGCATCTCTCTCAAAAAAATGACTAAAGAGTTTTGATATTTTTCCTATTTAAAACTTTACTCTTCTGTAGTTACATCGTGTACTAAGACCGACGGAAAATGAAAAGTTGCAATTTTCTAGGCTGATATGGCTAGGAACTATACTCTCATTCCTGCGTAATAATCAAGAAACTTTGCTGCCGTACCATGAGTCCAGCAGGCGTAATGATATGACGCAGCGGCTGAAAATAGGTCTAATAGGTTGGACAAACTTAGTCCCGGTCATGTTGGATGTTATACTGAGCTGGGGACTATTTTCAGGCACTGCATCATATCATTACGCCTGCTGGACTCATGGTACGGCAGCAAAGTTTCTTGATTATTACGCAGGAATGAGAGTATAGTTCCTAGCCATATCAGCCTAGAAAATCGCAACTTTTCATTTTCCGTCGGTCTTAGTACACAATGTAACTACAGAAGAGTAAAGTTTTAAATAGGAAAAATATAAAAACTCTTTGGTCATTTTTTTGAGAGAGATGCTAATGGTCCTGTCCGATTCAATGATCTATGCTAAGCTATGCTAAAAGTGGTACCGCCAGACCCGGAGATCGGCTGAATGGATTCGAAAACGGTAAGACTCAACTGTTTAACTCTGGGGGAGCTGTAAAATGAGCCTATTTCCAAAAAAAGTGGAGTATCCCTTTAAGAGGAGCAGCGCCACTTCTTCTCCTGTGTTCAAAACTCATTCACTTCTTGGAGGGAGCCCGGTCTACAGGGTGTCACGTGATTTTCGTGCATCTAACCTGGACATTGCCATTGGCAACATCAGACCGAAAATATGGCAAAATAATTTACTATGGTGATAAGCATATGGTGATTTTTCTTAAGTATTTAAGTATTTGAAATACTCTAAATACACTCCCTCAAAATATTTTGTTACAAACTACATTTAATTTTTTCCACCCCTGCAAAATACAAATTACAAAATACACTAAAGTAATTAAATACGTATTTAAAATACATTTAATTGAAATACTGCCGATGTCTGCCAGTATAAACAACTGACAATGGAGTCATTATATTGACAAGGCATGTTTAGACAAATTTAAATGCATAATTCTTCAAATTTTGCATAAAATGGAATTATAAAAGAGTGGCATGTTTTAGATTCTTTATCCACAAAATCAGCTACCCTTTTCAGCCAGGTCATTCCCAGAAAATAGTATGCTATCTGTGTGTCAATAAGACTTACTACTCCTGATAATAATACTGCATTTTTCACATTATTTGTTTGACTCTGTGGATCCTTGCAAAATAACTTGAATAATAATAATAAATTATAACAATAATTGTATTTGTTTCCATTCACTTACTGTTCAACCTAGTGTAATAACAATTGGAACAAGAATGTTGACTGCAATGAGATTTCCTGGTTAAGACTGCACTGACCTTTAACTTCATATGCAAAGCCTGTAACATTTTAAATGTAGGCTACCAGTAGTATTGTTATATTGTTTAAAAATACTACAATGACATATCTATGATGGGTGGGAAACAGTTTGAGAATCAGCCATTGAAAAAAAATATCTTGATGACCACTAATCTGAATATTGAAGGGATGTGTGTTCCTGTCAATGGCAGTTATGGCCCTGATAATTTGGGCATTAGGTGCAAAAATCTGATTTATATATATTCAATAAATATTACAATAAATATTCTTCCCATTTTCAGGCAAAAATGGCACAGTTTCCCGAGAGTCACTTATGTTTCTGATCTAACAGTCGTATTCTGTCACAGCTCATTTACAAGTGCTAAGTGATTTACCAGAACAGCTTTTGAACAGCTCTCGGAAGTCCTCGTGAACGGCTGATGTTCTGGACATTTGCAGTGGAGTGTTTATAGGGGTGAACTGAGCTCATGTGATCAGCCCATCCTTTAATGAAGCCGGATGGAGTTCAGCACAATCTGCCTGCCCTGCGCACATTACATGCCAGCTCAGGCACGAACTTCTCTGTGAGCTTTTCCAACTTCTTCCAGAGCAAGTAGGCTGATAGGATTGCCATGAACCATCTTGTTGAATGCAAAGATATGAGTGTCAAAAAGCTGCAGCAAAACAGAGCATGGTACGGTTTGTCAGGCACTGGGGAGAATAGGAGCAGAAAATGACATTTAGAATTTCCTGCATGAGACGGACACTTTTTATTCACAAACTGTGACAGACATTGTACATAGCACAATAACAGCAGCTCTGAAAAATAAAGAAGGGTAACACTTTATTTTAATGGTCCACTTTCGACATTCTACTTACTATAAGTAACTTTTAAAACTACATGTCAACTAACTCTCATAGTATTAGTAGAGGTAACTGTAACCCTTGACTCACGTTAAATAGGTAAGGCGAAATTAAAAGTATAGACCAGTTGCTAGGTTCAGCAGGATTACCATAGGAACTACGGTGAATGTGCAATGAAATGGCTGGAGGCAAAGAGTAAGTAAGAAAAAGTATTATTTAGTAAACAAATAGAAATAAAAGAAGTTCAAAATAAACAATATTTAACAATAAGCATAGCCGGCATATGCAACACAAAAAAAATATCCCCAGTCCCATTGAGCTTAGTTTGTCTTTCGTATGTTATAAGTCAAGTCAATTGTCTTTATAGTTCAGTTCCTTTTTTCCTTAAAAATGGTGTTTTAAGGTGTTACCACTCGGCACGGTGGGAAAAAGTGGTTCTTCGAAGTTCAATCCAGTTCTGGGCACAGGCTCGCCATCTCCATCCGGAGAGAATCCAGGAAATCCATCCAGGGTTTTCTTAACCATGTAATACTAGCCTGCACAACAATAATGGTATTATTGTTTACAGCTAAATAAAAGTCTGTTATCCTATCTCTTCTCAATTGCTATAGCTTTGTTTATCTTTTCTCGTATTACCATACTACAAATATACAGTAATGTTTTACATGCATGTTTTTAACTCAAATATCTTTTTTATATTATTCAACCATAACATTATGATTAAATATTTTTAACCAATTAGCATATTCATTTTTAAACAAATGTTAACTTTCTGTACATCATGAAATGAATTACACTAATGAATTCAGATAATCTCCTTCAAAAATCAACATTTCTATCAGTAAAACCTTATCTGTGCTACTGGGTTTAGCATTACAGTAGAATTATTGTACACTTTAATATGATAAACCATCAAAATGTACAATCAACCTCAAAATAATAATTACATTGGACCAAAAATAGTACAAAAATAACTAAAAGTGCTTCTCAATATTGTTATGAACTAAAATAGCATTTGGTATGATCCATGTCTTAACCAAAAATAGCTTTTACATTGCTTTCAAAACAAAAAAACGGCACTCGCAATTAGCGTTAGCATCGTGCTTATTTTAGCATGCTCTAGCATGTTTTCCTAATTCTCACATGGCACGGACTTACCAAGATGAGGTATCGTGAGGAACCAGCAAGGCAACAACAACACAGCCAACAACAACACAGCCTCTCCAGCTCGTGCTCCTTCACAAACGACCCAAAGTTTTAGCTCGGACCGTCTACAGCCTGTCTCGCTCATTTCCCGCGTGCAAAAGGCCGGAAAATAGTGAGTGATCCGGTCTGCAGCTTGGAAGGCGGGACTAATACCATTTCCAACAAATCAAAAGGTCATTATCACCCAACTTGACCGTGAAAAACAGGAAAATAAAGTTTGAGCGAGGGAATCACATTTCCTCTTTTCAAAATAAAAGTTTTTTCAAAATAAAAATGCATATATATAAATACAGCAAAAAGGAGAGAAAATGACCCATTTTCTCTACTGGGTTACACCCTCCCCCGCTACATATCATGCACGTCTCGTTGCATGTGCATCAAGTATTGTTCGTCTTTACTAATAAGAGACTCTGAAAAGGCTGTACTCAACCCCTGGAACAGTGACTTCACAACAGTCACAAGAGGGTTTCCTAAATTAGGATATTCTAGTCTTTTTGAGGGTTGTCTGACTCTTTCTGATCGTCTAATTGGTTGAGTTGTAATGGGTTCCTTACTGTCCATTTTATCAGGTGAGTCGTCCGATTGATGTCCTTGTTCCTCAACCGAATCCTCAGGAGGTTCATTTGGTTTCGTCACAGTTTCATGTTCCACAAGGTTGCCCATTTCTGTATCATCTCCATCTGGTGTAGTTTCCACAGGCAAGTGCTCGGTAAATCCATCGTCATATTCATCTGTCTCCATGATGGGTTCTGCATTGGCAGTGGTTTCAGGTTCTGCGTTGGCAGTGGGTTCAGGTAAGCCACATTCAGGTGGGTTTGACATGCCCGGTTTTTCCAAAGGTTTTGGATACTCATGTACAATGGTAAATCTGGTTACATCTTCAGATGTGGAATCCTCAACCCATGGAATCAGTTCCTACAGTTCATTGTCAAGTTCATTTAACTCTTCATTCTTGCTTTCTGTGGCAGTAGTTTGACGTGTCTTAGGACGGCGAATTGGCTCTGGCTCAGGTGCATCTGCTGTGGCAACAGGGAGGAAACTGCAGGAAAGCAAAAGGTCTCTGTGTAAAGTCCGTGAGGGACCTTGCTTTGACTCAGGTTTAACAGTATAAACGGGTAAGTTACCTGCACGTTTGACTACTACATGGATGTCCTTCTCCCATTTATCAGCAAACTTATTCTTACCACGCAGCCGGACATTCTTAACTAAAACCCTATCCCCAGGTTCAAGTTCGGAAACTGTGATTTTGCGGTCAAACCTGGCCTTGTTCGTCTGCCACTTTTTGTGCATTGTATGAAGCTAACTTATAGCTTTCCTCAATTCGTTTCTTGAGACTTTCCACATATTGTAAGTGTGTCACTTTTTGGTCTTTGTTGAGAGGAAGTCCGAACGCAAGATCAACTGCTAATCTGGGTTTCCTGCCAAACATTAATTCGTAGGGAGTAAACCCTGTTACGTCACTACGCGTGCAGTTATACGCGTGTACCAACGGCATGACATAGTCTTTCCAGTGGGACTTTTGTTTGGACTCAAGTGTTCCCAACATACTAAGTAAAGTTCTGTTGAATCTTTCAGTAGGGTTACTCCTAGGGTGGTATGGGGTGGTTCTTATTTTTTTTATGCCTGATATCTCACATAGGTCTTTTATCAGTTTTGCCTCAAAATCAGGACACTGATCACTGTGCAGGCGCTCAGGTATGCCGTAGTGTACGATGAACTGGTCCCACAGGCACCTGGCAACCGTTTTGGACTTTTGATTTGGAGTGGGCAATGCAAAAGCAAATTTAGTAAAATGATCTGTCATTACTAGGATGTTACTAGTATTGCTACTGTCTGGTTCCAAACTGAGAAAGTCCATGCAAACTAGCTCCAAAGGTCGGGTTGTTGTTATGTTGACCAGGCTAGCTGCTTTTTCAGGAGGACTCTTTCTTCGTATGCAGCGATCACATTTTTTTAACTTTTTGCTCAACATCTGTTGCCATGCGTGGCCAGTAGAATCGTGTTCTGGCCAGATCAAGGGTTCTGTCAATTCCTAAGTGGCCCACTTCATTGTGCAAACTTTGGAGCACAGGAGCTCTGAGCTCCTCAGGAAGAACGAGCTGGTGGGTCACTTTGTCTCCATCTTGTCTCTTTCTGTACAACACCTCATTGTGAATCTCCAATCGATTGAGTTCCCTGAGCAAGAGAGGGAGATCTGGGAGTTCTTTTCTCGCTGTTGGTGGAGGTGTTTGACCATGTTCGATTTGCTCAAGGACTTGTCTAATCGTCGAGTCTGCTCTTTGTTTGTCTCTCAGTTCTGATTGGGACAAAACAGGAATGGTAGGTAAGCCACAGAGTTCTTCAGAAAGATAGAGGTCTGGTATCGCATCGGTTGAAATGGTAAGTGATTCTACAAGCGTAACACCACTATCTTGACTGTCATCTCTGATTTTAACCAGGTGGTTTTGACAGATTGCTTGGACAACATCACTACCTACAAACTCCGTGTTGTCATTGTTAGCTAGGTGACGCTCTACAAATCGGCTTACACGCTCCTGCTCTTTCCTAGACTGGACATCATTTACAAGTTCACCATGTGGACGTCTAGATAAACCATCTGCATCTAGGTTTTGCTTGCCTGCTCTATACTGTAACCTAAAGTTATAGTTGGATAAAGCTGCAAGCCACCTGTAGCTTGTGGCATCTAATTTAGCAGAGGTCAAAATGTATGTAAGCGGGTTACTATCTGTAACTACCGTAAATTGACCGCCATACAAATAATCGTGAAACTTTTCAGTTACTGACCATTTGAGTGCTAAAAACTCCAACTTGTGTGCTGGATAACGTGCCTCACTTCTCGATAACCCACGACTGGCAAAAGCTATGGCCCTAAGCTGACCTTCCTGCTCCTGATATAGTGCTGCACCTAAGCCGGTGGTACTGGCATCGGTGTGAAGTACGTAAGGCAGCTTCAGGTCTGCAAAGCCTAGGATAGGGGCTGATGTTAGCTTTTCAATGATGGAATCGAACGCTTTTTGACAGTCTGTAGTCCATCGGTTCTCAAATGGCAGTTTGGGATCAAAGTATGCCTGGTCGGCGTCTCTGGACTTTGACTTTTTGCAGAGTGGCGGATAACCACGTGTGAGGTCATTGAGTGGGCGTACTATGGACGAGTACCCTTTGATAAAGCGTCTGTAGTACCCTGAGAACCCTAGAAAGGATCTCAGTTCCTTGAGATTCTTAGGTCGTGGCCAGGTCTTGAGGGCCTGGATCTTTTCGGGATCTGTCTCGACGCCGCTTTCTGAGATTATATGGCAAAGGTACCGGACAGTAGTTTGAAAAAATTAAAATTTTTCCGGCGATAACTTAAGTCCATACTCTTTAAGACGGTGAAGTACCCGCATGAGTCGTCGCTCGTGTTCTTCTAAACTGTCCGAAAAGATGATGAGATCGTCTAGAAAAACTAGCACCTCCTGTAAGTTCATGTCGCCGACGCAGCGCTCCATGAGCCGCTGGAAAGTGCTCGGGGTGTTGGTTATGCCCTGCGGCATGCGGTTGAACTCCCAAAATCCAAGTGGTGTTACAAACGCTGTCTTTTCTTTGTCTGCTTCTTCGACCTCAATCTGGTAATACCCAGACTTAAGATCGAGGACTGTAAACCACTTCGATCCTGAAAGCGCTGAGAATGTCTCTTCTAAATTTGGAAGGGCGTAAGAGTCTTTTCGTGTTTGCAAATTCAGTTTGCGGAAGTCTATACATAGACGCACATCGTTGTTTCGCTTTCTCACTACAACAATGGGAGACGAGTAGGATGACTGGGACTCTCTTATTACACCTGCAGCGAGCAGTTCTTGGAGGTGTTTGCGCACTGCCTCAAGATCTTGAGGGTGGATAGGGCGTGCACGGTGCTTAAAGGGAGTTGAATCATGAAGTTTGATAGAGTGCTTCACTTTACCCGTGCACCCAAAGTCAAGATCATGAAAAGCAAATACTTCCGGGATGTCAGCGAGTTGCTTAGTTATTCTCTCTTTCCACTCCTGTGAGATCGGTGAGTCACTGAAATTGAAACTTAACTGTGTTTTGTTTTCGGTGGACTCATTTGCACTGATGACATTGTGCTGGGACAGGATACAGTGGGAAGATCCAAGCTCTGCGATGACACAGGAAAACGGAATTGTGACATCTTGTTCTGTTTCGTTTGTGATCATCACAGGCACTTTGTGTGGCGCTCGCGATGGGAGAGTTATCAAGCAAGTCTTGACACAAAGGCCCCCAGGTAAGGAAGACTGAGAGGGGTGTTCAACTATAGCATAGGTGTCGGTGGAAGTGCAGTGAACGTTAGCAGATCCCTCTAACACTGCAGTTTGCCTCGCTGGAACTACTGCTGCTGTCTTGGCTGACAAGGTAACTAACCCGATGTTCCCGTCTTTGTTGTGTGCATGTCTTAGTTCAAGAGTTTTTAACAGTGCTCTAAACCCATAAGGATAAGGTAAGTAATCAGGAGTCTTGACGTCTAAATACTTTTCATAAAGAACATCAAGGGTATTTGTCCCCACTAACACTGGTGTCTGACTGTTAGGGTGAGTGTCTGGAACGACAAGAGCTAAGGTTGGTATGTCAATCTCTTCATCTAAGAAGTCTTTTGGAAATGTAACGCACATCTCTATATAACCCAAATAAGGAACGGGCTGACCTGCGGCGCCCTCTACTTCTAACAGGTCATAGAGTGGGTTAAGGTCTTGATCTGGAAAGTTCTGTTTGTAAAATGACTCAGTGACAGTAGTCACTTGTGACCCTGAGTCAAGAAGACAATTAACACTAACGTCAGAAATGTTAACCACAGCTGTGCATTTAGAGCCAACTAACCCTTTTGGTAGACTGTACTTTTGAGGCTTAGTGACCGACTGCTTAAGGTTAGCTCGTTGCTTGTGCTTAGTGGGACACGTTTGACCGGCTACAGTCCCCATTTGCCCCGCAATAGAGACTGTTTTTAGTTTAACTGTTCTTTAGCGGCTGAGGGGTTGTCAGCTTCCCATTTCTTCTGTTTCTCTTTAAGCAATTTGCGCTTTTCAGCAACTCGGCCTGGGTTTGGTTCGTTTTCACAGTTGGGTTTGATGTGGCCATCTTCTCCACATTGTAAACAGTACCATGCTCTGGGAGCGGAACTTTGAGTTTTACTTGTTCGTTCAGGTTCCTTGGTTACTTTTTCCAGCTTTGGTTTCTCTTTTTGTTTTGAGTTGAGTGCACTTCTTGAGGTCTGAGCTTTTGGTTTTGCAGCGAGTTTTACTAGTTGACTTTGGATTTCCGCAACTTGTTTTGAGAGTTCTTTGATTGAGCTTAAGGTATTTGCATTATCATTTCCTTCTGAGCAGCACGTCGCAATTTGCAAGTTGGACGTCGCTTTTTGTTTTATACTGCTTAAATGTTGTCTCATGCGCATGCTTTTGGCAGCATTCTGATCTTCTTCAGCACGTAACGAAAAAAGCAGATCAGGAAAGGTTGGAGGATTTGTTCGCTTTTGCTTTAACTGGAGTGCAGTTAACAGGGAATCGTCCCAACAACCTCGACAGAACTGTGTGACAAGAAGTCTGTCAAAGTCCTTGTTCGAAACACCACCACACTTTACAGTGTGAGTCAAAGCTACATGAAGGCGCTGTAAGTAAGACGACGCTTTTTCACCGGTGTTTTGAAAGGTGTCAAGAAACTTGGCATAAAGCTCTCCGCCATCTTGAACTGTTCCAAAGGCAGAATCTAACAGATGCAGGTACTCTGACGGTGAGCTGTTGGTGTTCAAGTGCTTAACTACATCAGCTGCCGGGGGTAAGAGAGACTCAATGATTCTGCGTGATTGTTGCGGTTTGGACATTGAAGGGTCAGTCATTATAAGTTCTACACTGGAGCGCCAAGTGTCATAATCTGGCTCGTAAGTTGGTCGGGGTTCTTTGCCAGAAAAAACTCGTAGTTTTTGTGAAAACTGTTGTACAGAATAGTCTTCTCTTTTTACGATGTGCTCAACTACCATGCGCTGCACTTCTGGTGGATTTAAATCAGGTGCAGAAATGGTGGGCGTCGTATTAGTTGGGCTACTCGCAGGGTTACTTGTCTGGTTGGTTTGTTGTGCACTTCGGACACTAGGCTGAGACTCAACCAAGGAAGATTCAGTGGAGTTATTTGTCTCAGTTTGTTCAGTTCCTGGTTCTTTGATTGATTTAGCAATCTGTGACATCATGTCTTTTAGGACATCTACATAATCCCTGCCACTCATCTTAGCTAGGTATTGGATTTCAGTGAGATATGACTTGGTAGTGTCATTACCAACCTGTTCTGTGTAAACACCGGCAAGAGATTGTATCCTATAGCTAGCGCCACTATCGGATACATGGGTACGAGGTAATGGATCAAGTGATTCAACAGCGAGACCTGAGCTGTACTCAACAATAACACTCCGGAAAAACTCAGATTTACTGTCATTCATTTTCAGGACTCTTGCAATAGACCCATATTGTTTTAGGAACTCAATCACTTCATCAAGCTGCTCGTCTCCAGCTATCTCACTCACAATCACCGAATTTGGAACTTTTACGGATTCATTCTCAATAATCTCCATCTTAGGTACGTTATAGGGTAGAAATAACGTGAGGAAATGAAAGAAAAAGGTCTCCTGGCTGGCTCGCCAAAACTTATTGTAACCCTTGACTCACGTTAAATAGGTAAGGCGAAATTAAAAGTATAGACCAGTTGCTAGGTTCAGCAGGATTACCATAGGAACTACGGTGAATGTGCAATGAAATGGCTGGAGGCAAAGAGTAAGTAAGAAAAAGTATTATTTAGTAAACAAATAGAAATAAAAGAAGTTCAAAATAAACAATATTTAACAATAAGCATAGCCGGCATATGCAACACAAAAAAAATATCCCCAGTCCCATTGAGCTCAGTTTGTCTTTCGTATGTTATAAGTCAAGTCAATTGTCTTTATAGTTCAGTTCTTTTTTTCCTTAAAAATGGTGTTTTAAGGCGTTACCACTCGGCACGGTGGGAAAAAGTGGTTCTTCGAAGTTCAATCCAGTTCTGGGCACAGGCTCGCCATCTCCATCCGGAGAGAATCCAGGAAATCCATCCAGGGTTTTCTTAACCATGTAATACTAGCCTGCACAACAATAATGGTATTATTGTTTACAGCTAAATAAAAGTCTGTTATCCTATCTCTTCTCAATTGCTATAGCTTTGTTTATCTTTTCTCGTATTACCATACTACAAATATACAGTAATGTTTTACATGCATGTTTTTAACTCAAATATCTTTTTTATATTATTCAACCATAACATTATGATTAAATATTTTTAACCAATTAGCATATTAATTTTTAAACAAATTTTAACTTTCTGTACATCATGAAATGAATTACACTAATGAATTCAGATAATCTCCTTCAAAAATCAACATTTCTATCAGTAAAACCTTATCTGTGCTACTGGGTTTAGCATTACAGTAGAATTACTGTACACTTTAATATGATAAACCATCAAAATGTACAATCAACCTCAAAATAATAATTACATTGGACCAAAAATAGTACAAAAATAACTAAAAGTGCTTCTCAATATTGTTATGAACTAAAATAGCATTTGGTATGATCCATGTCTTAACCAAAAATAGCTTTTACATTGCTTTCAAAACAAAAAAACGGCACTCGCAATTAGCGTTAGCATCGTGCTTATTTTAGCATGCTCTAGCATGTTTTCCTAATTCTCACATGGCACGAACTTACCAAGATGAGGTATCGTGAGGAACCAGCAAGGCAACAACAACACAGCCTCTCCAGCTCGTGCTCCTTCACAAACGACCCAAAAGTTTTAGCTCGGACCGTCTACAGCCTGTCTCGCTCATTTCCCGCGTGCAAAAGGCCGGAAAATAGTGAGTGATCCGGTCTGCAGCTTGGAAGGCGGGACTAATACCATTTCCAACAAATCAAAAGGTCATTATCACCCAACTTGACCGTGAAAAACAGGAAAATAAAGTTTGAGCGAGGGAATCACATTTCCTCTTTTCAAAATAAAAGTTTTTTCAAAATAAAAATGCATATATATAAATACAGCAAAAAGGAGAGAAAATGACCCATTTTCTCTACTGGGTTACATAACACTTTATAATAACTGCATGCTAATAATCATTAGTTAAGCATTACTAAACAGTTAATTCATAATTTATAAAGCATTAATAGAGATTAATAAGCAGTTTATAAATACAGCTATAAACGCTTTATTCTTGATTTATAAGCAAATCTATAATGAGTTTAATAATTGTATTTTCATACTTTATTAATGATCAATTTATCATTTCTAAATGAAGTATTGCATTATTTACAAACCAGTTACATTATTTACAAACTAGGTGTTGTCATTGATTAATAAGATCACTTAGAAAGTGTAAGTAAATGTAGTAGATTCAGGTGGTTATAAAGCAGGTAGTAGTGGTCAGTTAACTCATCTAAAGTGTGGACTAGTTATGCTTTATAAAGCATTTATAAAGGAGATTTAAAGGCTAATTGATCTTCTAAACAGAAAAAGGAAACAAACAATACAGTGATACAGAACATAAAAATATTTAACAGCCTTTAAATCTCCTTTATAAATGCTTTACAAGGCATAACTAGTCCTCACTTTAGATGAGCTCACAAAAATAGTTCACTGACCACTACTAAATGCTTTATAACTACCTGAATTAACCCTGAATTACACTAGAAATACATGTTAATAAAGCATTTATTAACACACTAAGTAACTATCACTATATGTCTGAAAAATAATATGTATTTAAACAGTTTATTAATCATTTACTTACACTTTCTAAGTGATCTTATGAACCACTGACAACTCCTAAATAACCGGTTTGTAAATAATGCAATACTTAATTTAGAAATGATAAATTGATCATTAATTATGAAAATACAATTATTAAACACATTATAGATATGCTTATAAATCAAGAACAAAGCTTGATTTGTCCTTTGTCAAGAAGAAAGCATTTATAACTGTATTTATAAACTGCTTATTAATGTCTATTTATGCTTCATAAATGACAAATTAACTGTTTACTAATGCTTAACTAATTAATAGCGTGCAGTTATTATAAAGTGTTACCTTAGTAGACTGTCTGCTTAATTAATATACACTTTATTGTGATGCTCCCCAACAGATTATACTGACTGTCTAACCCGAAATCTAACATCAAAACCTACCTGTGACGCACTGATCTACGGAAGACGAAGAAGATGATGATAAAGATAACTCACAATTTATTACAAACACAGAATAACAGGCAAACATGCATGACAGTGTGCTAACGCACAGACAACAACCGACAAAGACCACAACAAAGGGAGAACTTAAATACATAGAGATGATTAACTAAAAGACGAACAGCTGTGGTGATTAGTGTCTATGGTGGATGATGTAGTGGCGGGAAAACAAAGACAAAGAAACACGCGTGATGAATGAAAACAAACTAGAGTCAATGAACAGAACTAAAAAGGAACATAATGTGACACTGCCAGTCTGCCTATACTCTAATGAGAGTTAGTTGACATGTACTGTAGTTGCAAAGTTACATATAGTTAGTAGAATGTCTAAAGTGGACCTTTTTAAAAAAAAGAAGCATGCAAATTATATGGATTTTACTATTTAAAATTTGTATTTTTAATTTCATAAAGGTGCATTTGTTGATGTATAGCATAAGAATATATAAGAATATCACTGATGTTGGTGATTTGAGAAATCACACCTGTTCTCCGTGACAGGACTAGACAATAGACGTGCATCACACTCTGAGATGAGTGAATTCTCTGCTGTGAGGAAAAGTAGTAGTGAGGTTTTGTGTTAATGAGGTTTCCGTGGCTCCATTACACATGGTGACAAAAAGCCAGCCTTCTACATGCAAATGACCATTTAATAAAAGCTTTAGCATTCAGAGGAAATATAGCTGGGAGATTATGGGCAGCACTTTTATTGCTTTTTGCATATGTATTAGACCATAGGGACTATACACAAACCCTTCTTAATACTGTATCCAAAAGCTAAAGCAAGTACCATGAGCAGTGTCACTTTCTAAAAATGTCAAATAAAAAGTATTTATCTTAGGCCATCGGGACGATACACAAACACTTCTTAAACTGTATCCAAAATACTTACTTCTGCAGATTTACCCCCTGTTGTCCCCCGCTGAAATAGAAGTGCACTTAATTGTATTGATTGTGCACTTGTAGTGTACTTCAAATCTTAAAAGTATATACATATCTGTACTTGCGGACAATAATAGGCCTGTCAATTAAATAAAAGTGTACTTTTATGACTATCATAGCTACCTATTATCACATTTAAGTACAGAGTGAACTTTCCAAAAATGTCAAAGTACATTTTAAATCACTATGTTTTCATAATCTTTTGTTGTGCTTTAAATAAGTACCCTTAATTGTATGCGTGACTAACTAACCCTTATGTAAAGTGCTTGGTTTTAACTTTAGTGTGTTATTCAAGATTACAAGTAAATATATTTTACAATTGGACTGAAAATGTCTGTCAGTACAATCAGCAGTGCACTATCATATTTTTTAATGACAATAAAAGTAATAATGAAATTATATAAAAAGATGAACTTACAATAATTCACTTATGTCAAAATCTATGTCAAAAGCACTCTTTTCTAATTGCATTTATTAGACATTTGAACTATTATACATTTATATTTAATTGCAAATAACATACAATAAAGTGTCTGAAAACATTTACACTCATTTTACATTTTAAGCATATTCTTTTAATGAACATTATTTCTTTGGTCTTTTTTTTTTAAATCATGGGCGACATTGGAATGGGTGAATTTTGCTGAGTGTTTTCAGGCACCTAACCATGCTAAATAAACACACTCAAAACACCTGATATGGCTCCCAAAAACTGCATAGCAACGCCCTGACAACCGCCCACAATAACCCAGCTCTCAGATGAGTTTTGCACAGGTGCACAATGTTTTTTCCACGGAAAATTTAAAAAAGTTGTCTAATCTAAAGGTGCAATGGTGTGTTTCTGTCTGTTTGTGTGTAGTGTTTACTGCATAAGTGCATGTGCGTGTTTGGATCATGTGACATGGTTTCTGGGGTGAATATAGAGCTGTAATTTTCTTCTATACTGCGATAAGGGGTCAACCTGTCTGTGCCTCCGTGAAGAATCAGATATGCTTAAATTGCCTGAATATTAAAAGCGTCTTTTTGTGCAAGATAAAAAGGTGGGAATGGGAGATTGGAAGATTTTTTTTCCTCTAGAATCATGTGCTGGCCCACAGTGAACTTCTTGGCCTATATATCTAAAGCCATTAATTCAGGAGAAATATGACACTGAAAGCATGAATGCAAGTCAGGTCCACATGGATTTTTGTAGTTAATGTTGTTTTGCTTTTCTATAGATTTATAGATATTAAAAAATTACATTTGATGGGGTTTTAACCCAAAAATGGGTTACAGGGCTGTTCCCCTGGTTCTGATGCATAATCACAGGTTAGTCAAGTGAAATAAATAGGTCTATCAATTTTTATCAAAATGTTTCCATATCATTCATTGTTGATGTTAAAAGCTGTGTGTCCAATCAAACTCTAAGATATTCACTGTTTATCTTAATATGCATGAGGATGCAAACTCACCTGTCACTTGGTAACACTTACAATTTTTTGAATAATTTTGTATAAACATTAGCTGCATCATACTGATCGTTACAGATGTTTTTACAAATGCAACCTGTGGTCAGTTATTGGCTACAAACTCAAGGAATTGGGAATTTCTTAATTAACACCATGACAATTTATTTAATTCATGCAATGTTTTCTTTCAGACGGTATTAGGTTAAATATTTCCACTGGCTTTCCCTTTTTCTGATGTCAAACTATTCCTCATAATTCCTTCATAATTTTTCTGTCGCCCAGTGAACATCTATTATGCAGAAAGAAACCGTGTCAGAGGAGGATTATGTTTTATCCCCAGGGATGAGTACTCTTTCTCAAGCAAAAATGTGTATTGGAATAAAAATCTGTTTAAAAATCAATGACAGCCTCATGCTATTAGAAGATGGATTGTAGGCAAGCATGATTCAATATAATAAAGAACAAGAGCTGTTATACCCCTAAATTATGGTTATTATTAAAAGTGAAATGAGGCAGTCCATCATAAATCGTCACTAACACAGAGACTAATGAGTGATCGGTTGGGCTGGTGAGGAATCTGAGGAATCTTTTGCAAAGGCAACACATTTACCTGGATCTGAGAGAGTACATCTTTTGTATTATTGGCAAACGAACAATCTGTCACTAAGAAGAGATTTACAAACACTCCTCACTGTCTTGAGATATAATACGAATATAATTTATAGATGAAGCCGTCTTCTTTTTTTTTTTTTTATGTACTTTTGCAATTTTCTACAAATTTATACTTAAGTTTGCTTTTACTGACAAGTATAGAAAAAAGTCTTGGTCTTTTGATCGAGATATAGATAGGGGTCATGAATTGCATTATTTATTTTTTATATTATTTTATAATGTTTCCCGAGGTGCAGTTATAATGTTAGTATGATTTCTACATCAAAACTGTCATAATTTAGAAATGAAAGGCCCTGATTCTACCCTGATTTTAGCCTCTGATTTGAACGCTCTGTTTGAAGGGGCGTGTCTGCTGTGAGACTTCAATGATTGGCTAACATCTTGCATATGAAATGATAATATATATCATAATATGTATTACATGTGGAACTCTCTCAAAAATGTTTACTATGTTTTTACTATGACAGCGGTCGAGATAAACAAACAGTGAAAAGTGTTGATGATCTCCTGCTTTCATCAAAACTAACAGTGCAAACATGAAGTAAATAAGATAAGTATTGTGCAGTGAAGACAGCGTCATTGATTATAATGGGAGTCCAGAATTCAGTCACTGATAAACTCTGTTTGATTGACAGCTCCAGCGATTATAAAGGGAGCGTTCTGTGATCGCTTTCTCTATATAATTTAATCACAATTTAAACAGATTATTTTCATGCTACTGATAGAAACAATGTGAAGTTGACCGCTTAGTCACTGGTTTGATTTACTGACATAGAGACAAAGAACGTCAGAATGTATATGAATCACAGATCAGGCATTAAAATGAACAAGGTTACTTACATGTTGTGGCATTACTGTCGAGTCCATACCTTACAGTAAAAGTCTGTGTTTGCAAAGCTTGCACCGAAATTGCGACTGATTTACCAAAGAATCCACACTGAAATGTACCAAACAAACAAATAATGCTTTACTGAGACATACACATTGTTGAAAATAAATAATATCCATGTGAAGGTAATGCTATTTTCAGTCCAGTGATCATGAACGTTCCAGTGGGCGGGGCCAAAAACGTGATGATGTAGAAGTGGGCGTTGATCTGATTCTGCAGAGATTTTTATTTTTTATTTTTTTTATTGCATCATAATGTGACAAAATCCGAAACGAGTCATTTTCGGAGATTGATTTCGATAAAAGCTGTTTTTGGACTAACAAGGAACCTTTGAGTTCCATGGAGAACACTGAACTTGTTTGAATTTTTATTTTTTTATTTTATTTTTTACATTTGCTATTAACCCACACAGAAACAGAGTGTTTCAATCAAAACTTGACTGATTTAATTTACAATTATTTCACTGTCAGCAGTGGTTGCAGCAAATCGCTAATTGCAAGCAGTTTCTTTATTAAAAACAAACTCAAATAAATATGGTTAAAGTGTACTGCAGAATGTATTGACAAGCATTTATGATAAACTAGAATATGCTTTAATGTAATTTCTTCTGAAATATCTGTCAAGTATTTAAATATATTTGTAATTACACATTTGGAATAGTGAAGTTGCAATATAGTACATTTAAAATATGTTCCAAATATATTCCAAATAAATAGAACATGTAATGTCAAATAACACTACAGTCAAAATTATAATTGGGTGGTGGTGGCGCAATGGATAAGACACATGCCTTTGGTGTGAGAGACCCGGGTTCGAATCCACTGTGAGACACCAATGTGTCCCTGAGCAAGACACTTAACCCCTAGTTGCTCCAGAGGCGTGCGACCTCTGACATATATAGCAATTGTAAGTCGCTTCGGATAAAAGCGTCAGCTAAATGAATAAATGTAAATGTAAATGTAAATGTAATAATTAAGTACTTTTAAGTTTGCATTAATATAGTCAAAACATTAAAATAAGGTTATGTTTATATGACAACGATATGCTTAAAACGGAGATGTTTTTCCTTTGAGTTACAGACGACACCATTGTCAAATTGATCCAAAAACAATTAAAAACACTGTATTCTGCTGCCAGGCCAGTAGATGGCGATGAAACACTATAGATTGAACACGTAATACGCATGTGCATGACGTCATCGTATTCACATATTAATGTTTTTGTAGTTTACACAGAGACCGTTTTTTAAAACACCCAAAAACGCTGTTGTCATGTAAATGAACGGCCAAAACGCATACAAAGTTTTACGTTTTTAGTTGAAAACGGTGTCGTGTAAACAGACCCTAGGTGTATTTCTTTAATGCACATCAAAAAGTTATTAAACAATAATTAAAAGTGTACGTAAGTGTGTTACGAATCATGAAAGCATTTTATTTGAAATATTTGCAGATTTAGTGTAATTAAAGGGTTAGTTCACCCAAAAATGAAAATTCTGTCAGTAATTACTCACCCTCATGTTGTTCCAACCCCGTAAGACCTTCGTTCATCTTCGGAACACAAATTAAGATATTTTTGATTAAATCTGAGAGCTGGCTCACTCCTCCATAGGCTTCTAAGACATTATAACTTGCTGGCCCAGAAAATGCATTAAAGAGATCGTTAATATAGTCCAAGTGACTACAGTGGCTCAATCTTAAGTTTATAAAGCGACGAGAATACTTTTTGTGCGCAAAAAAACACAAAAATAACGACTTTATTCCACTATTCATTTCCTTCTCTCTCGAGTTATTTCACGTAGTGTTTTAGCGCAGCGCGTCTGTGTTGCACGTCACCACGTAGGCTCACTATTGGCCGACGCTGGTCATGTGTGTGATGCGTGTGGCGTACATCACAGACGCGCTGCATTAAAACACTACGTGAAATAACTCGAGGCCCAGAGAGAAGGAAATGAATAGTGGAATAAAGTCGTTATTTTTGTGTGTGTTTTGCGCACAAAAGGTATTCTCGTCGCTTTATAAACTTAAGATTGAGCCACTTGGACTATATTAACGATCTCTTTAATGCATTTTCTGGGCCAGAAAGTTTCAGTCCCTTAGAAGCCTATGGAGGAATGAGACAGCTCTCAGATTTAATCAAAAATATCTTAATTTGTGTTCCGAAGATGAACGAAGGTCTTACGGGGTTGGAACAACATGAGGGTGAGTAATTACTGACAAAATTTTCATTTTTGGGTGAACTAACCCTTTAAGCACACTTTTTTCTTTGTTTTACAAGGGTTCTTCTTTATAGTAATGGTTAAGATGGGAAAAGACCACATCTTCTAGCTGTGCTGCTTTTAGAGGGAAAACTGCATTGCAAACCTATAATAATAAAGGCATGAGCATGAAGCCTCCCATACGACAGATGAATTTACTTGCACGGGAAATCTCTTTTTATTTATTTCTTATTGTGTAGACATGCTCACAGAGCTGATTTTTGAAGTAGAAACACAGTATGAGTTTACCCAGAAAAAAATTTAAATAAAAAAAGATGCAAGCCTTGGTTAACTCGACAGAAAAATAGTAGTATTTTTCATGGCTTCATTTTCATTCATATCCGAAGCAAAAAAACGAAACAAAAAAAAAGCAATGAAAATGCAAGTAGTGATAGCAGACACAAACCCATTATGAGCCATGGAAGGATGATAATTTTTGTGGAAAACAGCTACGGTTTTAAACAAGCTAGAAACCAAGAAATGTAATATCCTGCACCTGCTACTGACAGAGAGCAATGACTCTCCGTCATATTCTCTGTGAATATTTACTTTTCCTAAGAGTTGAATTTCAAAGCATCCTCACCCACTCGCCTTTCAAGTCGCGCATCCGATCCTCAGGTGTTTTAAGACCAATGCAAAAGGGGAATTTTACAGAAATCATACTTGGATTTCTTGACATTTTGAAGGATATTTCTCCTGGTTTCAATACAATACAATACAATACAATATTTATTAATAAAGCACATTTAAAAACAACCAAGGCTGACCAAAGTGCTGTACAGAACAGAAAAAATAATAAAAATAAAACAACCAATAAAGAAACACAAAACAATAGAGACACAATAATCGTACCTAAATCAAGGAGTATTAAAAGCCGAAGAAAATAAATAAGTCTTTAAAGAAGATTTGAGGGTGGAAACAGAGGGAGCTAATCTAGACTGTTCCAAAGGTTTGGGCCTGCAGTCTTGCCTCATTTTTCTTCCGTTGGGTTTGTGTTGTCTCTCTGGAGCTCTAGCTGGAGTGGCACTCAGCTGTAGGTAATCTGGTCATGCCCCATTAGGCTTGTGTGGGACAGGTTTAGTGTAATCTGTCACGCCCCGTGGGGTTTGGGAGGTCCTAGCTCAAGTGTAATTTGGGATTATGTCTGTAGCACTGATGTCTTGGGATTCAGGAAAGAATCAACATTTGTGTCACTTTCTGTCTCCGTGACCTTAACCTATGGTGCTTCTGTGCTGTTGGGATTTATATGTTTTACAAGAAATATAAGGAGAAACGGGTCTTTCTACACAGGGAGGTTGTCACAGTATCTCAGTTTGGAGTTTGATATGAACACAACAGTTGGCGGTAAATCTTCCATTTCTTTTCTCAATAGAGAAATAGATTTTTAAGGATAACACCTACCATGATTTCATAGCTTGTTATTGTGTTTTATTGATGAATTTCCAGTGAAAAACTACACTACCCATAACCTCAAAGAGAGCGACCGGCCAATCAGAGATGTCGCTGTTACCATGGAAATATAAGTGGTGCCACAAGAGCTCAGAAGTGACCGCCCATCATATAAAGTATAAAATTCATTTTCTAATGTAAAAATGTAAGTGCACAGTCTTTCTTTCTTTCTTTCTTTCTTTCTTTCTTTCTTTCTTTCTTTCTTTCTTTCTTTCTTTCTTTCTTTCTTTCTTTCTTTCTTTCTTTCTTTCTTTTCTCCTCAAACCAAACGTTGTAATCTACGGAGCCCTTAAAGGGACATGGTGGTGAAAAAAAAAAATTTTCAATGCTTATTTCAATGCCATATTTTTTCTAATAGTGGTGTTAAACTATTAAACATAGTGGTGGTTTTACTAAAAATAGTTTTCATATGATTTAGAAAATGTTTTAGAATAATACAATTTAAATGTAAAACATTATTACATTTAAATTTTAAACATTAAAAACAGTTTTAATTGTGTCTTAGTTATTTATATATAAACACATATGGAAAAAAAATGTGTAAGTAAAAATTAATTACCGTTTTAAGTGGCATGTAAAATGATATATTCATTATATATTATCATTATGTATACTTCATTAAACGGTAATAAATTTGTACTTACAAAAATGTTTTTCACATATGTCTCATATGGTAACACAATAACACTGTGTTTACTGTAAGTTTACTGTGGATTTTTTGTTTTGATTCTATTAAAATCATTAACTTTTTTAAAAAGTATATGGTGCAAAGCATTTGTGTATCGCATTAATGAACCAATTTTTCAAATCTCTAATCAGTTTTTATTTGTGTTAACATATAATGTGGGCTATTTTCCCTATGCTGAAAACTAGCTCATTAAAGCACTTTCAATTTTTCAATGTCAGAAAATACATTTGTGCAGGAAAAAAAAATGTATGGATCCATGAGACTAGTGTAGCTTTCAGCAGACCATCATTTTATCACTTTCACTTTGTCTTTCTCTTTTCTCTGTGTGTGTGTGCATGTGTGTGTGTGTGGCCCTGTTGCCCATTCTCAGCAATTCCATTATCAGATTGATGTTTTCACACAAGGTGGGTTTAGCTGGCCGCTAATCTTCACACTTCCGGCGGGGCGAGTGAAAGCTCAGCAACTGATAACAAACATTCATGCCACATAGATTTAATTGGCTAATTATCATAGTGGATGCGAGAGCAGAAGAATCTAGACATCTCAAGTAAGCTTTGTCCCTTGGCATCCTTCTCATCAAGTCAAATCCTATTTATCAATTAGCAGTTTTAATGAGTGTCATGTTTCAAAAACAGGTTTCAAAACTGAATTTGTGTACTTACACTGCCATTTACTTACTAAATGTTTGGAGTATTTCAAATTTCTTGATGTTTCGGAATGATATCTCTTCTGCTCACAAAGGCTGTAATTATTTGATCAAAAATCCAGTAAAAGAGTAATGCTGTGAAATAGCATTACAATCTAAATGAGCTGTTTTCTATGTGAATATAGTAAAATGTAATTTATTCCTGTCATCAAACCTGGATTTTCAGAATCATCAAAATCAATACATTTGTTCTCGTTCCAGAGCCATTTCACTTGGATCTACATCACAATAGTGAAGAAAAGACAATCGCAACTTCCGTTTAATGAATGTTTTTTCAGTGCTGCGGTAAGTGAAGCTAAATCATGTCCTTGAGGTGATTATGTGGGAACGAGTGATGTTTGTCCTGAATAAACAGAGGGAAAACAAAGGACACCACAACCCAAGTGTGCTAACTTTTTTATTACTTCCTTGAAACTTGTGCATCAACTTAAGACAGGAAACTGTGTGCACTTCATTTTATTTTCACAATATGGTCAAAATTAGTTTGTATCTGAAAAAATCTTTAAATACATCGTATCCATTTGAAACCATTTACACACAACGTCTCGGCACTGAGTACTAGCAGTCTATTAGAAACCGGGGGCATTGAATATGAAGCACATTAGCAGTCCTCTTCTCTTTATATATGTATATATCACACGTCTGAATCAGTTTTGTCGTTTCTATTCATCTCAAGTAAAAATATCTTTCTTTAAATATGTTTCCTTTACATGATAAAAATAGGATCTGTCCAAAATGTGTGTGTCACATCAACACTACCAGGCATGCTGGACACTTCCCCATCCCGTGTGTGTGTGTGTGTCACGAGCGCTGGCACAAGCGTGTCCTCATGGAGGCCAGGTGAAATGATCCGTCACATGGGGCTCATCCGTGGGGAAGCGCATCGTCCCGTCACGACCAACCCCCCGCATCGAGAGAGAGATGCCAATGATTGATTCGTGTTGATAAAAATTATTACAAAATGTTGATATTCTTTAATTGTACAAAACACCTTATTATTATTATTTTTTATAGAAATCTTACACTTGCACAAGTTTACATGTGGATTCTGTTTCTGAAATCACAAAGTACAAACATGTGACATTAAACTGAAGTGTGATTATCGAAAAAAAAATTAATACAGACAAAATATTAATATCAGCTAGGTGTGTTTATAGTTGCTGTGACCATCATAAAGAGAGAGAGAGAGAGAAAAGAAACATTTATAAACCAAACGATAAATGTTTTAATAAATATTTTGCATTTTGTTTAAGGAATTTATCCAAATTTTGGAGAGTTTTTCAAGTGAAGCTCATGAAATGTGATATTTTATTAGCAGGTGATATTACACCTCAAATAAAACAAATGTAAAAAAATAAAAAAATCAATACCAATATGTATCATAACATAAATGAAATTAATCCTATTTTAGGACCATTACTTTTATTTATTCATTGTGATATTATTAATATAACAGTTAAAACATTTAGCTCTTTTTTACTACTACTAAAAAAAAAAAATCTAAAAAAAAATCACTACTATAATATATATGTAAAATATATATATATTTTGTATTTGTTATCACTCATTTTACTGCCTTTAATGCTGACTGCATTATATATTCTGTAATGAGAATCACTAATCAGCATAATGTAAATTACAAAAAAGGGGGTTTGTGTTGAACAACAAAAGAAAAATCAATACGGTTTCACTTTGCAGATATAATTTAAGTCTTCTTTTCTTATGCAATGTTGCTTCTCCAATAAAAGTATCTTATTTTAATAATGTTTACTGATTGTTCTTTTAAGTAGTTAAAACATGACTTTTTTATGCAAATCTGAACAGAAATTGCTTAATTGTGCAATACGCTTAATATGTTTACGCAATGGTCCTGAAAAAAAAGGCCTTTTTAAATTAGATTCTATATTTTTTGTCTTTAGATTTTCGGTTGAAATGTGTTTTGGGCCTGGCGTGTTTCTGTGAGATTCATCATTAGTCGTCGTGACGTTCAGCAGGGGGCCTGAAAATGCCAACGAATGAAAGTGGTGTATTGCCTGTTGCTCTGTCCTGCTTCCATTGCTTGTGTGTGTGTGTGTGAGAAACCTGTTGAATGATCTCAGTGATATTGCTGTGGCGCTCAGCAAACAGTCCTGCGAACCGTTTCCGAGTAGCTCCTAAAAGTAGCACAGGTACCGTATGTATTCAAATCCTCCGTATTTATCAGGACGCGTCTCCTCGTTCTCTCTAAAGGACTCGACTGATCTCTGTGGACAGACAACAGCCAAGAGCATCATCAAACCTAAAATAATACGAACATAATGAGCAGACAAACCTCCCTCATCACACTCCTCTAGCTGTGTGTATTTCCTGCTAAAAGTTACCGCTCAGTCTTTGCTCTGGTGGTGATCTGGAGCCATGAGGGAACTCAAATTTTGCCCAGATTCAAGTTATTTCCACAGGAAATATGTTTCAGTTTCTGCTGTTGTTTGCAATAACTAATTGTTTGAAATGACATTTAAGATCCCTTCCCCGAATAGAAAACCGCCGTCCTCCCCGCCCCAGATTTCTCCCCGTCTCCAGGCTCAGGAGAGAGCGAGCTGGTGTCCGTTTTAAGCCATGGTCTCTTTGCCCGGCAGTCTCCGGTCATTGAAGGTGTGCATGTTGATGACTTCATCAGTTTTGACCATGACGGGAGGCTGAGGCTTGTGTTTGAGCCGGCGCTGGCACTTGAGGGAAACCCGCAGCTCGTCCACCATGGCACTGCAGAAGGATCTCTGCGCACACAGAAACACACAGATGACTGGATGTTCCTTCAAGTCTAACACACGAACACACATCGCGGAGAGGTGGAGGACAGCGGGGTCAGTGGGGGTGTGTGGGGTGATGGATAGCAGGGGTGAGCGGTGGAAATGGAGACGGGATGGGATGATTGCGCTGGTGTCCGTGCGGATGCACAACATAACAAAAGCCATTTCTCCGTGGCAGATTTCTTCCTCCTGCCAGGATGCGGCATGATTTATTGATGCATATTATTTTCCTTCAGATTCAAATCCTGTATGGTCGTATGGCCAATTAAACACACACACACACACACACACACACACACACACACACACACACACACACACGCTATCTTTGTGGGGACTCTTCATAGACGTAATGGTTTTTATACTGTCTAAACTGTATATTCTGTCTCCTTACACTAACCCGACCCCTAAACCTACCCATCACACACACACACACACACACTAACCAGACCCCGAAACCTACCCATCACACACACACACACACACACACACACACACACACACACACACACACACGCTATCTTTGTGGGGACTCTTCATAGACGTAATGGTTTTTATACTGTCCAAACTGTATATTCTGTCTCCTTACACTAACCCGACCCCTAAACCTACCCATCACACACACACACACACACACACACACACACACACACACACACACACTAACCCGACCCCTAAACCTACCCATTACACACACACACTAACCAGACCCCTAAACATACCCATCACACACACACACACACACACACTAACCAGACCCCTAAACCTACCCATCACACACACACACACACACACACACACACACACACACACACACACACACACACACACACACACACACACACACACACACACACACACACACACACACACACCCGACCCCTAAACCTACCCATCACACACACACACACACACACACACACACACACACACACACACACTAACCCGACCCCTAAACCTACCCATCACACACACACACACACACACACACACACACACACACACACACACACACACACACACACACTAACCCGACCCCTAAACCTACCCATCACACACACACACACACACACACACACTAACCCGACCCCTAAACCTACCCATCACACACAACATTCTGCATTTTTACATTTTCAAAATAAACTTATTCTGTATGATTTTTAAGCTTTTGTACCCATGGGGATCCACTGGCTGGTCCCCACAATGTAATATAAACCTGTACACACACACACACACACACACACACACACACACACACACACACACACACACACACACACACACTAACCCGACCCCTAAACCTACCCATCACACACACACACACACTAACCCGACCCCTAAACCTACCCATCACACACAACATTCTGCATTTTTACATTTTCAAAATAAACTTATTCTGTATGATTTTTAAGCTTTTGTACCCATGGGGATCCACTGGCTGGTCCCCACAATGTAATATAAACCTGTACACACACACACACACACACACACACACACACACACACACACACACACACACACACACACACACACACACACACACACACCTCTCCAAACAAGAAACAAATGGTGGTGTTTTCATCTGTATAACAGTGAAGCAAGCAAACGTGTGATTGTCATCCTGCAATTCAGCTTGGTAAATTATTAACACTCACATTATTCAAAAGCCTCATCCTTTATAGAGCCTTATGACTTATTCAGATTTGTTTGGAAATGAATAAGAGCAACAATAAGTATAAAATAAGCACTAATACACGAAAAAGTAAATGTGCAGTTTGTGCTATGAATAATTTCGTCTTGCTGCTCACTGGAAGTACTTTGTGCTTTTGTGAACGATCTGACTTCATTTACAGCGTTTGTGAGTGACATGAAGATATGAAATAATAAAGTGCTTTCGATCAGTGTCCTTACCCAATGATCTGCTTTCTTCATATCGACATCCTCCACAATAGCCAATAACAGAACATTAGCAACTAGCTTATTATTGCTGACACAAACTTTGATGTTTAAACATGAGATATGCTCTGAGTACAGCATCATGTTGTTGATTTTACCACAAGAAATAATATTGACTCTTCCCTCATTTGCATGAATGGAAGTCTATGGGGCAATTGTATCCCACAGGAATTAAAAAAATGAAAATAGTTTAATTTATTCTCAGGAATTTTAAGATAAATCAGATATAATTAGATATATATTTGATACTCCAATTAAAAATAAGTTCAAAGGCTATGAAAGAACAACCTTTAAACAGTCAAATTTAACTTTGGATCCAACAACATGGTCAGAAAGTTGTGAATAAGTCAATCACAAATTGGATATAGAACATCGAGACATCAAACAAAAAAGAGGAAACATACATTACATATGTATATGCTTCAAGCGCGGACAGGGGGAATTTCGGTTACACTTTATTTCGAAGGTCCACTTTAGACATTCTACTACTAACTAACTAACTAACTAACTCTCATTAGAGTATTAGACTGGTGGGTTAAGATTAAATTTGCCAGAATAAGTTGACATGTACTTGGAAAGTTACTTATAGTCAGTAGAATGTCTGTTGAGGTATTAAAATAAAGTGTTATTAGATATTAAGCAGTTCAAACTACAGTAAACTGAAATTCAGCAGCAGAAAGCAGAGGTGGAGGAATATTAATGTAAAATGTGCAAAAAAAGGAAAACGAGAAGCAGAAACATTAGTAATCCTTTTATTTGAAACATTAATTTATTTGTGTCTTTGTGTATGTGTATGTGATCTATATTTGAGCATAAACTATCAAAATAAAGATGCATTGAACAAATATTCATAAACTCCATAAATAAGCCATGGGCAATTCTACAAAATATTTTGTTGTTTTCATGCAATACTTATCATATTTACTAAAACAATATACCATTCTGATGTTGAACCTGTGAACCTTTTATTAACAATGTAAATTATTTTATCCAGACGTAAATAAATCTGTTATTGAGTTCTGGTGGTGGAGGGAAAAAACGCAGGAAATCTACATCACATTATGTTAGAACCATTTATACATTTTTATCTAAAGCTATAAGATTGTTGGTCAGACTGTTGGCTCTTTCCTAATCTTACAAAATAGAGGCAATTATAAAATGCTAATTTCTGTGGGAATGTGTTGCTGAGGAGGAAGAGCCAATTCCATGTGATGTTTTTTCTTCTGCAGAATAGTTAGAAGGAAGAAAACGGAACAAAAGACAGCAGCTCAAGTCTTCTACAAAAATACTTTAATTGCCTCTATCATTTTCACTTGCAAGATATGATACCTGATTTACATGCTCTCAAGCGTGTGTTTGCATTCTATAGCATTGCTATACTGAATTAAAACACTGACAAAATCAATCATCAGTCTTGGGTTTTCATACACTCTGTTTGACACCATATGACACCTCATAAATTCTAAATGTTCAGACACTTTACAATAAGGTTGTTTTAGTTAACGCTGGTTAATGCATTAACTAATAAACTAACAATGACCAATAGCTACATTTGTTATAGTATTTATGTTAACGTTTAATTATGGAAATGCAACTGTTCATTGTTCATGTTAGCTCAGGTCCATTAAATAATATTGTTTATGTTAACGACGTATGATTAAATATTATAATTAACATCAACAAAGATGAACTAATGTAGTTAACTAATATTAACAAATGGAACCTTATTGTAAAGTGTACCATGTGTTGGGACCTTTGAACCCAGACTCGCAGCCAACCCAGGGACCCTCAGTATAAACAAACTACATTTTCTAACATGTAATAACTCTCATTAAGAACATTAACCAACATTATCTACACCAGTGTTTCTCAACCAGTGGGTCGCAAGACCGTTTTGAGAATGTGTACTTAAAGAGACAACGACAACGACAAAAATGAAATTCTAAACGTTTTTCTGATGCGAAACTTTTATTTTGAAAGATGTGCGTGGAAGCTGTTGACTCTTCTGTCAGACGCAGTTTAAAAAACACTTTGTTCTGATTCAGTATTTGCGGTCAGATGAGATGTCAGGCTATATGTCAGTGTCATTATTCAAATGTAATTTTTGTAACTTGTTACGAAATAAAAAGTATATAAAGCGCAAAAGAAATTACGAGCATGCAATGTCATTGTTATGTAGTCAATTAGTCATTAAATGACCAAAAAGTGATTTAGGGAACTAGTATGTTGTGTGTTAGTGGGGAAGGATTTGCATGCAGTTCATTCTATTCATCAGGATAATTTTTATTAATGGTTCATGTTAGTATTGTGTATTTACTATGGTAACTGTAGTTTTTCAGTCAATATTTTTGGTGACTGGTGGCTAGTTTGGGACTGCTACTTATTAAGAACCTTACCTTATACTATTTATTTATCTGTGTTAGTGATTTTCTTACAATTTATGTGTATGTTAAGTAAAGTAGGACTTGTTTGTGTGTCAATCATTTTTGAGAAATAAAATGGTTACACTTTATTTTACAGTACATACACTTACGTGTACTTACAGTGTACTTACCTAAGAAAGTACTGGGTAATAAAAGATTAAGGTTAGGTTTAGGGGTATGTCCAGGGTTTGTACCTAGTTATTACACAGTTATTGTAATAACTATAATAAATACATAGTATGTACATGGGGAAAAGTATTGTAAAATAAAGTGCTACCAATAAAATTCCTAAAAATTTGGGTCGTGGCTTAATGACCATGGGGAAATGTGGGTCCCATGGCCAAACCGGTTGAGAACCACTGATTTACACAACATATAACATATTCAAATTGTTAGACATTTCATAACCATATGTCTTTTTCTTTCTGTATGTCTCCACAGACATCATTGGCCATTTGGCTTATCATGTCAATGTAATCATTAAACAAGGATCAGGCAGCAAAGTAACGCATTGCCAGAATAGTTGTGAATGTCAATACGATGGCTTACAGCAAACAAACAAAAAGCACTTATGAGATCGATACAATGAATCTGAGATGAGTATAAAACACACTTCTTCCACTGAGAGTGAATAAACGGAGCTGTGCTTTTTGGGACTCAATACTGAAGCTGGCAGGTTGATGCTGTCATTGTAGTTGAATAAAAACAGCTTAAGACAGAACTGGTTATCCATATTTAGGGTGCAAATTTTGAATGCTTCAAACAAACAAAGACCTCTTTAAAAAATAACCCAACTTAGACCATCTCGGTGTCCACTGTGCAGTTTGCTCGGCATGTGCAATGAGAACACAGTGTGGCAGGTTCATTTTATTTTGGCATTCGCAAATTATGAATATTCTTGGCCGTTACTGGCTTCCATACTAAAGTAATTAAACTGCATGTACCTAAACCCATGTTTGGGTCAAATATGGACAAACCCAACCATTGGCTTACAATTTTAAATTAAACTTTGAACCCAACGGTTGAGTTTGCACAAATTTGACTCAAACATGGGTTGAAACAACCCAGCATTTGTTAGTGTACTTTTTCCAAACCAACCTCATTGGAACCTCATTGTGCCTGTGGTCACATTTCTGCAAAACCATATTACATTGCATCTTGCATGTTTCGTAACACTTTCAAAGTGATGGTAATAGCGTGTTCAGCTTAAACAGAAGCATATAAACATTACTTTTTATTGCGTTGGTTGTTGTACGTATCACGGCAGTTTTGATTTGAACTGTCTGGTCAGTGGCACTAAAAGGTCAATGCTCTATTTTGTTTGGTAATAATGAACCACCTACACTAAACCCCAAACATACCTGATTGTGGTTTTATGTCACATTTGCTTTTGTTAACACTTTTGCTGAAGCAACAGTGCCATTTTGGCTTTGAGCTCTTTTATCATGACTCGTGCTTCATGTCAGAAGTGCACTGCTGTATCAGGTGAGCTACTGAGCAAGTTGTTTACAACATCAGAAATATGGAGCTGATTATGGGATGGAAACTTCAAAATGTATTAGTTTACAAATCATGCACTATGGGACCTTTATCTGAGGTCAGAGACTAAAGCGTTTTCAGGTCGTAACACAGTATTGTACAAGGAACCGCATAAAAATAAGTCTTTATTAACCGATATTCTGCCCTGTATTCATTATTTGTGTGAAAAGGAATAAAAGGTTGGTGTTCTACTGCCTGTAGTGTTCATCCAGCTGGAAACGGCTGTAATTTGTATGTATTGGTGTATAATTGTTTGGAGTTTTGCAAAAATGTAGGTAGAGGCATGTTTTTCCAATGGGTAAATTGCTGGTGATACAGAATAACGACTATTCTAACTAATTTGTTGACTGCAAAACACTATTGTAAAAATAAACCTGGACAATTGAATGCTTTCTTTCAGTTACATGAAAAAAAAAAATTAAGGCTTGGTGGAGAAAGTGGAGAAATTATGACACATACTATAATTGATTAATAATATTCAGTCTCATTTTATATTAGATGTCTTTAACTTCTGTGTACTAACATTTAAATTAATCATTTGATACAATGCACTTACTCCCTACATACAAGATTTCACATTGTACTTATATTTAAAAAAAAATAAAAAAAAATACCTGCATGTAATTACAGCTGTAATCATTTCTATAATTACACTGTTGAGCCTTCCCTTACACCATAATTTAGTACATAGTAGTTAAAGACACCGGATATAAAGTGGAGCCTAAAATTCTAATATAAAGTGGGACCTAAAATTCTAATAGGACAGTGCTAATGCAAAGGGAACTAGATACTTGTTTTCGTCCACTCAAGTGGCATTTGGTTATTTTACAGAAGACTCAATAGAGAAAAAGATCAGACTGCATGGATTACACAGTAACTACATCATCAAATGGAATTTCCTGTGAAGTTAATAATAATAGAAAATGACTAGAATTACATGAAATCATTACCAACCAATAACTAAATAAACAAATATGTACTATCAAGCAAACTTGCACTACAGTCTAGTGCAGGAATAGGCAGCGTTGGTCCTGGAGTGCCGCTGTCCTGCAGAGTTTAGCTTAAAAAAATACTCACCTGCCTTTAGCCTTAGTAATCCTGAAGACATTGATCAGCTGGTTCAGGTGTGTTTGATTAGAGTTGGAGCTAAACTCTGCAGGACAGCGGCTCTCTAGGACCGACGTTGCCTTTCCCTGGTCTAATGAGTGAAATCAGAGCTCATGTGTAGAATTTAATTTGCTAATAAATTCTGTAAGAGTCAATATGTACTTAAACATCATATTTGTGATGGGAGAAGGAAAATTAGTGAGAGAACTGGCATTCATCCATTTCCAAGCAGTTTTTTTTTTTCTACCTCATTATGGACCGTACACTTCAAGCATTTACTGGTTCAGTAGATCAAGTATTCGAGTGAAGTGGATAAGGGAAAGAACAACACATCTGTTGAGGTGAGATGACACAAGTAAAGCCCAAGCCCTTCTGTCTTCAGAGACTTACATCAAGAAGGACTGTTTGCTCTCCAGAAACAGGCTCTGTCTGTAAAATATTACCAGTGAAATATACCTCACGCTTTGCTCTCAATACCACAACATTAAAGCTCATTTTAGACAGAATTAATATCGTTTGCATTGATCTGTAACAGACCCTGTCATACTCAGAGGCATCAGTTGGACTCATCTGACTGGCTGTCTTATATCACCCACAATACCCTCGCTGATGAAACACAAGATTGCAAAACCCATTTCTTGTGATTATATGTGATTTGTTATCTCTAAAGGGACGTGCATAATAACCCAAGACTCTTTAAGTAAATCCAACAGATTACAAATGTTCATTGCAGTCCAGAATTGTGAAAGAGTTGCTTTACCTTTTCCAGCTGAGCGTTTTGTTTGGACTTATAGAGAAACTCCCCAACTGCCACAAACACAGAGAGGACGAGTCCCGCAGCCAACACAATGAAAATGCCCCCGATGTTCTGGACGCCCAGCGCACTGGCCTCTTTGTTCTCCTCCTCGGGACAGCCGTTCCCTCGCCACCACTTCTCCTTCATCATGTGCAGCTTCCCTTCTTCCTGAAGCTGCAGGATTGCGATGGTGATCTTATCTCGGTACGGCGACCCTGAAAGGTCAGAAAGGGGAAACTGATTTAATAAACATGCTGAGAATTAGTTCTGCTTAGTATGGAAGCTTGTTTCTGCCACAGAATAAACAATGAAAAAGGTAATTGCGACTTTTTATCTCACAATTCTGACTTTTCTCACAATTGCGAGTTTACATCTCACAAATCTGACTTTTTTATCTCAGAATTGTGTGATATAAAGTCAGAATTGCTTGTTATAAAGTCAGAATTGCTTGCTATTAAGTCAGAATTGCATGATATAAAGTCACAGTTGTGTTATAATGTCAGAATTGCCTGAAATAAAATCACAATTGCATGTATTTGTGCAATACCCTAACCCTAGGGTATTGCACAAATACCCTATACCCTAACCCTAACCCTAACCCTAAAACCATAACCCTAACCCCTAAACCAAACATTAGCAGTAAATGTGGGAATTTTCCAGAACCACATAGTTACATAGTGAATCCATAGTCTTGTAGATAGTTAATGTTAGTAGTAGTTCAGGCCAACTAATACAAAGTGTGACCCTTCTTTCTTTCGATTATGAGATGAAATATGTCAAATATGTCAATATGCCCCAACATGTCAAGAAAATTACACGTTCTTGACAATTTTGTGAGATTTCACCCATTTGTCCACCAGATATAAGCAGATCCTGAGCTATGGAGGCTTGTTTCCGCCACAGAATTTTTTTTTTTTAAGATAATTGCGACTTTTTATCTCACAATTGCGAGTTTAAATCTCACAATTCTGACTTTCTCAGAATTTCGTGATATAAAAGTCGCAATTTCGTGATATAAAATCACAATTGTGTGTTATAAAGTCAGAATTGACTCACAATTCTGACTTTGTTTTCTAGCAATTCTGACTTTATAACACAAATTTGCGACTTTATATCTCGCAATTCTGAAATCTTTTCTCAGATTTGTGAGATATGAACTACTGTTATTTATCATTATCTTTTTTTTTTTCTTTTTTTTTTATCTACACTTGAATGTGGGTAAGGTTTAAACATTATAAAATCATGTTTTTATCAAAGACTTTAACCGGATCGGATTAAAACGATGATCAAAACATAGATGGAGTAGATCAACTCCCCCAAAGCTTCACGGTCATTACTTCTTTGTGGGATCGCCATTTTATTGGTTAACATTAGGCAGTTTTGACTTATATGCTGTTGTATGTTTGATGATCACGTTAGCTTACATGTGCGTAAACAACTTCTATCTGCTCCTACTTGTTCATGCAGATCTTCTTCATTGTTTTTGGATATGTACTCTTACAGAAGATGCGTAACAGCGCCCCTACCGTATAACAGTGAAAACATGGATTGCTGGAAAAACTCGTCAATGGCAGGGAAACTTTGTGTCATAAATGACGGAAAATCTCGTAACGGAGGGGAAAAAGTTAAGGCTATCTAATATAAAGTGTGACCAAAAGAAGAATTATTTTGCTTAAAGTCCCCCTGTAGTCAATAAGTCTATCCGATAAAACTCATCTTTGATCACCAAAATGACACATTTAAATGTTTTTTCCTTGGAAAAAAAAATCTTCATGCCTCAAAATAGCATGAATGTAACTCGACACCCTTGCCTCATTTAGTATACGCAGATGAATATGCAAATGAGCCCCGCCTCCACTCACTCACTCAGCTCAGAGATCCACTCGTTGACGATCACACGTTGATCTGATTGGTTACAAGGTAGTTTGTGACGTCAGAAACACCAGCGATTTCAAACCGTGTTTTTGAGACTGTCTTTGGTTCACTGCAGTTTTAAGCATAAAATACTCAGCAATGGTGTTGAATTATGAATTTACACATGGTTTGTCTTAAAGCATATTAAAAACACCACATTGACATATAAACAACATTAAAAGCTGGATTTTCACCACAGGGGGACTTTAAAGACAACAAAGACTATTTTGCTGAGAACCAGATCAGTGAACTTTTTTTTTATTTCTAAAGAATCAGCTGTTCTTGTTCACAAAACGAACAATTTGTTGAAGAAAATCACTGGCTCAGTGATCCGGTAACAGCGTTTCTCTAGTTAAGCTCACTGGAGGGGAAGATTATAAGTGAATCACAAATGAAATTTCAGTCTGTTGGTGAAATGCATGGCTTCAGATGACCTTGAACACAGCATGCCAGCATGGCCTACCTCATTTTGGAGATGTAAAAAACTTGCATAAAGACTCAGTTTCAACAATGTTGTGCAAAAAAGAAATATTATTAAAATGAACATTGTATTAAGTATACAGTACCTCATGCTGGAGTTTGTTGTATTGAGAAATACATAGCAAGACTAAAAGCTGATGTAAAAATGTTCCATTCATTGCGTTACTACAAGGCTCTGAGAAAAGCTGAGACATTGAAAAAGAAACATGAAGTTTGTCACTTCAGTGGTGCAAGATTATGTTTCTCGCAGTACAAAGATGAGAAATACAGACACTAATGCAGTACGAGCCATAAAAGCCTAATGCTGTTTGTTGAAACACTGCTCCCAGGGTGCCATTGATAACACACCAATAAAACCCAATTACATTCCAGGGACTGGCATTTCCCACTTTTATCTATTTATTTTCTGTCTAATTAAAACTTGTTGCTATTCTTAATTTGATGTAATGTTTCCTTCTGGGCCTCCTTGCAGGCTTCATAACTCTCCCCGATTCCTATCAGCCATTTCACCTCCCTCGAAAAAAGGTAAACAGGTCGTGTTCCCTTCGTTCAGCACAGATCAAAAACGGCTGGAGAAGTTATTTCTCATTTCATTTGAAATATGAGGTAGAACAAGAGCACTCCTGAATCTCGCTGATCCTTTCATGTTGTAATGGTGGTACCGCTGTAGATAACTCTCTATAATAAGGTCTGTACTATTGCCTGAATAATTGAGAACTCAGCTGTTCTTTTGTTCAAATGCACAACACAAGTGCATGAAGCACAAAGTGCTCTTTATTTGCTGAAATCAAACTCTCATTTCTTCCATGCTTACTGTTAGCACTTAGGGTTTTGTATAATAGCAGTGCAGAAATTTGGATGGTTTTGGAGACTATCATTTTCACCTACTGTATATAACAACAAATGCATTGTATATCATTGGACAAGATCCAATTTTCTCCATACATTTTTTTCCAGCATATATCTTTTAGATTTGTATATTTTTCCCTGTTGCATCAAATGCCTTAAAAAAAAAAATAAAACTGTCCAAACATTAGAATAATTTTGATTAATTAATTGACTTTTTGTAGTTAATTAAAGTATACAGTTCCTTTAAAAAAAAAATACAAATAAAAAAATTATAATAATAATAATAATTATATATATATATATATATATATATATATATATTCAGAAAGAGGTAGATTTTTGCAACAGCTTATTACTCATCTCTCTTGCTCAAATAAATAAATACATCTTTATTTTTCAATCTAAATCCAAATAGATGGGGAAATAAATAAAGAAATTATATGTAAATCTGAATTAATATAATGATTATAATACAACACTTTATGGGTTTAATTTCACTTCAATTACTAATGTTTTGTTTAAATTCCAAAAAAAAAAAAAAAAATATTGTATTGTAGTCAGCTGATAAAAGAAAAGAAAAAAGTAGTAAACTAGGCTTTAATTTATTTTATTCTATTTCATATGATTTGGGGATGAAATACAGTACGAGTAGAATATGTTCTTGACCGCTTTCGTGAGATTCGTGCAGAACTCTTTCACTGAAACAAAAGGGTGGAATGATATAATAAAAAGCCTAAAACAGACATATCAAAATCCCTATTCTGCAGAATCAAATACAAGTAACATAATGAATCCTTGATACACTGTACTGCAAGGTTCTTCACATACATGTAGCAAATGGATGAGGTAGAACAGAGGATATAGCTTAAATAAATTAATCTGATACTGGTAGCTCCTCATGCACAAGTAAACTCCTGACAGATGTTTGATGACATGGCATTGTGCATGACTCTTCTTAATGATACCTCCAGGGACGGGGCCCGTCCACAGGCTGAAAGCTGACTGGGGGCCGTTCTATTTCCACAATCCTCAAGGGGCAAGTGGCACAGCCCCGAAACATTGATATAAACTGCAAGTGCTACACACATTTAGCAAGACAATGAAGTCACAAGTGGACAAAAAAGGAGCTCACGGCAAAGTGTGCAAGTGTTCTGATGATAAAACACTCCTTATCACTACTATCTCAGATTTACGGAGCCGCGCACATGACATGCAAGAAAAAATAATAATAATCGCGTGCACGATTTACTATTTCATTCCCTCAATTTGCTAAATCGAGCGGACGATTTACAAATAGTGCACACGATATAGCAAATCAAAGGAACAAAATAGCACAATATAGCAAATCAAGGGAACGAAATAGTAAATCGTGCACACGATATAGCAAATCAAGGGAACGAAGTAGTAAATAGTGCACATGATATAGCAAATCAAGGGAACGAAATAGTAAATAGTGCACAAGATATAGCAAATAAAGGGAATGAAGTAGTAAATAGTGCACACGATATAGCAAATCAAGGGAACGAAATAGTAAATAGTGCACACGATATAGCAAATCAAGGGAACGAAATAGTAAATAGTGCACACGATATAGCAAATCAAGGGAATGAAGTAGTAAATAGTGCACACGATATAGCAAATAAAGGGAATGAAGTAGTAAATAGTGCACACGATATAGCAAATCAAGGGAATGAAGTAGTAAATAGTGCACACGATATAGCAAATAAAGGGAATGAAGTAGTAAATAGTGCACACGATATAGCAAATAAAGGGAATGAAATAGTAAATAGTGCACACGATATAGCAAATAAAGGGAATGAAGTAGTAAATAGTGCACACGATATAGCAAATAAAGGGAATGAAATAGTAAATAGTGCACACGATATAGCAAATCAAGGGAACGAAATAGTAAATAGTGCACACGATATAGCAAATCAAGGGAACGAAATAGTAAATAGTGCACAAGATACAGCAAATCAAGGGAACGAAATAGTAAATAGTGCACACGATATAGCAAATCAAGGGAACAAAATAGTAAATAGTGCACAAGATATAGCAAATCAAGGGAACGAAATAGTAAATAGTGCACACGATATAGCAAATCAAGGGAACGAAATAGTAAATAGTGCACACGATATAGCAAATCAAGGGAACAAAATAGTAAATAGTGCACAAGATATAGCAAATCAAGGGAACGAAATAGTAAATAGTGCACACGATATAGCAAATCAAGGGAACAAAATAGTAAATAGTGCACAAGATATAGCAAATCAAGGGAACGAAATAGTAAATAGTGCACAAGATATAGCAAATCAAGGGAACGAAATAGTAAATAGTGCACAAGATATAGCAAATCAAGGGAACGAAATAGTAAATAGTGCACAAGATATAGCAAATAAAGGGAATGAAATAGTAAATAGTGCACACGATATAGCAAATCAAGGGAACGAAATAGTAAATAGTGCACAAGATATAGCAAATCAAGGGAACGAAATAGTAAATAGTGCACAAGATATAGCAAATAAATGGAATGAAACTACCTTTCTAAAACACCTTTCTAAAACACACTGTTTTTAGGACTTCATGTTTATTTTAAAGCCACAATGGTTCATTATACTGGGTTTGACTTCATCATTTCACTTGCTGTCTGCTTTCACCTGCCTCAGTATAGAATCAGATATTCAGTTGTGCCAAGCATTAACATATTCTCATTTAAACATCTAATTAACCAACACACCAAAACGCAGATGGTCTGAACACTGACCCTGTCTGTTCCAGCGCAGGAACGCTTGCCAGAAGGACTCAGGCATCTCTCACCATCACAGTTTCTACATTAATGCATCCTGCTGACTGTGTGCTGCTGAAGTTAGGGAGATATATGCTAAACGCACGCCTGTATGCAGCCTGCCTGTGTTAACTGATTCCAAAAGGGTAGGATTAGCAATGGAAATGGCCTGTGCTGAGCTGTCTGAACGGCACACAGGGGAGTGATGATGCTAAACATCCTTGTGCATGCGCCCTGCATTTGCTCTACACAATGCAATCCCATGACACACAACTGACAAGAAAAAAACACCCTCACTGGGTCGTCTGTTAGACAGCATACCTGACAGATTTGAACCTGCTGAGTGACAAAGCATTAACGTCTGTGAGACGAGGCACTTGATAGCTGGCTTTCTCTGTCCATGTGGAAAAGCCTAGATAGCATCTTAAACCAGCACACAGACCCCCAGACCGTGAATGGATTAAGATATTCTGGACTGTTTAGTGCCTGACACACAAGCAATTTACGTTTACATGGTTTATAGCGCAATAGTGTCAGAACACCAGCATGAATATTCAGAATTCACCTGTTTGCAGGGAAAGCATGCAGCCTTGGATCTACCGGTTTTATTACTCAAAGGCGTAATAGAGAGTAAGAACAGGGAACAATGAGATAAAGAGGTGGAACAGGACTAGGAAATGAGCAAACTCATAAGCACCATGCCTCACGGTGATAGAGCTTTGGTTTCAACATCTGCCCCCTTTTACAATAGCTTCAGGGTAAATTATTTGTTAGACTCAGTCTCTGATGGCATGGCCACAGTCTGTGCAAGTCAAGCGAGTCATATTCATTTGCATAGCACTTCTCGTCTTATAAACAATGCATCAAGCTGACCGTATCATGCATACTGCACACATAAAGATTGGCTGGCTTCTTTAAGACCTCCGGGAGTCAGGGTGAACCAGTCTACCCAGAAACGAAGTCTTGTGAGGGTTGTGTGGTGTTAAAGTTGGCATGAAATGAATATTCACCCTATTATTTTTCTAAAGGAGTGCCTTTTTACACCAAGTGCAAAGATCCATCTTGTTGGCAGAGGATATTTACATCAACTCTGCCCACCAATGTCTGATTGAGCCAGACAAAAATGTCCAAAAGAAACCTTATTTGTTAGCAGATTTTGCCAAACTCATTCTTCTCCCTTTTCCCATCGGCTTGGAAAGTCGTATATTTTAAATAAAAATTAAAGGGTTAGTTCACCCAAAAATTTTAATTATCCCATAATTTACTCACCCTCAAGCCATCCTAGGTATATCCCAGATAGCATGGTGACATTGATACAATGTTGAGTTTTGATTCAAACCATCATTTTGGTTGAGATGGACATTTCAATGTTTAAAGTGTGTTGGATCAGCATTGAAATTTTGATGAAAGCCAACCGCACACATGGGTGGAGACCGTGACATTGAACTAACAGTGATTTGTAGTTGATGAGCACAAGATCATCCAGGCATGCATCTCTACAGAACACTATTGGGTGTTTCTCAATGGGCATTTTCAACCGCTTTACCCAATTCGTTCTAATCCACTGGGGGCTTGGTTTAGGGGTGGGCCTTCATGATTTTAGCAAGTCTGTTGAAAAATAGTTGAAAAAACATTTATTGTACTTTGAAATTGGCCACTGATTGGTAAACGCCCATTTTGGTTTTGCATGTGCGCTTCTCAGTAGTCTAATGCTTCCTCATTAGAGAGAAAACATACAGTAGGTGCATCCTACACAGAAGTCTTGTTTGTTGAAGTACCTGACATACTTACATGACTTAGCAAAGTTTCAAACAATGGTGCATCTCCCTTATTTCTCTGTTCCTTTTTTTTTTTTTTTGCGTGCTTATTTGCATTTGATTTGTGTTGTTACTCACTGTAATTAGATAGATTTAAAAGTTATTAAAGTGTTTGAATAAAGTATCTATTTTTTCTACATTCTTAAAAAATGCACCTTGCTTTAGTAAAGTTTATTAGGAATTTCCTGAATAAAGTTCTAACGTCATTTAACAGATTTCTTGAAGTGCAGGAGACGTGAACATGAGCAAGAATGTTACACTGCAAACATACAGTAGCCCATGTCTTGCATCCGTCAGTGCTTGCATGCAGAGAACATTGCTCCTTTAGTAGGAGTGAAGGCAGATGAAGATGGACAATAAAAAAAATATATATATAAAAAAGAGAAGCAACCTCCTTATAATGCTGACATTGATTATACACTGAGTTGTTGTCGACAGCATAATCAGCTGACCTGGGACTAATCATTCACATTCCTAAATTTGAGAAATGTAACTTATTTCCATTCAGTTAAGCTTGTTTCCACTGAAACAGAACAATAAAAAAACATCTTTTGTTTATAAAGAAAGTGACTGACATGGCTATTTTGTGATATTTAAAGAGATTAAGGTCTACATAAGGTTCATCTGCAGCTTCAAAGGGATCGTTCAGCCCGAAATGAAAATTATGTCATCATTTATTCACCTTCAAGTTGTTCCAAACCTGTATGAGTTTCTTTCTTCTGCTGCACACAAAAGAAGATCGAGTGAAGAATGTTGGTAACCGTTGGTAACCAGAAAGTTGATGGTAGCCATTGACTTCCATGGTATTTATTTCCTACTATGGAAATCAATGGCCACCGTCAACTTTCTGGTTACCAACATTCTTTAAAATGTCTTATTTTGTGTTCAAGAAATTTTAATTGAAAAAAACCTAAGCTCTTTTATTACAAGATAAACTTGTTACTTGAATGCTATGTAGTTTGACATAAAATTAACTGAGATATAGTTAATGGCTATAGCTCAGAGGTGTTTGTTCCTCTTCATGAAGAGTTTAGCTCCAACACACCAGCCTGGAAGTTTTCAATGATCCTAATGACCGTGATTAGCTTGATTAGCTTGATTAGCTGCCTCAGGTGTGTTTAATTAGGGCTGGAGGTAAAATTGGACACCCCTGCCATAGTGCTTTCTTTTGATATTGAAGCATTAATAGATTTGAGAAAAATACATTAAATAAACAGAATTTAACGATACTATAATCGTAGTTAGAATATTTTGTGTTCAGCAACTTTAAAAAAAAAAGTGAATCATATTGTGTTTAGTATATTAACATTCTTGAATGTTGTATGTATGACAAATGAATTGACTTGTTCTTGAATAACATCATGCTGTCTTTTTCAGATTTCAGAGAACCCAAAGGAAAAGAGGCAGTACTCTGATTTTTAAAAACCTGAACTGTTGGACCACCTGTAGTTATGACATCAGACTTCTGAAGCCAATTTTATTTTTAAAGGTTGAAATGCTTTTGTCCTATTTCTCCCACTTTCTTTTTTTAAAGAATGATCTTTTAATATGTTTTTATCATTGATTGATTGAATAAAATACTTTGACTCAACTGCTGGAAAGGTGTCATTTATTTTTTTTTAAGTTTTCACCAAATTTTGAAATGGTCAGGAATGTGTTGATGCACCATTTAGTTGAAATATTAATGTTGTTTCAACATTAACTTGGTACATCAGATGGCAATATTGTTTGACATTACTTTTCAGCTGTATTTTCAGTGTTTCAACAAAATGTATTTAGAATCAACATCACATTGTAACATTGATCAAAGATTTCAGTGTTGATTCAACAGCAGTGATTTAGATTCAACATCATAGTGTAACGTTGATTCAACAATATTACCATTGATTATTTTTGTTAATTTCAATATTGTTTCAGCATCGGTGATGTAGAATCAATAATAGTGTAATGTTGATTCAATAGCATTACCATTGATTTTTTTTGTTCAACATAGTTTCAACAGTAACTGAGGGTGCAAAAGTGATGTTGATAAAATATCACTTTGCAATGTTGCATCAATACTATTACCGTTGATTTTTGGTTGAAATCTCAACATTGCTTCACCATTAACTGAGGGTGCAAGAGTAATACTAAAGCAACATCACTTAGTAACGTTAATTCAATGCAATTAGCGTTGACGCATCAACACTGACTCAACATTGTTTCATTGATTACATGCCATCTATACATAAGCTATATATAAATATATATATATATATACATATACTCACCTAAAGGATTATTAGGAACACCATACTAATACTGTGTTTGACCCCCTTTCGCCTTCAGAACTGCCTTAATTCTACGTGGCATTGATTCAACAAGGTGCTGAAAGCATTCTTTAGAAATGTTGGCCCATATTGATAGGATAGCATCTTGCAGTTGATGGAGATTTGTGGGATGCACATCCAGGGCACGAAGCTCCCGTTCCACCACATCCCAAAGATGCTCTATTGGGTTGAGATCTGGTGACTGTGGGGGCCATTTTAGTACAGTGAACTCATTGTCATGTTAAAGAAACCAATTTGAAATGATTCGAGCTTTGTGACATGGTGCATTATCCTGCTGGAAGAAGCCATCAGAGGATGGGTACATGGTGATCATAAAGGGATGGACATGGTCAGAAACAATGTTCAGGTAGGCCGTGGCATTTAAACGATGCCCAATTGGCAAAAAAGGGGCCTAAAGTGTGCCAAGAAAACATCCCCCACACCATTACACCACCACCACCAGCCTGCACAGTGGTAACAAGGCATGATGGATCCATGTTCTCATTCTGTTTACGCCAAATTCTGACTCTACCATCTGAATGTCTCAACAGAAATCGAGACTCATCAGACCAGGCAACATTTTTCCAGTCTTCAACTGTCCAATTTTGGTGAGTTTGTACAAAATGTAGCCTCTTTTTCCTATTTGTAGTGGAGATGAGTGGTACCCGGTGGGGTCTTCTGCTGTTGTAGCCCATCCGCCTCAAGGATGTGCGTGTTGTGGCTTCACAAATGCTTTGCTGCATACCTCGGTTGTAACGAGTGGTTATTTCAGTCAAAGTTGCTCTTCTATCAGCTTGAATCAGTCGGCCCATTCTCCTCTGACCTCTAGCATCAACAAGGCATTTTCGCCCACAGGACTGCCGCATACTGGATGTTTTTCCCTTTTCACACCATTCTTTGTAAACCCTAGAAATGGTTGTGCGTGAAAATCCCAGTAACTGAGCAGATTGTGAAATACTCAGACCGGCCCGTCTGGCACCGACAACCATGCCACGCTCAAAATTGCTTAAATCACCTTTCTTTCCCATTCTGACATTCAGTTTGGAGTTCAGGAGATTGTCTTGACCAGGACCACACCCCTAAATGCATTGAAGCAACTGCCATGTGATTGGTTGATTAGATAATTGCATTAATGAGAAGTTGAACAGGTGTTCCTAATAATCCTTTAGGTGAGTGTATATATATAACTTTATAAACTATAATCACTGGCTTCCGGTAACGGCCATATATGTGAGTCGAGTTTCGGCGGAAGAGTGACCTCTGACCCGACGCATGATGAGTGACCTCTGAGCATTGACGAACGTGGAAGCGCAGAGTATAGAGCTAAACAAAACACTGGTCACGAATTAGAAGCCTAAAAGGAGAATTTATAAAGAGAAATGTCGAGGAGTTTGAGTTTGTTGGCGTCTGTTCTCACCTAAGCTTAAGCTACTCCTACATCATTTTTGGATGAACTGTCCCTTTAAGCCGCACATAAACACAAAACTAACTTTAGTTGATCAGTTCACTTGCCCCTTACACAGTTAAATGGACAGTTCTTGGTAAGAAGATACTGCAAAACGAACCAGACTTTATACCAATATTTAAAGAGTCCAATTATTCGGTAGAATGTGACCCTAGATATCTGATCCTGACTGAGGATCAATGGTTAGCTCCCTGTTAAGAAATGTTGCTGTCCTTCTTTTAATCAGAATATTTCTCACTATATCGGTATTGACATTCCCTGCAATACTGGCTCAGTAATATTCTCCTTGGACATTTGCTTCCTCCCGGTCTAATGACTTGATAATGGTTCATGTAGCTTTTATCAATCGTAATGCAGAGAACTTCTCAGTTGTCCCTGGCTGGAACTTTACTGATCAGTGTTTAAAAATGCATTTCAAGACGGATGCTACTGTTACCAGACATATTTAAAAAAGACAACTGCACATGAAATGTGCACGTTATAAAAGAGGGGAATATGATCAGTGAACATTTTAAATGCTGGTATTTCTCTTAGACAAATGGTTTATATCATCTATGCCATGGACTACTTTTAAGGTGCTTACATATTGATCTTTTTCCCATTTCTTAAGCTTGGCAGTAAAAACCTCTATCCAGATTTGTTGTATGGAACATTTCCAAGAAGCTTGAATATTCTGTCTAAGATCACTGTTTGCATTCAAGCAAGAGCTACAATAACACAGAGTCAGAACACGAGTGAGTACAAGATGACAAAATGTTCATTTATGGGTCAACACATACACTTCTATTTTGTTATTTCTATTGCATTCTGCCTATGTCTGGTTCTCAAAGCCTTGTGAGGGTAAAATGTGTTTCTTTCATTTGTGAATATTTCTGTTACTTGTGACGTATTCATGGCTAAAGTCTGATTATACTGTATTCAGCACAAACTCTGCTAGAATATGTCAGCAGCATGTATGTAAAAGTTTGTAGTTTTGAGATAATGACATTTATGCATGGTTTATGAAAAAAAAAAAATGGAGAAAAAAAAATTGTCACTGAAATAATGTCATGAAACACATACTGATTATTTCTTCACAAGACTTTTGAAAATTGGATCACGTAGCCTAGAATATTCGCTCCAAAACTATGTGAAAATCATCCTGCCTACTCATTCAGATAAAACAATATATGACTCTCACTCTGTTGTTTTTGAAAGTGTTGATTGTGGGCAAATTGGATGGAAACCAATTGGGGTCAATTTGACCCCTAATATAATCAATGCAACCAAAGTTTGTACAGCCTTTCCAAAACACATCTTTATGTTGTAACTTTGCATGCACATTCATGACCCTAAATGAGAAATATTCACAAAATGTCAAGAATAAATAAATCAGTTTACCAGTGTTTCAAGCAGTTTGAAAATCAATTAGGGGTCAAATTGCCCCCAACGCAATAGGAGTTAAAAGTATATTTTATAATATGTTCATAAATAGAGCTACATTCCAGGTAGTGGGAGGCGTCTGGTCATGTGTCCAGTCAGTCAATCTCTATTTCAAAACTGAATGAACATTAGTGTTGTAGTACTCAATGAGGTCTCGGTATCGACCACGTTTGTACTCGTATCTGACTAAGAGGACTCTTAGGGGCTGTTTACACGACACCGTTTTCAACTAAAAAAGTAAAACTGTTTATGCGTTTTGGTCGTTCATTTACACGACAACAGCGTTTTGGGTGCCTGAAAACGCAAATTTTTGAAAACGTGTTTCAAATTGCACGTTTTTGAAAACCGTTTCCGTGCAAACAACAAAAATGCCAATCTCTGAAGACGAGGACGTCATGCACATGCGTATTTTGTGTTCAGTCTATAGTGTTTCATCGCCATCTACTGGCCTGGCAGCAGAATACAGGATGGTTAGTTGTTTTCGCGGATCCGTTGTGAATGGGAATCGTTCTGACAATGGTGTCGTCTGTACGCGGAAAACTCAAAGGAAAAAGCATATTGTTGTTGTGTAAACATACCCTAAATTGCCTGTGCATTGTCTTATTTATTTGTTAACATCATTAATGTGATTGGATGTAAAACTTTCTGCTTCAAATGCAATACATAACTTATTTCTGATTTGATTTGATTTGATTTGTTACTGTTGTGCTGGGTCCGAAATTAACATTAACACTGATTGTGTCAAAAAAAGTCAAAGTCAAAAAATTATTAAAATGCCCACAAAATTCAAGATATAATTGCAAAAAAAGTACTTGTATGAGATTTTTTATTATATGATATAATTAAGCAATATCACAAGAGCCAGAGAGCTGTTTTCACGAATATGCGCACAATTGCAAACGTGATATTGGTTTTATACAAACGTTCAATAAACCAGAAGTTTAGACATTTTAGACACAATTTTAAACACAAGTTTTTGCTCCATTTTGGTCATGAAGATAATTCCAAAAAAATCCAAAGCAGAAGTGTTGTGTGTTCCGGTGCAACACACAGCAGTGATTCGCTTCAACAAATCGGTTGAATGAATGATTCAGTGACTCACTCATTAAGTGATTTACTGCCAACTACTGGCAGTTTTAGTTTCATATTTAAAATTATCATTTTATTTCTTCATTGTGTTTCTATATTTAAAATTTAGTTGTTAGTGATTTCATTTGATTGGCAATCGCTCTATAAAGTGTCTAATTATTCTAATTGTATTTATTGATTAAATATAAAACATTTCTTTGGCAGGAAATGTGGATCTTTCAAATGAACTTGAATCTGGTCTTGGTCTTGACTCGGTTTCGTCCCGCCTTGGTCTCGGTTAAGGAGGTCCACTAATGACTACATTATGTAGAAGTAACTACATCACTAACATATTTGACACATGCAACCACACCAAACTGAAAATAATACATCAGTTCATACACAGCACACTGAATGAGTGAAATAAAGCATGTGGTTTTCTTTCATTTGGCTGATTGACATGGTGCCTGTGGTAGAGGAGTCTGGCTTCAGAGGTGGCCAAAATGCCTTTCATCCTCACATTAAGGTGCCTTTTCCATTCTTGGTTATTTTAGTCCTTTCAAAGCAATTCTGCATGAAATGGATCGTGCTGTTTTATATCCAATACGATCACATGCTGAGGCCATTTGTTGCGTATGTAGCTTTGAGGTCCAAGTTATTCTACAACCACGTGCTTCAGCTTTCTCTCTCAAAAACTAATAAGTACAAAAAAAAAATATATATATATATATATATTATATTTCTCTAAATGGATATGCACTACTTACTCTAAATGAATGTGAAGAAAATCATAGAAACCTTAATTCCCTTTTCTATAAACGCGTGATAAGGAAAGAGTTTTAGGGTCATTGTGTTGAGATGTCTTACAGCAGTATCATATACAATTCTGGATGTTTTGGACTCAAGTCTTACTGTAGGACTGACACAGCCCGCAGCCGCATGTATAACCAGATTAAGACAATCTGCTACTGAGACCGATAATCTTATGCACAGGAGGGGAAACGCCTCACAGTTTCTCTTTTCATTTATTTATCTCATCCATTCGTCTATTTCATGCACGTTTGCCTCGGGGTCCGCGTTTCTGCACATTCACTGAGCCGATGAGAGACGCTAACCTCAACTGCTTCACCTTCACCGACAGAGCCAGACAGTCATTAATCAAAATGAAATGAAGATTTGAGTCGACACTGCAGTCTGAGAGAAACACACTTTGAGGAGAATACACTTCTGCATGGCAGAGATGTGATGATAAACGACTGTGTCTCTCATTTCAATCAGGCTGTTCAATGATTCATGTTTTTGTTGAGGTGTATGACTTTTTTTCTTTTTTTTTTTGGAAGGTAATGCCGCTGAGAATAAATATTTTAGCAAAATAGAAATGGTTTTGAATTGATTATGCACATGTGTTCAGATCTGGGCAAATAGCTGTAACTGATTATTGATTAGGGCAGTGATGTCTGCAGCATCAATTCAATCATTGTTTGAGATGCTGATTGACAACAGTAGAGCCACTGTTGCATTAGAGCTGTGGTTCCCAAACTGGAACACGTACCCCTGGGCCAAGACTGGGGGTACGCTGACAAAATGCTGAATTTGGCTGTTAATTTAACCCTTAAACACACACCTCGGGTCTTTAGTGACCCGGGACGTCCTTCACTACACTCCTCATTAATTTTTTTATAGTTAGACATCAACCTTCTTAGTATTCATCAATCAATTCATTATAAACAATATAACAAGAAAAAAATACAAAATTATAAAAGAATGCCTGTTTACCCATTCATTTTTGTAAAAAATTAAGTAAAATAAATAAATGCATACAACAGTTCATCAAACAAAAAGTTCATATTTAGTGATGTACAGTACATTTTAAACACAGCATGTCAGTATATTTTTGCAATGAAACAAACAATAGCTTCAGTGAAAGCCGCAGCAGAACTGTTGGCCGTGTCCAAGCACCACACACCAGTGTTTCATTAGTGAACAAATCTCCGGCTTTGAACGAATCGGGAGAGTTGATAGGTGTCTTCAACCTGAAGTGGTGCTGCACCGACCGATTGGTGTATGACATCAAAGTACAGCGAGAGCGATTAGAGAGTAGACGACTCCATGAACTCTGTCCTGGAGAGTTTAGCTCCAACCCTGATAAAACTCGCCACACTGTACATTTCTAGTAATGCTGAAGACCTTGATCAGCTGGTTCAGGTGTGTGTGATTAGAGTTGGAGCAAAACTCTGCAGGACAGTCGCAGTGCAAAGATGGCTTTTGTTGATACTGACTCTATTTGATTGAAATAATTGATTTACTTTAATGTATTGCTTTATTTATTATATTTCTATTTAAGGTAGGGTAGGCAATTTCAGAGAGGCTAGCAATAGCAAGTTAGCTTGAAAGCATGAGATCCCACCTTCCCTTCAAAGCGTCTCCAAAGCCAAGCCTCCTCCAAAACTCATGAACGCACAAAGCCAGAGCAGATTCTACAAAGCGTCATGAGAGACAGCATTTAATTACCTCATGTCTCAAAGGTCAAAGCACATAACATTACGTTAATAATGCATGTTACAGAGCTCTTATCTGTACCACCTGACTGCTGCAGATTTATTTCGGCGTTGATAGTGTAGACATATAAACACATAAATCCGAGGCAGAGGACCTAAACAGCTCAGAGTAGAATTTCAAGTGTTGCCATCTCGTAATTACGATTATGACATGGCGTGAACGCAGCATAAGCTCGTTGTTTTGTTTCAGGGGGTGGAGCTCGAGCCGAGCCAATCCTCGGGTTTGAGACTCCTTCGAAGACAGCAAGCCAAGTTTGTTTACCATTAACTATTATTTCAAGTCTTTACATATGTCATTACATCTATAATTTGAACCCTCTTTACCCTTCCCTCACCGCTTAACTCACCATTAAACCAACCCATAGCACCAACCATACCCGTATCCCACCTTATTAACAGCAAAAGTGTTTTACAATACAACATCAACACAATAAGTACTTTGTACCTTTTAAATGCAAGTATGTAGTAGTTAAAGACACCTAATATACAGTGTGACCATAAAAATCCTGATAAAAAATGAAGGATTCCACTTATTACATGACTACATACCGAATAATAAAAGAAGTGCTTTTGAATATTGACATCAATTCAAATTATTTTATGCATGCAGAGTGATACAAGCACCATGAAACAGCTTTAGACATGAAACAAGAATGCAGTGTTAGTTAAGTAAATGATAAATTATTAAAATAAAACTAATATTGCAAAGAGCCTTACCCATTGGGGTGCCAACCCCGTAGGCCTTGGAGTCTATGAGGCCTCCGATCTGTGTGAGGTTGCAGTTGCGCTGGGTGACGAATTCGATGGTGGTGGACTCCATAAGGAAGGCATAATCTGAGGTGAGCACGCGCTCGATTCCTTCCTCGATACTCTTCACCATGACCGAATGTCTTCGACTGCTCATGAACTCCCACATCTTATCATACGTGGAGATCTTTGTTTTCTGGGAGAGAAGTCAAAATCATTATCAGACTTTTAATTCATAAATGCTTTTTTTGACCAATAAAATATGCTTTCTCTCCATTTTAACATTATATTTGCACAATTCAATAATAAACAGCATAGACAATTGGGAATAAACAGTAAACAATATTTGAGCTTGAAACAACAACAACATCAACAATAATGCAAACTCCAGTACCATGTTATCTAATCCTAAATCTAAAAGATAAGAAATATCTGGTTTGGATAGACATTGACATAACACAATATCAAAACATTGACAACTTCTAAAATTTATATATTTATTGTTTACGTATATACTTTAGAAATCTAAAAGTTGGAACTGCAATTGTCATAAAATGTGCAAAAGTGGCGTCACGGGTGACAGATCAATCCCATAACAGGACTCCGATTAATCACTAAATTACACAAAGTCTTTTCAGAGAAATACCCACGCGTGCTCTTCAGTAATTTTTAACAGAATTTTTTTATATATATATTATTATTTTTTTTATTTTTTTTAACTTTGTCGAAATAGTGTGAAACTTAGGTTTTGCCACTTGCTATGTGAATACAGAAAAAGATAATCATGGACATGATTCCGAAAGGTTAAAAGGTCCTGAAATTAAAAAAAAAATAATAATAAAAAAAATACTCCTCCCAGTTAAAAATTACTGTATTGGAAAGTAATGGAAAATTTATTTAATCTAGTGGAAATGTTTGGTACTGCACCCAAACAAAATCTTACTGAAAGCTCATTTTTTGAGATATCAACATCAAATTTGGAACACAACTTGATTTTCTCACAGTTTTGAGTCAAAATGAAAAAATACATACTTCATATAAAAATGTAAAATTATATTTTTGTCCATTGTTCATAATTTCACTCTGCCAAGTGACTTTATAAAAAGAGACCAAACTCGTGTGCTCCAAAGCATTCAAAATGTATGACAGTTTAAGTTGGAAATTTCATTTTCAGGTCTATGCTCAAAAAGTGGTTATAAATAGTTTATAACTACTGCATAGATATATCATACTTTTTTTTTTTTTTTAATACAATTCTAAAATACAAATACAAAATCTAAAATAAAAACATAGAACTCAAATATAGTACAAATATAGTAATTTCTTTACCGCAACACGAGGAGCACCAGATGATTGACACAATTAATTAATATCATCCATCATAAATTCAATAAAATCAATCAACCAATTTGATGAACCTCAAATGATTTGTAAATATTTGTCCTTAAAGTTTTGTACCTACAAATACAAATGAGATCACATTTTATTACCAATAAACCACCCACAGACAAGCTTTTCTCGCTCACACTTCTCTCTAGCTCGGAACACAAAGCATATGCAGGTGTTTTTCAAAATAATCTTTTTAAGAATAATCATACACCTATTGCTTAAAATGTCATATTTTCGCCCCCTTCACATGATTACTAAGGCACAAATTGTGGCAGAAGCACACAAATCTGTTTATGACTAATCCTGACTAATCTCCTAAACTGAAATGTATGCACGCAAAATTCAGCATTCAAAATAATACCATCTTATTCCAGTGGAACTACAAATAAACCCATAATCAACTTAGATAGTAAGGTTAGTAGCATGAGAAATTGTTACCAATTGCATAGAATCTTCAAGCATTTTAAACTCAGGTCTTTTTGTGCTTCTGAGAACACATCTGGTGGCATTTGAAACCTAATTAAGTCACATACTCAAGGTCCTGCCTGCCATTATTGTGTGTAATGACTTTTTGTGGCCGGTCGATATTTTAGATCAACTGGGTGATTTGCCAAGTGCCTATCAGAATCTTCTGGAGTTACCCTTGACAAATCAGCCGATTGCACATGTAGACTACGACTGCTGATGAGGCAAAACCATAGGGGGCTGAAATAGACAGAAGAAAGAAGGGAAATCTCAACTTATATAAAAAATAAAAAAATAAAAAAAAAGTAATAAACAATGTTTTAAGTGTGTCAGTTCTTCAGTGATCATCTCTCATTTTTACTTCCTTCTTTCTTTATCACCGTGATCCTATCTGTGCATTTGGGTTGATTTGAGATTGTTTGGATTGATTAGCAGTGATTTGTCGAATACTTTGATCATGTTGAAGTGTTCACAGATTGCACTACTTTAATCTGCTCTTGGTTCTCAATCTGTTCTGAGGCTTTGATTAATTTACCGCACACTACAATCAGACCTGAAGCATTCTCTGCTGCGGATGTTATTCTTAGATGACAAGACAATGAAAACGAAACAAATGTATTTTCTGTTCTGACACTGAGACAAATTGTAGAAAAATTGGCTGATCCTGAAAAATAGACGTTATTGTGGGAGTGATGTCAATGTGAAATAAGGATATGTTCCAGATTGAAAATATTTAACCAGCTTCTGAACTGAAAAGGGACATCCATCAACTTTCACTCAGAAACAGCCACAAAACACACAACATTACTGATGTCTAGGATGTATGAAAGTAAACAGATGTCAGCCTGTTGTTGTTGACTGACTTCCATTGTCTACAGAGTGCTGCAGGGATGATGTATGATTTTTGACTCCAAACCCTTAAATGAGTCAAGACCCTGATATACTGGTGCAAACTGGTGTGCGTCATGTTGAACACTGGAGTTCGAGAGCAGCTTGCCAAAGTGAACTTCCAGGAAAAGTTCACTCTGACTGGTAAACAACTCTGAACTACCAGTGGTCCGTGGTGATGATGTAATAGGTGGGTGTGGCTCTGAGGCTCCGCCTCTTTAACATTGACATTCTTTAACAACTTCTAATTGAAAGCGAGACTGACACGTTTTTTTCATGTTTAATACTGTAAAGCTGCTCGTTTTAAAGCAATCTATTATATGCTATATAAATAAATGTGACGGGATGTGTCTGGAGTGCTGAATTGCAGAGCTGGTGCAAACATATCCACGCCACTATGATCAGATGCTTTTTTATCTGCTGTTTTCTCAACATTGTGTCATTGAGGGGAAAGCGAGCAGCAAATATTTACATATTCATCCAAATGTCGCTCTCACGAACGTCGGGAACTGTATATCGCTGCAAAGGTATCTCAAACTTCTTTTTACCCCAAAACGAAGAACAAAAAATGTGAGTATATCAGGGCCTTCTGCATTTTAGCAATTCCGATTCCTTCATCCGGAAGTCAAGTTTTTTTTAGTTTTTTTTTTTTATGCCTGAAATTAAGGGTCTGTGGTGAACATAAGCTCAGGTTATTTTCATGTTATATTCAATGACATAAAATTCATCAGTAATACCCCCATGTGATATTTTTCAAAGCTTTACTTGTCTTAAAAAAGGCAGTTGCTAACAAGTGTCTAAATGTGACTACAGGGGTTTCCTCGTTAAACGTCATCAAGCTGAAGAGGAAAACTCTTCTACTCACTAGGCGCTTTTACAGCCTCAGTGAGTTTATATACTATATATATAACTCAAACTTTCAGGGAAAATGTTTTTAAATAAAGACTGAAAGAGTTGTTGAAGCTTAATGATGGTGTAATTCGTTTAAAGCCTACATTTAGCTTTTGACGTCTGCCTATTGTATTTAGTCTTCAAAATAAAAGCTGTGTTATTTAGTGAAGATTATCACGATAAACAAAATGTGTAAGAATCATCCATTTTCTTTGGCACAGAGCTTATTTTCTGCAATGATCCAAAAGCAAATGGAAAAATCCTATTGGTTTTTATTGTCGAGGGAATCTGTGACACTGACTTCCAGGTTGGCTTAGAAAAACACATCATGTCTGCAGCGTTCTATTAGCGGAGACATTGGTGGAGCTTAAAGAATGATGGGTGCTTCAAATTCCCTGACAATTAAAAAAAGTATGCTGCACCCATGTTAGATAACCAAGACTTCATCCACGACTTCTAATCACCACATAAATATTAAAATGACCCAATCTAAAAGAACAGATAATAATCTTAATTGATGTCTAAATGTGTCTATATCTCTGCTCTAGAAAGCAGGCTTCAAGTATCCAGAGCTGTATGAGCCTACATTACAGTCAAATGGTCCATTATTCCTTATTAAACTTTAATGTTGTGTAGAACACATTAAACTGCATTTAAACTCTACTCATCACATTGTGATCGTGAAGTATTACTACATAACGGTGTCACATTAAAACAAAAGACTAGGACGCTTCAGGGGCTTGCGTTTCAAACTGAAATTCAATTTAGTTCTCACCGGTTTTAAAATGTTGGAGTAGTGGCATAAAAATAGAGAATACATATATTTCATATTCAATTTATATTGGATTATTACATATTTATTAACGTGTTATTATCTTGTAATAATATAATCATGATTAATGGAATCAGTCCTCCTTAAAGGTGAACAAAAAATCAACTGATCTCAGGCATTTCTAAAATTCTAATCTCAATGGAAATCTTTAATAATTAAACGTTAGAATTGATTTTTCAGTTCTGACCAGTATTTAAAAATCCACAACAGAAACTGTTATTATTATTACATCATATTAGATACCTGCATTAAATAAAACAATGGTGTTCAATATATTTAATTGTGGTGTAAACAGAACAGATAACAAGACTGTATCTTAAATATCCTCAGCAAACATTTGCTAGAGTTCTGTGAAGATTGCTGGTCTTTTCTCTGTGAGATATTCCACCGAGGCCCATGAGCAATGAAGCAGATCAGTCCAAAACAAGCATCTCCGGGCCGGACCCATAGCTCAGCACTGATAATGATGCTGGAAACTGCAGCGGGCAGGTGGCTGTCCATTTTAACTCACATTCTCATTATATTGACACACGCAGGACGGCGACAGTCTTTGTGAAGCTTCTAACAGGATAAATCTCTCGCACACACCAACATGTAAAGACATTTTAAAGATGCTGCTAACTATTGGTTTTACGAAAAGCAGACACATCGCCTGTCATGAGAGAGAAACAGATGTGTGTGCACAATGAAAGGCTTCTTAGAGCATCCAGAGGGAAGGGCACGTGATTATGTGTGTGTGTGTGTGTGTGTGTGTGTGTGTGTGTGTGTGTGTGTGTGTGTGTGTGTGTGTGTGTGTGTGTGTGTGTGTGTGTGTGTGTGGCAGAAAGTCTCTTGGGTCTCTATTGTTAGACTTGTCAAAATGCCTTTGATTAGGCCTTACACACATACCTGCACCTCTTCGAAGTGTTAAAGATGTGCCTTGTCTTTATACCTCATTCACGACATTTAAAAAAATAAAAAAAAATTTACTGATTGTTAGCACAACTTCTATCATCATATTTCAATGCATGTTTAAGCTGCATTAACTGAAAGCAACTTGCACAGACATATCTTAAAATTACATCAGTGTCATTTTATTACATATTAAAAAAAGAAAAAGAAATAAAAGAAATATTAACTGTAATTAAATTAAACACTTTAAAAAAAACTAACTAAAATTATTTTATTTCAGCTAGCTGCCAACATTTCTCACTTTCATTTAGTTCAACTTGATGTATTAAAAAAAACAAAAAAAACAAAGACATATAAACAAAAATAAAATGTAGGCCTATGTGTATTCATTTTTATTTCTGGCTATATATATATATATATATATATATAGCCAGAAATAAAAATGAATATATATAACAATAACGATTAATAACAATATATATAAAGCAAAAAAAATAATACAAAATAATATTGACTTTAGAATTTATTCTCTACCTACATTATTTGAAGAACAATAAACCATTAATTAAATTAAATAAAACATGGCCTAATTTGGTTAAAATACAGTGAACTGAAGATGATGATTAGCCTGCATTTCTTAAGTGTATTTACTAAAATTATATTTAAAAAGTTCACCATTTGCACATGATATATGGAGTCCTCCATTCTATTAATCAATTAATAGATCATTCATTTAAAAGACAATCTGTTCTGAAACTTCCTGAAATTGACATCCCTAATTTATATTCAAGATGTATTAATATACATTCATTATTATTATTCATAATTATTTGAATATTAAACTTAGTTTAATATTCTAAGTTTAATATGATTAAATAATTACATTAAAATATATAATTATAATTATAATAGAATGATACACCTTATTGTTATACTCTTATGCCAGACTTATCCATTATATATATATATATATATATATATATATATTAGTTTTCGGCCATTCTATTCCAAAAAGAATCTTTCAAATGACATTCCCGCCACAGAATGAATGGTGATTGTGAATCACAGGGGTGTAGAGCATCATTGTTCCTCTCTACAGGAGGAGCTGCTCTCTTTAACTGCTGCTCCAGTCCAGATCATCAGGAGCTGTGATTCGCTTCCTGAGACTATCTCATCTCGACGGTCCAGGGGTCCGAGAACAGAAATAAACTCACTGAGGATTGATAAGACCAAGATTGCTCAGGAAATATGAGGGTTTTGAACTTGAGAAGTAGCCGCAGGTTCCACGAAAACTTTCTCAACAAATTAAAAAGATGATGATAGCAGCTGAGGTGGTCAGATGAGACCTGGACGAGCAAAGCGTTTCTCACAGACTCTTACAGAGACACAGATGTGACTGATGAACGAGTCGAGGAAGTGAGTGAAGGTGTGCTCCTCTGTGTGAAAGGTTGCCGCAGATTGTTTTGATACTGAAGGATAAGAGAGAGAACGAGAGAGAGGTCGGGCTGCTTTCCCAGTGAGCCTGCTCCTCTTTTTGATCATAATATCTTTTGAAGCATAGAATGTGGCATACTAGATGTGACAGATAATAAGATGCCTCAGAGCAGAGAAGGACAAAGAAAGCAAACCTCCAGAGAAGAGGAGGACTATATCTGGACTATACGTCTTCTGTGTTCTCCACCTGCTTTCATGGGTTAAAATATTCTATAATTTAATGTGTCAGCCTTAGGGCAGTATGTTCAGCACAGGGAACGCTTGGCTTCCAGATGGTGGCTGCCTAAAATGGACATAATCTTCTGCTACTATGATATTGTAGCAGACCACAGAATTCTGTCATTTTTTATTTATTTTTTAGCTAAAAGTGTATTTAAAAGTGTCTTATACAACATGTTTTATGGAAGGAGTTTTTTTTTTGAAACAGAACTGTACATTTATTTCATGTTTGTTACACACACACATATTGTGATGGAATGAAGAGCCGCCCCTCTTTACCAGGACCAACCCATCAGAGCGCTACCTTCCCTGGACGTGCCCTAGCACAACGAGGACACCAGATCCCCTATTTATTTTGGACACTTCATTCGCCTTTTTTGGATATGTTTATATTAATAAACGCCTCTCCAAGTTTTGACACCACACCTATTTTAAGGATCTAAGCACATGGTTTAAAGTGCAGGGCGCAAGTGTACTTAGTGCGTGTCCGAATCCACTTTTGCTATTTTAAACGACGGGAAAAATGGTCTGCGCACCCAGCGCATGGTCTAAAAGGCTTGTCCCTGTTCTCTTAATGAGTAATGGGTGTGTTTTGGGCGTAACGTGAAATAAACCAATCAGAGTCTCATCTCCCCTTAACCGTAAAGCCAGTTGTGTTCGTGCCATGGCGGATTCACTATTACATGGAGGAATTTGCAAGTGGAAAGACTGAACGCTTCTCTAGCGAGGAAACAGATCTGCTCGTGCGCGAGGTTAAAGCGAGACCATCTATGGGACCAGGTTTTTGATGGTCAATGGTTCAGTCTATTCCAGTCTATTTCAGTTGCCTCAAAATAGCAACGCTCCATCAGTGCTCCTGAACACACACCTCGTTCTCAGACCAGCAGCCCATGGGCGAACAGATGGGCGCAATTTGCCATTTAAACAACATGGCGCAGGATGTGAAAATGAAAACTGCGTCGGGCTGAAACTAGCAAAACACACTTGCTTCACGCCGGGTGTATAATAGGGCCCACTGTGTCTGTTGTTTGCTCCTCCCGCTACATACATTATATATTGTTCATATATGAACAATAGAAAAGTCAACACTGCATACCGTGACATAATAACAGAGGGATATGCCACTGTATTAGGTACAATGCATTTAGAAAAGTACATGGTCAAGATGATCTGCGGAAGTTCAAATTGAGCATCAGAATGAGGAAGAAAGGTGATTTACAGTATGTGACTTTGAACGTGTCATGGTTGTTGGTACCAGATGGGGTGGTCTGAGTATTTCAGAAACTGTTGATCTACTGGGATTTTCACACACAACCATCTCCAGGGTTTACAGAGAATGGTCAGGAACAAAAGAAAATATCCAGTGAGCGGCAGTTCTTTTGGGGCGAAAAACTGGTTTCTTGAACATGCCGATGAGTTCACTATACTCAAATACACAATCACCAGATCTCAGTCCAGTAGAGCAGCTTTGGGATGTGCTGGAACGAGAAATTCACATCATGGATGAGCAGCCGACAAATCTGCATAACTGCGTGATTCTATCATGACAATGTGGACAAAAATCTCTGAGGAATATGTAGCACCTCTACAAGTTTCAGGCACCTTGTTGAATCTGTGCCACAAAGAATGAAGGCAGTTCTGAAGGCCCTTCCTGGTCCTAGCAAGGTACATTGTCAGGAAAAGAAGAATGCAAACACCAAGGTTCTAGCACAAGCTTGATTTCATTGTTGTTGCGTGCAGTGCTGTCAGAATAGGCAAACTCTTTTTAACCGACAGTTTCCTCAGAATGGAAGAGACTTTTGATGTGTACTGTAATTTAGTTAAAGTTAGTTACAGTAACTGGTGGGTGTGATTATAGCTAACCTCCTGTATAATCTGGTTTAATGACATATAGTTAAAGCGAACTCTGTCGCCCCCTCACGTTTGACACCAGGGTCTAAAATTAATGGGGGCTTGGGGCAAAAATTATACCAAAAATTACTACAATTTCAAGATAAGGGGACAAAGAAAAGAAAAAAAGAAAAAAAGAAAAAAAGAAGAAGAAAAAAAAACCCCTGCACAATTAAACTAATTCTAAGACGACTGAAATGTAATAATACGTGGTGATTGTGGCATTACATTTAAGTCTGCTCACATTGCATCCGATTTCTTTTTACGTGATTTTTGCAGCGTTGAGCATTATGACCAATCACACACGTTTCTGTTGAGCTTATGAATGCAACGGCCAATCAGATTAGTCACCATTGAAAACACTGGCGTTTTGTTCAGTGCACATGCTCATTGACTGAATTCTGTACTCTTACGAATTCTCTCATCATATACAACAATGTGCAGATATGAAGTAAGAGATTCATTCCGCAGTTTACACATCTTCATTGATTTTTGCAAAAGTGTATAACTTACGGGAAACAGTAACGGGAAACATTCTCTGCTCACTTTATGTATATAATTAAATTTTTTTAATTTAAAGTTTTTTTTTTTTATTCTACTAAAATAACCAATGTGAAATCTTTTTCTAATTAACCAATTCATAAACGGTTTTTAGCTTGTTTTGTCTGTGTAACCAGAATATGACATGGCGTTTCCATACACACACAATCTGGTTCACAAGCGCAGAACAGTTCCTGTTTCGATGAAGCCTAGGAAAGGAAAGGAAAGTGGAATTCGCTAAATAAAATATCTCCCTTTGGAGGGACTTTGAGCTTTGTAACCTTGCAAATCTTTTTTACAGCAACACACCCTAACTAAAGTTAAAAATGCGAAAAAGCATAATAGGACCATTTAATGTATTCCGTTACAATTCTAAAAAAAAATTGGTTTCATTTAAGTCTTTGACATAAAAAAAATAAAATAATACAAAGGTAAAAATGCCCATTGAAATCAATTCTATATTGCCCCTTACGTATTCTCTTATTGACCCAAAAAGGATGGCTTTTACAGGACGGGTGCAGTATATTGAGGAACATAGTGCATAAAAGAGTGATCAAAGGATTAAAATTGTGAGCTCCCATTAGCGCAGTCATCCAGCTCAAACTCCCCAGTGCCTCATCAGACACTCGCTAGCGGCCATTTCAATAAACCTCAACATATATTATTAAAATCAGGTTTTTTTAGCAATTAAACCCAAAGATGCTAAAAACCACCAACAGCTTCGAGGTCTAGGGAATACAGCATTTGAAATTGTCGTTCTGACCAGAATCACACATAGGTGGCCTGCTATAAAAGCATAACCAGGCAATCTCATTCCACCCGGTTGTTAAGTCTGATGTCAGACGTCACCGTTACCAGATCCAAATGCTCTAATAGACCCCAAAAGAAAACAATAAAGTGTGCTAATATGCACTCATTGTGTGCTGTAGTATTACAGAAAAATAATGATCCTAGCCTTTATCTCCATAGCAAATCTCAGTTGGCCAGACAGTGAGTCATCTTTTCTAAATCCTTAAAATATTTGTGTTCAGGACATTGTGAGCCTACAGTGTGCAGTTTTTTAAATGTTTGCCTAAATTTGTGCAATAAAAGAAAAATTCTCAAAAACAGCTATTTTCTCAATTGAAACGAAGTAGAGGCTTGGACCCAGGAACAGTATTCGTTACATTCATAATTTAATAGATAATAGAAGACACAATGGCGACAAATAAAAAAATAAATAAAATAAAAAGTACAGTACAGTATAGAAAGAATGATAATATTAATCTTGGATGTGGCATACATATATTATGCTGAAACTTTTTAACAAAAAACTGCCATTTTTCGCATATTACATTAAAACAAGAAGAAGAAAAAAAAGATTCCCATTCCCTTATTATTGTGTGGATTACATGCACAGAAGAGCTATCACAAAAAAATAAAATAAAAAAATAATAATAATTAATAATAATATGCGTATGCATTTGAATTTGTTCTTAACCTTATTCTAATGCTAATGAATTTGGACTATTATAAATGAGTGACCACATACTCAAGGTTAGTAATTTGCATAAAATACATCCAAACAATCAGCATATAAGGGCTTTCCGCAAAACCTTTCCTTTGCAGCATTTTGTCACATTCAGAAACCGTATGATACTCTCACATGTGCAGCAAGATCCTTGAGCACGTACAAAATGTAATCTTAGCATAATTAGAAAGCAACCCCAAGCATGATTATTGTGTATGTGTGGTATCAGTTGTTCCTACATTTTTCGTACGTTTAGAATAGAAACACTAATCACAATAAAAGAGCTCAAAGACTTGTAGAAGCAGCTAAAATGGCAATGTTCCTTCATCAAATGTGTTCTTATCTCACGTTTGCTTTTGTTAACACTATCAGGTATGTTTATGGTTTTAGATGGTACATATTTTCAGATACAATAGAGCATTAACGGACATTTTACTTACTAACTGCCGTGATATGTACAACAACCAACTTGCCAGATTCACATTCATCTGTTTCGGTTAAAACTGAACACTTTTAGACACACTCACTGGACATTTCATTTTGAAAGTGCAAGATGCAACATAATATTGTTTTGCAGAAATGTTTCTGCAGGGAAGTTGAGCCAATGAGCCTGCATTTGATTTGTTCATGAAAACATTGGTACATAGATTTCACACGCAAATGTGTGTGTACAAACAATTGGTGAATGAGAACCAATATTCTAGATTATATAGCAGTAGATTAGGGTTCTTGTAACAACAGCAAATCAATAGCAGCTATAGAAGCTAGCGGTAAAAGTACAGATGTAAAGAACCTAAAACTATTTCAGCCACGAGGGGTTTCGATGTTTGATATGGTTCTAAATTCATTTAATTATAGAACATAAAAGGAACCTATTTAATTTCAAGTGTAGTGTTCTTGATACTATTGAGTTCTGTGACTGTCTCTCTGTAGCGCATTATACAGAATCAATAAAGGCAGTTTATCAAACCGTCAATCACTCGCACTGCCACTCAATCACTCGATACATCAGCACCTGCTAAAAGAGCATATGTGTTCAGCGCTCAGAACATCTGCTGTTCCTGTAGGACATCTGACTGGAATGGATTATAGGCGTTGTCAGGATCAGGATGCTTTGAAGGAGCTGCAATTTTTCTCTCTCTCCAGTAATCTGCTCTAATCTTGCTATCTGCAATATTATTCCCATTTTTGTGTTTTATTTTGTGTCAGAGTGAACGCAACACTTTTTACTTCCATGATATGTGACATATTTCTATGAAACTAAAACTGTGTATTCAACTAAAGGAAAATGTTGCCAATTCCTTCAGGAATTGATTGTATCATAAATAGAATCTGATTGTAATTATCTGTACTGGTGAATTATTCACAACAAGACCAGATATTCTGGCTAATTTGGGTACATTTACATTCATGAATATTGATTAATGTGCACGGTCCCTTTTTGAAATAAAATGAATTACAAATTAAAAATGAATTACATATCACAGAAATAAGTATTAATGAAGCAAACTGGGTTAATAAAAAAAATAATAATAATAATTTAAAAAAAAACTAAGAATGACATTTAAATTCTATTTCATTAGCATTTGAAATACAGAAACCTACCAGATGGTCAATATATCTCTGTATATTTACAAGAACATATTACAGAGGCAGATAGGAAAGACAAAACGTGCTTCGTAACAGCTGGCTGAGTATTTCACTGAACTGGTCACAAATGGGGACAATCTGTGATCTCAAAGCAAAAATATTGACTTAATAAGAGTATTTTACTCTTAAAGTGAACATGTTCAGTCCCCTCTGGACGGAATAAAGAAATGCAGAGTAGATCTCCCACATAGAGGCACTGAACAGTGCAGTCATAAAATTATGATTTCAACCTTTGCACTTCCAGCAGTCTAAAGCAGTAAAAGCACTGAAACACAACCTCAATTATTAGGTCAAGTATAAAAACTTCATTCTCAAACATTTTGCTTTTTATTACTATAGCATAAAAAGAAAATATTATCAGGTACATCGCAAAACAGATTCAAACTCACATAATCCATGTGACACCACTATTCAATGTGCCAGACCATCCGACTGTCAAAGGTCTCTTCACCAGATGCACAAAACAATATTAAAAATACTAGCCTGTCATTGACCTTCCTGGTGACTCAATTAAAAGCTGTAATCAATTAAAAATGTAATGAAATCAAATCAAATTAGTGAAGGATAATGTAGAGTTAGCTGGTCATTATCACAAAAATAAACCCGGTGGACATCACAGGGCGATCCGGTTATGTGTCATCCTTAAATGGTACATTCTAGTGTACCAGAAGCTATCATCTAAACTACCGGTACTTTCCTCTGTCCTTATGGAGAGATATTGAAACTGAGACTGCTGATTCACTAGCAATCTTGCACGCCAGGTCTCTCTCTCTCATGCACAGGTTTATATATTTAGACACACAGAGCAAAGTACTGCAACATTATTACATTTCTCAATGAGACCAGCATCAGCATTTCTCTGTTCCCACTCTCTGGATTTGAATGGCCTGGAACCCCCTTTCATTTGGTGGAAATGCTCAGAACAGTTTGAGAATTGGGACTCATTATCTAATCCCTGAACCTGCATCCAAACCATTTTGGTGGAAAAACGCTATTGTTTGATGTTAATTATGTTACAAGTGATATGACGGCCTCAACTTACCTTAAAGAAGGTCATTGTAGAGCCATCCTCAACCACTCCATACTCAATCTTGGTCTGCTTGGCCAGGTCATCAGCCGAGTCAATTGGAGATTCCATTCTCTCCACGGTGAGGAAGGCGGCTAGGTTGGCCGTATAGGAGGAGATGATGATTAAGGTAAAAAACCACCAGATTCCCCCTACTATCCTGGTGGAAAGGGCTTTGGGCATGAGCTCAGATCCTAGTAGAGAGGAGCAGAGATAGTAGTCAGGGTAAAGCAGTGATTTCAATGTGAGGACCAGAACCAGATGCACAGGTCTAACCTTGTCCAGATAACTAGTTGCAGGGAAAGGCTTTGCCTTTTGAGAATTGGGATGATATATCTATGCTAACTAAATACGCCAAAGTCAACCACAGTGAAGGTGGGAATTCATTTATGTGTTAGGAGAATTTATGTGGCCAAATTTAATTAGATTACAGACTCTCATTTTTGTATTAAAGCATAAAGGGCTCATAATTTGTCTTTGAATTGCCCTACACTCTTCAATCCATTTGGCTTGTGGGTAAAAGCCAAAATGAAGAGCCATTTTATGTTACAGCCTAAGTATAATTTTCTGTTATTCCTTAATCAAGTTGTCACCATGGTCATGCTTAGGAAATTAATTGAAACGGGGAAAAGTAGGGGCAATAACTAGTTGTACTAGGAAGAGATACAATAGCACAAGGAAATAACTGGCACCTTTTCTCAAGTTCTGCGATTCATTGTAAGCTTTGATCTGCTATGCTGAGTCCATGGCAAAACACAAAGGACTGTCAGAAAGATTAGCCATTACATCAATTACAATTGAACTCCAAACTCAGGCCTCAGCAGACTCATAATGCTATAGTGACCTGTCAGTCAAGTCCAGAGTTTGGATATTTTAACTCTAGCTACCAGACAGCTGAACAACCATTGGAATAGGAAGGAAGAAAGCGAGAATCACCTTTCCCTTACATACACTAGCAGTTCATTTGATAAATGTGATGTGTGCATTTTCTTCAATGCTGAAAGACGTTCTCTTACCCTATCCACAGAGACAACTATATCTGAACCATTCATCGACCATAGGCTGACTTTCTAAGTGCAAACACTGTGGTGCTAGAGCATTCCAACATGTGGCTCAAACAATTGCGTAAGTTTTGGACAGGAATACCCATTTATCCAAAACAAGTAGTTAGGAGCAGGTTGGAAGGAGAGTCTGAGAAACTAGAGGCACATATTTCACACACTTCACCTTTAGCGGAAAAGATGCGTTAACCACTTTTAAAGAAACAAACATACAGTCGTGTCAAAACAGCACACAATTACACAACGAAAACCATCCCAAGAAGAAATAAATGTTGTCATTTCAAAGTATCACCATGCTGGACCATTTGGTCAGGGTGACCTTATTTAACCTGGCTGGGGCTGACTGTCATGTACCCAAGGTAACGTCATGTCCAAGCACGTCATCCCACAGTTTTCTCGGGGCTGACAAGCCATGGGCAGGGGAGCCTCTCTACAATGTAGTGTTACTCACTCATCAAGAGACATGCATACAGTCATCATACACAAACCCTGCTCATTTTGCCCTCAGCCTAATGCCACATCTTCTCTTCCAAAACTCACAGAGGAACCTGAACAAAGGACAGTCCCAATGACATCCTAACATTATGTTGTTAATAGGTGAAGCTGTTGGCCAATAATTTGTTTTACAGAACATAATTCACAATGATCCAAACACATTAGCTAACTTTTAATGTCCTCTGCTTACTGATGATTCCTTGTTAATAGTGCCAATCGCATGTGGGGTTCAGTAGGTTACCAGCTCTTGGGGCTGGGAAGACGTACACTGAGGAACCCACACTTTTACTAATTCTCATATGGCTGAGCATCTCTTCTCCCTCTAGTTCAGAGGTCATCAACCCAGTTCCTCGAGACTCACTGTCCTGCAGAGATGAGGTCTAACCCTAATCAAACAGACCTGCAGCCAATTAAGCTCTTCGGGATTGCTTGTTGTTGAAGCAGGTTGGAGATAAACTTTGCTGGACAGTGGGCCTCCAGGAGCAGGGGGTGAGGACTTCTGCTCTAGTTGGAGGCTGACTGTGCATGACCCTGTAACTCTTCGGTCTTCTTTATTATAAAAATTAACCAGACAAAATGCTCCACCAACCAGAGCAGCTATGCAACTATTCATAATATCTGCAATGTTTTTTAACTTCTAACATTCCATGTCAAAACAGATATCCATGCTGTCTACATTGCAAACAGCTCTTTTTTATCTCTTTAACAATGTAGATTTCACAAAGACTCACAAGGTTAATGTTACATAGCAATCCAATCCCAGCTGTAAATCATTCCATTAGATGGATGCAGTGCAGATTCAAACATTACCCATGCTACTTTGCAAACAAGGGCCTTGTGTCTCTCATTACTCAACCAACTCTTATTATGCTAGTCTGATGCAACACAAAGGCATGCAGGTTACATGTGTCATTGTCCTTCATTCATCATAGGCCTTTCTCAATCTCAAACATCTGCGTCCCACAGTTGAGAAGATGTGGCATGAGGATTTGGTATGATTAGGGTTAGAAGTCAACAACACACATGGCAGTCTAAGACAGAGGACATGACCAAGAGTTAGTCTTTGTGTCATTCCGCCATTTTTTGCACATGAAATTGGACTTACCTTCTCAGAACCTTGATGAGCGAGAGAACAGTGGTTATGGAAAAGTTCTGCATGCAACTAATGAACCCCTGATTGAACCCCCCATTCCCAGTGGTTCCCAAACTAGGTTACGCGTATCCCTGGCGATACTTGAGATGACAGAGGGTGTATGCGAACAAAATGCTGAGATCATTTAATTTTACCCCAACTTAAAATAACACTAAAACAGAGGATGCATTTCTACCAGGCAAAATGCCACCTCTAGTGTGAAAACAGGAACAAGGCAGTGCCGTAAACAGTCAAATGCATGTCAAAACTGACTACATAGACACAAGCAGTGCGCATATGAAAGTTTGCCTGCAGAGTATGTTGCCTTAGCAAATCGCGCTACATTACTGCCGTTCAATGTACCTTTAAAAGTGGAGGTTCAGCCCTTACTAGCGTGAAGAACAAATATAGATAGAGACTGTGAATAGAGATCAATATAAGACTCAAATTCTCTTTAATGCAAAGTTTAATGCAGGAATGCAACTTTTCCCGAATATCCACACGATTGCAAATTGACTTTATAAAACAATTTAACCAACAAAAAGGTTAATTTCAGTGACATAGCCTACATTTTAATAAATAACAAAAAATGGTCAAAATTGTTTGCTTTATTTGCAACGAAACAATAGTTCCAACAAAATCCACAGCAGAACTGCTGTGCGTCTCCAAGTAAACACACAGCTGTCTTTCATTAGTGAACGAATCTGCGGCTTTGAACGAATCGGAAAAGTCGATTCAATGACCCATTCATAAACACAGCCACCTGATTCGTTACTGAATGAATGACATGATAAATTACTCATTAAGATAGTGACTTGCTGCCACCTACAGGTGGTGTTAGTTTAATAGTAACACTTCATAATTTATTGCTTTATTATTTTAATAATAAAATTAATGGAATTTTAAGTATATGACAAAACATTACACACATTGAATAGGGTTAGAAAATGTTGCCTATATAAAGGTTCCTTTAAAAAATGCACAATTTAAGGGGGGAAACATTGTCGTTAACGTAAAAGGTGTGACTGCAGTCCAAGTGGAAGAGAAGGGGTACGCAGAAAGATGTTAAAGGATTGGTTCACCCAAAAATGAAATTACTCTCTAAGTAATTACTCACCCTCATGTTGTTCCAACCACGTAAGACTTCCGTTCATCTTCGAAACACATATTAAGATATTTTTGATGAAATCTGAGAGCTGGCTCACTCCTTCATAGGCTGCTAGGTGATTGCATCTGCTGGCCCAAAAAAGTTAGTAAAGACATCGTTAAAATAGTCCAATAGTACAGTGGCTCAACCTTACGTTTATCAAGCGACGAGAATACTTTTTGAGCACAAGCCGCCCCGACTTCATTTAACTATTCATTTTCTTCCATGTGGGCCTCTGATGTGAGTTCACGAGAGCGCCACGACGCATGCGTAAGAACTGAGAAGATGACGCTCACGATCAGTTGATGTGAAAGTGTGAAAGGTAAGCCATTAATTTTGCGGCATTGGTAAGGCACTTCTACGTTTTCTCGTTGGTTTCTCATGATTCGGACAAGAAATGCACACTTTAGAACCATTTTAAACACTACATCAAGACCCATCTGCGTCATCTTCTCAGTTCTCGCGCATGAATCATGGCTCTCTTGTGAACTCACTCAGAGGCCCACACGGAAGAAAATTAATAGTTAAATAAAGTCGTTATTTATGGGGGTTTTGCGCACAAAAAGTATTCTCGTTGCTTGATAAACTTAAGGTTGAGCCACTGTAGTCACTTGGACTATTTTAACAATGTCTTTACAAACTTTTCTGGGCCGGCAAGTTTCAATAACCTAGCAGCCTATGAAGGAGTGAGCCAGCTCTCAGATTTCATCAAAAATATCTTAATTTGTGTTCTGAAGATGAACGAAAGTCTTACGGGGTTGGAACAACATGATGGTGAGTAATTACTGACAGAATTTTCATTTTTGGCTGAACTAACCCTTTAACCCTCTACTGCATAGCGTTGCCCCCAGGCAACGGAAAGTTTTCTTAAGCCCTGTGTTCAGTACATTTTTCTTTAAATGATTGCAACCAATTAGAATGTTTGAAAAAGTATCAAAGAACAGTCCAATAAGGTTTGGGAGTCACTATCAAGCACCATTTGAAGGCGGGACGTCCTTTTCTGACACATGGTCACAGGAGCACATGGTGTGAGATGAAAGCAAGATTATTTGCTTTAGTAATCATATTTAAAATGACATGAACTGTACATAAAAAATATGTGTGTGTGTATGAAGGTGTAGAGAAGCCTTTTGGCAGGTTTTGTGAATTTCTTTTTATTTTGCATGTTCACAAATTCAGTTTTTCTTTTTGTTGCCTCAGGGCAACGTTATGCAATAAGGGGTACTTTTCAAGGATGTCTTGGACAATACCTCACAATGGCAAATAATGTGTTACAAGTAGGGAAGATGTAGGGTTCCTGGGTGCACAGGAACACCCAAAGTCACCAAAGTGACACTAATGTGCAGCATCCACAGTCATGTTAGAACAGAAAGGGGCCATCTACAAACTGTTCCCACAAAGTTGGGAGCATGAAATTGTCCAAATTGTCTTGGTATGCTAAAGCATTAGGAGTTCCTTTCACTGGACCTAAGGGGCAAAGCCCAACCCCTGAAAAACAACCCCACACCATAATCCCCCCTCCACCAAACAACCCCACACCATAATCCCCCCTCCACCAAACAACCCCACACCATAATCCCCCCTCTACAAAACTTTACACTTGGCACAATGCAGTCAGGCAAGTACCGTTTTCCTGCCAAACCCAGACTCGTCCATTGGATTGCCAGTCAGAGTTATTTAAGTGTTTTTCCCTTTTTACTTAAATGATTTCTTGACATTTTTTAATAATTTTTTTTATTTTTGTATTGCTCTCTGAGAATTGTATAATGATCATTTTCTCTATGATTCTTTACCATTGTTGCATAACGTTGCCCTCAGGCAACAAAAAAATATTTTGGGGTGGGGGGGTTGGGGGAGGGACATTTTTCATTAAATCAATAAAATGTTCCCAAATGAGCCAGGAAATGATGTGAAATAATTTTTATCATGTGTCATCAAAATTCATGCAGTAGAGGGTTAAATGCCTCAGGGGGTACGATACTCTACAAAGTTTGGGAACCACTGCACTACCCAACACCCACCAATAAACACTTTCAAGTCCCACACAGCCCCATTCATACCATTGGCCAGCAACCAATTTGCTTCTAGAACTACATGCACAGAGGCACCCATGCATCATAGTGGGCCTGACAACAGCAAGTTGGGACCCCCAGCAAAAGAGTGGGATGTGTGCTAAGAGGGGCAGGCAGAGGCGTCTACCTTGCTGCATGAGAGCTCCAACTCCGAACCAGAAACTATTTAGCAGGGTGAAATTGTTTTCCACCACGTCCGAGTCGGGGTTGCACGGGTGGGGGTTATACCATTCGTAGGGGCTAAACCTGTGATGAGCGACACAGAACACAGATACATTTTACTCCAAATGATGTGGTACATCGAAGAAAAATGAAGGAAAGGCAGGTCAACCTATAGAGACACAAGGAGAAAGAGACAGGTTAGCATAATCATCAGTCAATTAGATATAAATATTCAGGAAAAATATAAATTCTCTTGAGGAATCTATTATCATCTGTCTTATCAAATGGAAGAAATAAATAAGTTAAGCTTGTGATACAGTAGTTACATATTGGTTAGAGCTGTTTATGTTTCCAAACACCCTTTTTTCAATTCCAGGCACTCTCAAATTACATATTCATATCAAAGGCGAGCATAATTGTCAATGCATATGAGCAACCCATGTTAAAATTAAATGAATATCCCCGGTTACATCCAAATTAAGTTCTAAAAAATAAACAAAAACGTACACATGTGAAAATCTAATTTACAATATTTATTTTGCTGTGTGTTGGATTTTACTGTCAACGTGAGAGTTTAAGAATGTTTTTTAGATATATTCAAGTCATTTGCAATACACAATGTGTTTGTATTTTTTTTTTCTTTAATGCATTTTTTATATGTTCTGCTTTACAATCCTGCACATTAGTAAAGATCATAGTACTTTACTTGTCTCTCACATACAAAAACAAATATTTCTCAAACTGCATCAAAGCAGTGGCATTAAGTGCAAACGGCGAACTAAATAGTATAACATTTTCCTTACACTTTATGGTCTTCAATAAATTCCAAAGCTGCTGAGACTGAGCCTATGGATTCAGTGTAATGTTTTACGTAATTTATACATGAAATTATTTTATTTATTTTATTTATTTTTCTCAGTGTACATTGTTGTATGCATATGTCTATGAATGTTTGTATATTATTCACTTTACCTCATATCCCAGCATTGAAAATATTATCTGGGTTCATATATTACACATATATTTAACCATAAAGATAAAAGATAGCAGACCAGCTGAAAGTCAGTTAGTCAGTCAGAGGAATCTGACATCATGGAAGATTGACATATTGTATAGGAGTGTATTTGGCCTTCGTTTAGCCTGACACACAGTTGGTACTGTTGTACACAAACATTTAGGATGTGTTCCATCTTAGTGTGAATAGGCCTTAAATAACAATATATCTGTGCATTTCTGTTTAGAAGTTTTGTTGTTGTTGTTGTTTTTTTGTTGGTAATTGACAGCCACATATGCTGTCAATATAGATGAATGTGTAGTTAACCCTGAATATTCATTTAAAAATGATTAATTAATTTAGATGCCCAATGCAGACGATGTAGTCTATTCCATCATCTCCACACCTCGATGCCTCGATCTGAGCTATCTCTCTCCCACATTGAGACTTGCCATTTACTCCAGCTAAATATAAGTGACATTACATTAGTAAAGGTTGATTGGGTGACAATTAAGCATTGTGACCCAATTCAGTTTGTGCTGAAGTGATGGGATAAAAAAGCATCTAGAGGCTTTTCAAGAGTTGGGCAATCAGATACTAAGGAGATTATTTGTCTCAGCTATTATTATTTTTTCATCAAAACTCTGACATTTAAACAGAAATTACTGACTTTCAGACACTGAAAGTAAAGTACACAACATTTTCTGCATCTATGAGTCTATGAGCAAGATTCGTCAAGTGCTGGAGCAATCTGAAAATGATTACTGTGCTCTTTAAATAGCTCAACTTCTGCATCAAACTAATAAAAAACAGTCAACACAACAGTCTCATATAAGTTCAAAATACAACTGTAAATGTTACATACCAGCACGAATACATTCAAATTCTTATGAGATGAGGTTAGGATGCTACCTTAGAAGGCCACTGGCTATGTAGGCTCTAGACTCACTAGAAAAGAGCCATAGAACAAAAATCTTTGAGCTTGAACCAGTTTAGTCGGTCATTCGCTATTTGTGATGCAAGTCTGAGTACATACGAACTTTAATCTTGCAAAGACTTCTGCCCCAGACCTCTCATGCAAAGGGTCTTTGTTCAAGTTCACACAATCATGTTTTGTAAAGCCAATTACTAACGGCAAATCTAACATGGATGTCTGTCATGGACTGGAGCGTGCCAGCGGAGGAGAGAGAGGCGATGAACAGCCTCTGTCTGCGTGAGACGTGGCTTAACCTGCTGCTACGGGAAGCGTCAGTCGCCCGTTAGCTGTCAGTTTCATCCAATTATGCTGACCTTCTGTTATCTCCGGTCATCTGCGCCACAGAGGGAAAATTTGAGCAAGGTCAACATGAAGAGATAAACGAAGGCTGAGGAAACATTGATGCCCCAGGAAAGAACAATGGTGGCGGGGGGGTTTCAGAAAGTCATTGTGCACAGGACCGATCACACACTGATAACAGTAGTGTCAGATCTGGAAGACTGACATATTTAAGTAGGGTTGCTGTGCTGCAGTGTTTAGCATTGAGGTCATGTTGATTAGCTAACATGCAATTCAATAAGAATGCGACACAAGGATGCATTGCTAATCAATGCGCTACCATAGATTTCACAGACTGGCTGCTTGTTCAGCATAGTCTTACTGGAGTTTCAGTCTTAGGAGATGTCTATAACATCCTATAGCAGTGCCAAGCATGACCTCTTTTGAATTTTCACAACTAACACAATGCAGAAGATGCTTGTGGATTTTTGAAATTTCAATATCTTGAAATATTACTAACAATATAAAATCTTACGCTGACTTACACTATAAAAAATGCTGGGTTGTATTAACCCAAACGCCCTTGGGTTACATTTTTAAATTACATTATACACACATTAAACAACCCAGCATTATAGATTTTCAACTATAGTTGAAAATCAGTAAAGATTTCACAGTAAAAAGACACGTGAACCATGAGCTGAAGGTGGATGTTTTTACAATTATACTAAAAGGGCTTTTACTTGCTAAACAAGTATAAACTACCAGAAGGAATAGTAATAGATTGTGTAACAGATTTTTCAGCAGTTCAAATATTAACAAATCATTTTTAAGGGCTATGCTTATAAAAAAAATATAAAAAATACATAAGAGAATATATGTATTCTTATATTAAAATATATTTGTCTTATTTTATACAATTTTGCTTCTCAGGTAGACGTATCTTATTTGTATTGTACAGTATTGTTATTTGTATTGTACTTATATTTGTACTGTAAAACTTTTCATCCTCTTCCCTCATAGACTCCGAGTAATTATCTAGTCAGCTCCACACAGCAGTCTGTTAAATCATCCTAAGTGCAGCCCATTTAGAAGCATATTCCACCTGGAAATGAGCGGGATCTGATAAGCACTTGCCCAGACTGGTGAAAGCATTACTCATCCTGTGAGGAGGACGTATCCCTTCCTTTCTTTCGCATGCTTGGGGTTTCTCACTGCAGCAAGGACAATGATTCATTAGTGATGTTTACTAAGACAAGCATCACTACAAATATTGCTCATATATACTTTCATTTAGGGATTTAAACAAACTCCTAATCCTCTGTTGAGTAGCTTATCCTGCACCATTTGCTGCAGACATGAAATCATTCTGCTTGTTAAGGAGAGCTTCTGAACGATTGGATTGAAGAAAGGATTTCAGTCATCATTTAATCATTTATGAACAATATGTATGTATATAACACTCTCTCCAACTGTATGCCTCATCTATTCTGGTATATAATGTATATAATTCAATCAATTTCTGATGTATAAAAGAATATAAAGAGTATAAAAGAATTTTTTTTTATTTATTATTTGTTTGCTCTTGTTTCACTTAGCAGATTACAGAAGTAATTTGTTGCAAACTTCAATCTATAAATAAAATACAATAAACTCCTGCTTCAACTGTATGGATGGAATAGTAAGATAAACTTGCTTTTCATAAGAATATGACACTAAAAAAAAATATATATTTATTTGAAGCATTAAAATCAGACGCAGAATTTAAACATATAAGTATTGCATTGGCAGTGTTTTATGGCAAAAGAATCAGCGTGATAAGTACAGTAAGTGTAACTCTTTTATAATTGAGACTTCCTCGGTTGCTTCATCACCTGCTTTCGCAGAAGACAGGAGAAACTTTTCAAGGGAATGAAAACAACAGGAACAAAAACAACTGCTGATATGCATTACAGATTCTGAGAAGAGGATAAATATTTGACTTTCATACTGTGCCCAGAAGGAAGGTTTCTAAATACTGCATGGTGAGAATAAGCCTTAGGAAACCCTCCACCAGTCCCCATTATGTCACCCTGTGATCTCTTTCTCTCTCGCTCTGTCTTTCTCTCTCACACACGCATGTTTGCTGCATATACCAGCTTTAAAGTGCACACACAAAAGCAGTCGCACATGCACACATAAAGAAATGTGTACAAATAGACGAACACATAAACACAGTAATAGGATCTTGTGTTAGGTCTTCTCTGCTGTTAAAACATGCCGTTGATGTGTGTGCTTGTTATGTGTGCTCTAGTTGAGGAATGGAAAGGTGAACACTTACCCAGCATTAACATTAGTGCAGTTATAAGGTGAAAGGTGCATATTCTGAACCAACTTAGATGGCAGTTGTAGCTTGTTATAAACTTATGTGATCATATTGCCAGTAACATTTATAAAGCACAAGTGCATTAACCATAACACTCTTGGGTTAGACCAGCTGAACGCAGTAACCCAAGAGTTTTAGGGTTAAAATAAGGCATTTTCTGTGGATTTCTCCCCACCATGCTTCAGATGAGGAGCAATGGAAAGACCCAATGCAAATGAAAATGGTTTTGTATGATTAATGATTAAAAAAATGATCTCAGCAAATTATTCTAAGAATTCACTACAGTATATGACATTTAAAGGACAATTCTGGGTCTGATATGAATAAATAATAAGCTGTCGATTACACTAGATAATTTCGACTCATACATCAGTTTCAAAAAGTACATACAAAAAGTCATTTCAAATGGAAGCACTAAAAGTATAATGGAAGAAGAGGCCAGTTGTGTTTTGTAATTATGGGATGGATGGGTTGGATGGTTGCCTGGCAACTTGTAGTTAAATTTTTGCTATTCAAATCGTCAGCCTTTGAGATAGAGACTTACACATTTACATGTGAGTTCCACTCCTGACAAGGAACAGATTTCACTCAGGATCCCATATTTTCCTCCAATTTTTTTATATTCTTATTTATTTATTTATTTTTGCAGTATTTGACATGTATGTAAAGCCTTATGTAAAATCTTCTGATGAAAGGGTCATGCAATGAATCAGTTTTTTTATACATGTCACAGTTGCATATCGTTTTTTAAAGTTTGCAAAATGTTTATGGATGTGTTGTACTTTCATGGATTTGAAAATTAAAATGTAAGAATATTAAAGTTGTTTTCACATCTGCTTTCTAAATGTATGTTATAGATCTTATTGTGAACAATTACATTTTTGTTTTTGACCTCATAATGTGCAATAAAAATGTCAAAACTGGACGGCACCGTACATTTGTACAGCCTCCATACAGCAAGATATGTTTGCAGTTTGTGTCTCATGGATGCAGTGAAGTTGGCATGCTATACTGTATCTGCCAATCTGGGAGCAATGAGGAAAAACATGAACTGACAGTTGTCAATTCTGAGCTGTGAAATATAAGCCCAGTCAGGTATAAAATAAATTATTATAAAGTTATGAACAGATACATAAAAAATCCACTTCATCGACTCCATTCCAGCAGCTCCCTATAGCCAGTGGATTCTGCAAACTGCTGCTTGAGGCTATACTTTAGTTTGTTTTTACAAACTGAGTACGAATCGAAATTATTTTCTAATTGATATCTTAACTTGCACTAAATCCAGAATATCCAATTAAGGGACCATTAGCCAGTAATCTCTACTTATTATAAACAATTAAGTGTAATTTATTTATCATACATTATACATTCTAAACATTAGGCTACTTAATTTTGTTTAAGCAAATTTAAGCAATGAAGGTTTAGGAATGAGTATATGTAGAGCAATATCTGCTGCTAACTATACAAACACATTTTTTGTAGCATTAGATATCATAACATCTCAGTTGCCAAAGGAAATGTGAAGCAGGATGTGGAAAAACCCAGTCAGAAAAGAAAAAGATACAAACTAGACAGTAAGGACAGCGAGGGATGGGGAGGGAGGGTTGCATTTCACACCAGAAAATGCCTCAATCTCACTCACACACACGCTTGAACACTCCCCGCATACCTGCTTTCTGTCGTTCACACACATACTGTCTTTAAACTGTGATTTAGCATCTTTGCTTTTGTGGTTTGTGCTATCGTGCATTATCAGAGTAGAGGCACATACTGTATCTCCTCCGCGTCAAGACAGGAAGACCAAAGCAACCCTTAAAGTTCCTCTCTCATGTGTGTTTCCTATGTGTACGTGCTTCTTCCTCTCTCTTTCTCTCACTCAAATGAAAGCCTTAACTCTTTGTTATCTCCTATTCACACCTGCAAGAATTCCATAATTCTACAATTTTCCAGGAAACGACTGAGCTGAATCTCATGACGTTTCATCATGTAAATATTGTGAGTGGCATTCAGAATTCTCAAAGAAATAGTTAACCTATTCCTTAAGTCAACATTTACTCAATGCTCATGTCGTTTCAAGTCTGTCAAACTTCCATGGATGATGCAAAGTGAATTTCTGAAGAATAACCAGAGCAGGATTTTGAAAAGGGCTATTCGAACGCATTCGACCACATGAGCGTCTACACTAGGAGAGCAATCCGAATGTGTTTTCGACTACCTCTGGAAGTGGTCCAAAGTGGACAAGCTCAAAACGTTTTAGACCCTGTTTACATCTGCATTTACCGCCATCCAATTGTGATCCGATCGACCAAAACGCATCATAACACCAGGTGTAAACAGGGCCTTTGCATCATCACAGGCCTATTTGCCTTGAACTTTGATAACATGGAAAAGAGGGGAAAAATTCACCTTTAGCATTCCACAGAAAGAAAGTCATACAGATTTGGAATGATATGAGGGTGAGTAAATGTCTTTGGGTGAACTATTCCTTCAAGGCCACCAATGTTAAATCTAAACATCTAAAATCTAAAATGTCAATGAGATGAGGTTATGATGTGGGGTTATGTCTATATATATGTGGCTGGTATGTTACCTGGCTATGACAAACAGCACACAACTGACACCCAAGTAAGCGAGCAGAATATACATCCAGATGTCGGGGGACAGGGGGTTGAGAAAGGAGAACACCCCGGGGTTGGTGCCGTTGGGCTTGCGGTACAGTATACTTATCCCCAGCGTCAGGAAGGGTTTGGAAAAGTCGATGACCTTCTCCCGCGCGTACGTGATGGCCAGCGGCGCCACTGCAAGATCAGCTTTCTGCCAACAAATAACGCACAGGGAAAAGAGCGATAGGCTGTAAATCAGGGCAAGCAGAAGCATTTAGAGGAAATCAAATTAAGAAAACAGGGCTTTTACACATCACACACTCTGCCCCACAGCGTTTAAGAGGAAATTTAAAGCCCTCTCGTGGACTCGCGCTCTCTCTCTTGATTTACCTGCTACTGTTTCAGCACTTACTAAAGCCTTTCATGATTTACGGGGTCTAGGGGACCGGATGGGCGCTGAACCGAATCCACTCGCTCAGCTACCCAACTAGACTAAAAAATGAAAACAGCACTTATGAAAGAGGGAAAATCAAGGGGGTTAAAGGTTTTACGCAGGTCTGCCGACTTTGGCTCACTGTCAGAAGCGGAAATATCCTGTGTCTCTCAGGCTGAAACTTTTAGTCCACATACAAACAGTTTATAACAAAAAAACTGTCCAAGGTGTTTGACATGCTGCAGTCATTTTTGTTACTGTGAATGCATACCAGTTCACTAAAATTTACCAGTTTTTTAAAAATTCGTGAAGCTGCCAGAATGGGAATCATTTGTCCATTCTGCTCGTTTCATTAATGAGGCCCAATGTTTGGAAAATGTCATCACAATCCAATTCAATCTCATGAGAAAACATAACTTTTTAACATTTTAACAATTGGTGGTGAATTAGTACAATGAAATGTCAGATTTTTTTGGGGGGAAAAAGTAAGCTTGAAGGTCTAAGCCTAATCCTAAAAAATCAATCTATTTTCTTATCACACCTAGTCTAGGGGTTTTTAGTTAAAATTAATGAGGAGGATCACTTCTTGGAACAAATAACTAAAGTAAGAAGTTCAATAAAAGTTTTTTCATTTTTTTTTTTCATTTGATTACTAATTAAAAATCCCATAATAAATAATTGAGGACTAAACTGTGTATACACATCAATGAAGCAACATGACACACCCCAAACTAGATCACTTCCATTGTAAGCAACAGAACCGTCTATAGGCTACTTAAAGAGATGTGTTGTCTATATAGTCATTACATGCAAATTATACTGCGGGACAAATTGAGACACTGTAAACTGGAAATCTGCAAGACAAGCATTTTAAGGCATAATAGGCACACTTCCAATGCAAATGGTGTTGCAAACGGTACTAGGCACTATAATTATGCTGATCATTTTAGCCTAAAAGTGCGACGTATGGAAAGCGTTCCAGATCCGTTACTTATGAGGTTTATTTCCATTAGATGCTTCCTCGGAAGGCAATGACGACGCTCTAGGCCAGGGGTTCCCAAACTTTTTCGTTCCAGGACCCACCTAGACAAGTATAATCAATCTCAAGACCCACTTGCACTGGTGCTACCAACTTTCTCAGTTGGTCGCACCAGCATGATTTGGTCGCACTTTTTTTTTTTTTTTGCTACATGCCATGGGATTAATCAATGCATGCTATGATGGTCTTAATCTGCATTCCCTAGTTTTGCACTGATGTAAAAAGACTGACAGTGACAAGCCTTCATGTTAGCAAAATATTTTAAACTTTTAACTCTTAAAAAAACTTTTAAAAACATGTATGTTCTTTAATGTTTGATTATAATTTTACCGTCTTCAAATAGGGATGGGACATGATAAGATTTTATCAATAATAATAATGCCACTGACGATTCTGATTATCGATCCAATTCTTTAACGATTCTCTTATCGATTCTTGATAGCACTGTGTGGAAAAATTTAGTCATATGCTTTTCAAAAAACAAAAAAACAAGGGGTTTTATTTATTTTAAAGCTTAAGCTTGAGTAAGCAAACTGTACTTTTTATGTAATTTATGTAATAAATAGAACTTTATTGTAAAGTGTTACTGATTCAAACGTCTCCTGAGTTCACTGTTGGAAAGATCAGTTGTCCATTCATTAAAATGAATCGTTCAAAGGAGTCATTAGTTCGCGAATTGGACGTGTCATGCGCGTTGTGTGATTCTCCCAGCAGTTAGGACATTGACATCCAAGATTTGTGTCAACACAGAAAACATTTAATCACTGGATAGTTTTTTTCGTTTAATTAAAGTGTTGTTTTATGTCAGCTGAATGTCTTTTCAGAGAAGATAAGGTAACAACTTATTTAGCACAATTCACACCCAGCGGTAATTGAGGAAGAAAAAAAAAATCTCCGAATGCTCCACATGAAACTTTGGTCTTCCGACCTTTTACCACCGTGTCGATTTATTTTGATTAATATGTGCGAGGGAGAGAGAGCAAGACAGCGCTTAGTTTGGAGACGGTGAAGTCTTTTTTACACTTTCGCCTGGCTCCGAAGACAGAGAGAGCGCGCGCGCGACCGAGTACTCTCTCTGCTCGTTCTTTCAGTTAAACATGCACTGTGACTCTGTCACAAGCGCAGCAGTTCATCTACATTACTCAGCGATCAAATGGGACATTCTACCAGAAACGTACATTATCTGTCCTTGAATTGTTACAGTGAATAAAAAAGTATTTCATCCAAAAATTTCTAAAACTGGCTCATAGTTGATTTCTGTGAGTTGTTCTGTAAAGGAATATGTCATTCATTAGGTTCTCAGATATTTTTTTCTTTATTAAAAACACTTTTGAAAATTACAAATCCTGTCCATGCCCCTGTCCTCAGCCAAATTGGAGCTACAGCTTTCATAGTTTTGTTATGCTACAAACTGTTATTTAAAAAAAAAAAACTCATCAATAACAAGTTTAAGCTGTTATCATTCACATCAACTGATCAAAAACATAAAATTATATATAAATTCTACAAATAAATTCTATTTTACAACTGTCCCCATGTTTTGGTCAGTCCTGTCACGTTTACATAAAACTCTACATAAAATGTGTGAAATACACCTTTAAGGGTATCACTCAGAGGAAGTGACATCATTTGACCCAGGTGAAGCTTACATTGATTAAGGCTGAATTGTTTCATTGAATTGTATGATTTTAAGCTTGTTTTTGTATGTTTTTTTTAGGAAGACGAGCTAAAGGGTCAGGCCCTGTCACGGTTAAACATTCCAGAAAATAATGAAAATGTTTTAAATCCTAAACATGTCTAAAAAGGTTATTGAAATTCCTTGCTTGCATGTTAACAGTTTTTATGCTAGCATGCTAGCAGGCTGAGTAATGGCAGTTTACAATGGCCAACCGTCAGGCCCTGTCACATCAGGCCCTGTCACATTCCTGTGTGACACGGCCTTACAAATTAATGTTATTGTTCTTTTTTATTACATTTATTGCATATGTTATGTATTTAACGCATGCAATAGTAAAATGAAGGCCAAGGTGCTTGATTTTTATACAACTGTGGCCATGGAAGTGATTTAAACACCTAAATTCAATTATTTGGAGGGCTGTCCCAATACTTTTGGCAATATTATGTATGTCCTTGGCTGAATTTTACCATAGTCTAATATTACTTTAACATTAAAATTATAATAATAATAATTAAAATTATAATATAATTTTAAAAAGAAATGCCAATCAAAACTTAAATAAAGAACACAAAACATAACTTTTTCTGCATCATCAAAATCCATAAAGTCAGTCCTGTCACAGTACCGTCAGTCCTGTCACGCCATGGTCAGTCCTGTCACACAGGAAATTATGATAAAAGTGTACTATTTGAGGAAATATTAATTAATTAATCTCTTTAACTGTGTAGATGAAGGTGGGGGTATATATCCACTACTATGTTTTTATAAAAATCTCCTATGTAAAGGTAGTTATTTTACAACTATATGAGTGCCTGCGGGTATTCTGTGATTTTGTGTACTACAGTTGACCGAAAAGTTACTTATATGTCTTAAAGGAATTATAAAACCATGTTAGATACAATCAGGGACATGTGATCAATAAGAAAATGCTATCTGTATCAAAGAAATTCATTAGGAAACCATTCTAACATATACAAATTTGTCTGTGACAGGGCCTGACATTTTAGGGGTGAAATGCGTATAAAAATGTATTTTATTTAATCATAAAAACATGCTGAGATGGGATGATATGTGTTTCTCATAGTTTAACATGTCCTCCATATGTCTCAACGTTCAGATTTAAGAAAAATATATTTTTTTCCCCAAGATTTTTTAAAGTGGAAATGTACGTTTCTGGTAGAATGTCCCAAATAACACTTTGGCGGGCGCTAAAACTCAGTCGTTTGGTCATTAATCGGACTGGTTTTGTTTCACTCATCGTAACGTAAATTTAGCTGCAGCTAAGTGCCTTTGTGCGACCCACCTTTTCTCACTGTGTGACCCACAAGTGGGTCGCGACCCACAGTTTGAAAACCACTGCTCTAGGCAACCGCCTAGTTTACTACGGTCCTGCCTACACAAACGCTGCTCAACATGTCCTCGGTTTGTTGGTGTGGCCTGTGATATGTTGTCATCACTGTGACAACCACAGCTGCAATAATCAAAACCATGTCTTCTTAGCATATCAATAAGGAGTAAGACTGTATATACAAGGTGAGGGTTGAGATGTGTCAGCTGGTAGAGATGCTGCCGTACTGTTTATATTCACAGCACAATTTACAAAAACCAGCTCTATACAGTCTGTTCTGCTTCCATTGCAGGCAACTTAATTGTTTATAATGGGAGAGATTCAGATGTGATGCTTCACTCATGTCCATTGTAAACATGCCATAACATCTTGATTATGGTTGTCAAAGCAACAATATAGCTTTTCAGAGGTGTATTCATATGCACTACCATTCAAAAGTTGAGGGTTGGTGAGATTCTTTTAAATAGTTTTTTAACTAAATCTCTTATGCTCGCCAAAGCTACATTATTTGAATACAATAACAACATTAATATTGTGAAATATTATTACAAGTTTAAATAACTGTTTTCTATTGCAATCTATTTCAAAATGTAATTTATTTCTGTGATGGCAAAGCTGAATTTTGAGTCTTCGGTGTCACGTGATCCTTCAGAAATCATTCTAATATGCTGATTTGCTGCTCTGGAAACATTTATGATTGTTATCAGTGTTGGAAACAGTTGTGCTGATTCAGATTTTTGTGGAAATGGTGATATTTTTTGATGAAAAGAACATTCAAAAGAACAGCATTTGTTTGAAACAGAAGTCTTTTGTAACATTACAAATCTCTTTATTGTCACTTTTGATCAATTTAAAGGGCTACTTCACCCAAAAATGAAAAGTCTGTCAGTACTTACTCACCCTCATGTCCTTCCAAACCCGTATGACTTTAGTTCATCTTCGGAACACATATGAAGATATTTTTTTATGAAATCTTGGAGCTTTCTGTCCCTCCATTGACAGTCCATTGACAGTCTACCAGTTTCAAGCCCCAGAGAGGTAGTAAATACATCATTTCAGAATTCAATGTGACTCCAGTGGTTTAACCTAATTTTATGAAGCGATGCGAGTGCTTTATTTACAAAATATTAATCAGACAACATCTGCTCTCGCGTCAACACAACACGCATGCATAGTGATGCTCTCCTGAACGCACGTTGTAGATTAATATTTAGAAAATTTAAAGTGGTAGTTGTGTAGACTGTCAATGGAGGGACAGAAATCCCACAGATTTCATAAAAATATCTTCATTTGTGTTCCGAAGATAAGCAAAAGTCTTACAGGTTTGGAACGACATGAGGATAATTAATTACATATTTTTGGGTGAAATATCCCTTTAATGTGTCCTTACTGATTAAAAATATTAATTTCTTTCAAAAATATATATATATATATTCTTTTTAACAGTATTGTATACAGTATATCAAGTTTAAAATGCGGTTTATAGAATGAAACTTATAACTTATTGAGTATTTGTGAAGTTATTTTTACACGGATCCCAGACTTATTCATTTTAAAATGTTATCTTCAGAGGTTAGCATCTATTAAGCTCCAAATAAAAAAGAAAGTAATCAAAGTATCTTCAAAGTATCCCGTTCTGCATTATATACTCCTCTTTTAAATCCTGCATAATATTTTCAAGCCTTCAGACTTATTTTAGAGGCCAAGCCCAGTGCTGAGGTTTTATACTACAGTTTGACTACAGTGTGATTGTGAATGTGAGATTATATCCAGTACAATTTCGATGTGATAATTCCTCAAAGAATCATGGGTTTTGACACGGTGAAGGCGTTATTCCTCCTCCAGAACTCATGGAGGGCCTGCTGTCTGAACGCTGACACGCTAAAACTGACATTTAGTTCAATTTCACTGCGTTTACTGGTAGAAGTGGTATAATTTCACTCAAAATAAAGGCTTCTGTCTAGAATTATTGGATTGTCTATAATTATTCCCAGAGGGGGCAAATTAATGCCAGAAGTGAGCAGATGTTGTCTCGCTACCTTCTTTTTTTCTTCTTCTTCTAAAGTCCTTTGACAAGATATTTTTATCTCTAGCACATCAATGTACTGGCAAACTGCAAACTCCAGACTGCTCTGAAAGCTTGTCAAGGCCAATTACAGTCTGTCCTGCTCTCGTCTTGTGGGGGGGTTTGCCGGGGAATGTTACGACAACACACACACACACACACTTTCACACCAGACGATCCGACCGTGGCCAACTGAGGAGCAGTGACTAAGAGAGATGTCTGATATATCGGGTTGGAGCAACGGATACTGCTATTGAACACACAGTGTGCAGAAAACGCTCCTTTCTCAGAAATGTGTTTATTCCTATCGTCGTCTTAGAGGAGTCTAATGAGGATATCGAAGGGCAGTGTTTGCTCCTGTGTGTATGTGTGTGTTTGTAAAAGTGTGTGTGCTTAATAAGCTCTATAGGGGGAAAACTAAAGCCAGATTTTTCACTTTGTGTCCTCTCGGCAGTATGTGCTTGAGTTTTATTTTATCGCATCTTCATGCCATCTGCTGCACACACACACACACACACACACACAGACTGTTAATCTTATTTTCATATCTGTTTCCTCTCTACACTGAAAGCATCTCATTTTATTGTATAATCTTGACACGTCGCTTCTGCAGCGGGTGGAAGTGTGTCAGGATTGTGTACCATCCCGCATTTAATTAAGAATTAAGTCCAATTTCTTAATAACGTAATTGAAATTGAATTGAAGCAACGAACATGAAGCAGAATTGTTATTCAAATTTTATTTTAAGTAGAATTAAGATGGAATGTAATTCAAAGAATTTTATAGAACAAGCAGTTTTGAAATTATTATTATTTTAATTTTTTTTGTAAAAATTAACATGATAAAACGTGTTATCATACACAAAACATATGGGGTCTGTCCAGAAACAATACTTGAGTTTGAAGAGCACCCTATAGAAATGTTTGGGATAAGAGAGTTTTTTTTTTTTTCTTACAGAAATTAATACTTTTTCATTCAGTGAGGACACATTAAATGCATCAAAAGTAAATATTATTAATTATTAATATTAATTTATAGTGCTACTAAATATTTCTATTGCAAATGCTGTTTATTGAACTTTCTTTTCATCAAATAATCCTGAAAAAAATGTATCATGTTTCCCACAAAAATGTTTTCAACATTGATAATAATGATCAGAAATGTTTATTGAGCAACAAATCATCATATTAGAATGATTTCTAAAGGATCATGTGACACTGAAGACTGAAGTAATGAAGCTGAAAATTCAGCTTTGATCACATGAAAATTGCATAAATTAAAATAGTTATTTTAAATTAAACATTAAATTAAACAGACGTGTGTGGATTCTACATGTCATAGTCATGATTAATCCAAATTAATGATTATTATTGTTATAAAGATGTTGTGTTATTTAGATTTTCTTCGAATTGTTATTCAATAAATTCAAGATTTAAATCCTAATTCTACATCTTTGGGGGTGGCCAAGTCTATATACTGTATATTCACATTTATGATTTGAAAGGGGGCCAATTTTGCTCAACCTTGCAGGGTTGTACGGAAAGATGTGTGGGGAAAGAGCCAACCTGAGTGCAATCAAAACAGTATTGGACGGTGGAGTCTGACTTACGTGGTCCATCAGTTCTCGGACCATGCCGTTCCACTGGCCCGTGCTTTCCTCCTGCGCTCCGTACTTGCCGTCCTCCACCAGTCGCAGCTCGTAGGAGAAGCCCAGGATAGCAGCCAGCTCTCGCAGCAGGTCGATGCAGAAGCCCTCGAAACGATCGTTCCTGTACAGCGGCTTATCCGACTTCTTGAACATCACGTAAGGCTCTGCCTGTGGAGGGAAAACATATTGTGCTCTGAAACATGTCTGATATACGTCTGATAGGGCTTGCGCAGTCACAGTGAGTCACGAATCACCTCAAGCAAGATGTCATGCACCTCAATATGATATAATATCATAATTTAATAATATTACAAATAATCTGACCAAAAATAAATAATTTTCACAATTATATTTGATTCATATTTTAAGAAAATGTTTTAGTCTACACAATGAAAGTCATGTTTGGACACCAACGTTCTTCAAAGCATCTTTTGTGTTTCACAGAACAAAGAAATGTAATAACACTTTACTTAAAGCCTTTTTTTTATAAAGTATTTTAATGCAATAATTATGCCTTGTAATGTATTGTATGGTCTCATGAAAAATGACACAGTTAAAATGCATTATAATACTTATCTATTCATTGTTACACCTTTAGAGCGTACATTGAATTAAAAAACATGACAAACAGCCAATTTCAGCAATAACGAGGAATCTGCTAATGTTATAATGCATTTTAACTGTGGTTACAGTTATTTAGGAAAATATATAATGCATTATAATGCAGATTTGGAAAAACACGAGGGTGAGTATAGCCTAAATGATGACAATTTTCATTTATAGTTGATCAATCCCTTTAACATTGTGTTAACTATTGTGATGCATGAGCAACAAATAAGCAATTTCTGAGACAGCTGATCTTGGCAATAAGAATGCAGATATCTGGTTTAGACTACAGGAAGCTGGTGTGAACAGATCCCTCAATACCAGCGAGATTCGGGAAGATTTGTCATGCCAGGGGAGCTTCAGCAGAGAGAGAGATAAGCGCTTGCCCGCCCCCACGCTGCTCACCGCCTGCATATTCACAGTCCTAATGAACCAATGAGAGCCAGCCTGTTCACAGCAGGAGCCCGGCATAGAAACAACACTTCTTCTCATGCATCAAAGCATCATGTATGCACAAACTATTTTTGCTTTTTCAACATTTTAGTTTTTTAATTTTTGCTTAAATTCTCTGAACTTTGAAAACCTTGCCAGTTCAGCCACCGTAAGGCTCGTCCAGACCGAGGGCATCAAAACGCAAAAAGATCGAACCGCACGGAGAGAGAAGCGAAAAAGCATGTCATGTCATGCTTATAAAACATGATATTTCTGAGATATACAAAATATAATTATCATCAATGGACATGAAATGTACCCTATATTGTAGAATTACTATACTTGTTTTGTTGTATAGAAATAACTAACCTTTACAGTTTGCTGATATTCAAGTTAGACAAACTCTGAAAGTTTATCATCACTATAATGTAATGTTAATTCTAAGCTTAACTAAAAATGCAAGCTTATTGATTTTGGATCCACAAATAAAAGACATTATCATTTTTGAATTCATAAAACTTGATATATTATGTTTGATGAAAGCACAGACCAACTTTAATTGTTAAGTTGATACAATTTTTTTTTTTTATTACATAAGTTGAGTATACTCAAAAAAGTCTTGAAACTGGTTGCATCAAGATTGTTTCAGCTTTTTCACAGTGTGCATGGACTGAAATTATTTTGTCTGCAAAAATTCAAAGAGCAATGGTAAATATGACTACACCTTTAAGGCGTTAGGTTTGATGAGACATTTCAAATACTTAAACATTCTTTAAAATCATGTATATTATTCAGTTAAAAGCTTTTCTTGAATTAAGCTAACAATAAAATTTGTAATGACCTCCCTATTGATCCATTTTTTATTTTATTTTTTGTAAGCATTTCATTTCACATCTTCCATGTAGTAACAATATTACCTGCTGTTATTCACATCTACGCTATATAGACAAAAGTATTGGGACACCCTTCTTAATAATTTAATTCAGGTGTTTCAATCAGACCCATTGCCACTGGTGTATAAAATCAAGCACCCATTAAGTCTGCATTTACAAAGATTTGGGTTGTTCTGAAGAGCTCAGTGAATTCAAGCGTAATAGTGTGATAGTATGCCATCTTTTGGTGACATCAGTGCCTGACATCACAAATACTCTACTCTGCTCTAAATTTTGTGGAAAGCCTTCCCAGAAGGGTGTTAGTTGTTAGAGCAGCAAAGGGGGACTAACTCCATGGGCCCTATCTTGCACCCAGCGCAATTGACTTTGTACACCAACTCATGTATCATTCCTATTTTGCACCCGCGCACAGCGGACTTTTCCCTCCACAGACGCACGTCGGTAAACTAGGAAATTAACTTGCGCTCCCGGGGGCGGTTCAGCGAAAAGTGGAGGCGTGTTCTGGCGCAAACGTTCCCTGGTGCTATTTTGCAGGTTTAGAAAACAATTCCGCCACTGACCAGGAAAAACCTAGTCTAAAGTTGCGCATGTTATTCATATGCTATTTTAAGGGCGCATGCTTGGCCATAATCAATGTAGCGTGTGCACAACGTCGGTCTCCTCGACTGTGAACCGCTCCTGGCGCGCCTGGCAAATCCGCCGTTATAATAGCAATCCGCCATGGAACAAGTGCGCCTGCTCTTAAAGGGAATGTGAGATGTCGCTCTGATTGGTTTATTTCACGTTACGCCCAAACCACACCTATGAATAATGAAGCTACTTCAGACCAGCTCATTTTAGATTTGCGTCGGGCGCAAGAGTAATTTATCCCGCCGGTATAATAGCAACAGCGCCCAAGACCCGCCCACAAAGTTACTTGCGTTCCGCGCTTGATACTTGCGTTTCAGATCGTTAAAATAGGACCCAAAGTCATTAAAGTCCCTGTTGGCATAATGGTCAGGTGTCCCAATAGTTTTGTCCATGTAGTGTATCTGGAATGCTAGGTTCAGACACATAACCCAACCGCTTATATCATAGCAGTGTTTTTAAATAGTTGACCTACAGGATGACACAAAACCTTGCTTTGCCATCGCATTAAATTTTGTCACTGCACACCTGTTGTCATTATTGCTTAATTAGTGGTGTTTAATAAAGCAAGCATCTCTATTATTATATCTCATACTTAGGATTAATCAATAAACAAACCTGTAACATTAAGTTTAAGTCAAGTCAAACACCTTTATTTTTGCAGGGCTTTATATAATAGAAATGTTTTCAAAGCAGATTCACAATAGCACACATTTGCGCTACACACATGAATGGTACCTCAAACTATGCAGCATTCATTTATCAGCTGGTAAAACTGCTGAAACAAATCCTTTAGATTTGCAATGAAGGAATGACTTAATCCATATCTAAAGACCAGAATATCACAGAGATTAGGGATGGGCTCTTTTAGAAATGGAGCCACCCAGAACACCTCAGCAATAACATAGCAATGTACTTAAGAACTCAGAACATCCTGCACAGCACTGCCCTAGCAACCACACAGAACACCTTAGTAACTGCATAGCAATGCCTTATCAAACACCCTTAGCAACACGGTGAAAACCCTTAGCCACCGCATAGCATCATGACGGAGAGTTTTCTATAGGAATGTACCAGTCACAATTTATTTTGTGTAAAGTAAAATCATAATTTCATGAGTCAGGTCATGAATTCTGCTTCACTAAATTCAGTCGCTCAACCGTTCATGGTGCATGAGCTCTAAATCAACACAGAGCCAATAAGAGCTTTTACATTAGAGCTCTGAGATGTTATTGGACTGGGAACCTGTGTTGCTTCCAGCTCAGTCAGAGCTACCTTTAGTTTATGAGCACTGACCGCACGCTCCTTCAGGCCTGTAACGCTCAGGTCAGATTTTCATTGGCCGAAAGCAGTGTCAAATAACCCCACTGAGCTCTTTGTGCTTGAGCATTGTTTGTACATGTGTGTATTTCCATGGAAACAGTGCCGAAGTTGGAGAGGGTTGCTCACAGTGAGCGATAATATTTCATAACTACCTGAGCTTTTTAAACACACATAGCGCTTTGACTTATCGCTGAAGCTGAATACTCACTGAGCACTGCGGCTTTCTTTTCCATTTGGCTTTTGTTTGTGATTGGTTTTACATTCAGCTGGGTTTCATTTAGAGTGCCGAACTCAAACATCTGTGAGATCTACCAGTCTGCACAGCCAACATATCGCTCAGACGTGTGACATTTAGCTTGCAAATGGGTTTTTAATTAGCTTCAGTGATTTTACAATTATTTTTGATCAGTCTTAAAATGCATCCTTTGGCATTGTCATTTTTGTCTTTTTCTGTTATTTGTTCTCTATTCTTTCCTTTCAATGGAAATGTCAATTTGTGATGAAAGACAGGAAGCGAGAGAGTGTATACCTGAAAGCTCGTCTCTGTGTGAGTACGCGTGTTTACGCCAAACAGAAAGCAGATAATTCAAGGTCAGAAAGATGCAGTGGCTGATGGGTAGGACAGCTTCCCACAAATCTGAGAAAGGTGCATCTTCATATCTGAAAATGCTCCAGAATGCTTTGAAATACTTGTGAAACTTTTCATGGAAAAATAGCAGGAGATGCATTACGTTTTCAGAAGTGCCAGAAGTCTTTGATTAATGTTGCTGAAAACCTGCTATTTCTGCATCACAAACCACCCTTGATCAACAATACGAATCTGGAGACCTCTGCACTCCTAAAAACACTTGAGTGACTTCAGAAGTTTGTTAAAAGCAATTTTGTTTCTTCTTGAGATCTATTTCATATTGAATACATTTTGGGTAACTCTCGCAAAAGCTCTCAGGAGTATGCATCATTTTGCAAAAAAAAAAAAAAAAAAAAAGATATTATATTTTGCCCATTTGGAAATGAAGGCCATTTGAAGACCATTAAGATGTTTTGCACTGCAACATTTTTATGTGATAATAATAGAATAATTCAAACATTACGGCCCACAGAGGGCAACAGCACATTTTTAAGGGTAGGACTCCGCTACCCCAGGCCTATTAAGTTCACTATGCCATCAAAAGACCCAGGACAAAAGCCGCTACACTGACGACACTGATACTTTATGAGTATAAAATAATAATAAAATCAATATTTTACATAATAGTTTCTTAATTTTGATTTTGAAGTGCAAAGTAACCCCGAAATGTTCTTAAGTTTTGTGAGATTTCCCCATTGAATGTTTTTAAAAGCATTGCACACTCAATTTACTCTTCTTAGTATAATCTATGTATTAATATGTTTTGGGAAACAATATATTTTGTACAAACAATAATGTAAATCATTAGGGATATCTATAATTTATATAACATTCCTCCTACACATAGATTAATCGTTTTTGGGTAACACTGTATTTCAATAGTCCACTTTAGACATTCTACTAACTATAAGTAACTTTGCAAATAGATGTCAGCTAACTCTCATTAGAGTATTAGTAGACTGCCTGCTTAATATCTGCTAACACTTTATTTTAATGCTCCCCGAGTAGAAAATCTGAGACAAGGACAACGTTTAATCCGAATCTAGCTTTCTAATAAACCTAGAATTGTATTAATGAATATTGTCGGCTCTTTGATGAACTGATTATATTCCTCTATCGTATAAGTCACTTTGGATAATAGTGTTTGCTAAAAGCATAAATGTAAATGCAATGTTACATGTCTGTCTAAGAAGCATCTAAACTGCCTAAGACAATTTACACTACAACGTCCCCTGGAACAACAAATATTGCATCTAAACTCATAAAAGAGCAATTGAGAGAATTAAAAGTCTAATTAAACCAGCAATCCTTTCAGCAGATGGAGAGAAACTACCGTACCCCTAAAGGCTAAGTTACCTTCCATTACTTGCCATCTAATTAAAAACTTGAATATTTTGACTCCTGGAAACAATGGTACTGGCTCAATTTTTTTTTTTTTTTTTTTTTAAACCCCAGTTTTATTAATTGTCCAATTCGCTGTGTAGCAGTGCACATCCAGATAGAGTAATATCTGGAGGTGAAGGGGCAATTGAATCCAGTAGCAAAGCTATAGAAGACACTGCACCGCTGCGTCCTGAACTCAACAACCCTAGACTGCTGGTTAAAATTGTAACACTGAAATCAGTCAGCAATTAATCACAGATTTGGAGAACAAAACATCCTGGAAGATGAGAAAATAAGACAAAATCGAACTGTATTGTGAAATGTGAGTAAACTATTCATCAACTGATGTGTACTGCATACAATACTAGCAACCAATATCTGCCTGGAAACAAGACTGCAAAGCCAACGTTTGTCAGGTTACTCAGGCAAGGTGTGTGTAAGCACTAGGAAATGTAGCTTACAAAAATTTCCATAGGAGAAAATGTATACACAAACAAATAAAAATAAAAATAAACCATTATGAATGGTCTTATGCAAAGTCAGTGAATAGATATAGCAGGGTCAAACATTAGTTGCAAATATACCACCCAAATTCAATACACAGTGGTGTTTCGTTACTAAACGAATCTCCGTTTTTGAACAAATTGGTTGAGTGAATGATCCAATGACCCATTCATAAAGACAGTCACTTTCTTCATTCCTGAAAAAATCAGCCTTTTTGAAGGAATTGGTTGAATGAATGAGCCGATGACTTACTCATTTAAGGTGGCTTTTAAATGACTTGCTGCCACCTAATGTCAACTTTAGTTTATATATTCTTGTTATAGTTTTAGTTTCTATAGTCAACATTTTATATAATCTCATAACATTAATTATGCAATTGTAAATGCAGTGTAAATGCATTCATACTACCTCTTTTTTTAAATGTAAGCGCAAACCTGCAGCATGTTTGCTCACTGCCTATTAATAACAATCTCCTTTCTGCAGCAGCACAATGACGGCTTCAGAGGCAAACCTGAGGGCATTAAACTTTCATGTAAGGACTGACATTCAGCGCTTAGCATTCACCCCTCCCAGCAGTCTCCTCTCACACTTTCTCTCCTTTCATTCATGACAGCTTTGATCCTTGGCCGCCTGACTCACACAACTAGCATTTGTAGCATTTAATCCATTCTGATCGGTCACTGAGAGAGAATAAAAACTCGCACTATACTCAGTTTAATGAATTGTACCTTTTGCCTGGAATTTATCTTGTTTATTGACAAAAGTAAACTCACTGTGGGAGGGAGGATCTTGGAGTCCTAATGCACATGTAAGTTAAACCACTTTATCTAACATAATGATTAGAGATGCACCGATACTAAATTTCTCCACCGATACTGATAACCAATTATTCACAATATCTTCCGATAGCGATAGTTTGGTTTTCTTAAGGAGAATAAAAATCTCTCCCAAGCTAATGCTGTAAACTAGAGTGAACCATCTAATTTGGTACATTGCTTGTCTTCATGACAAATTTATTTAAACATACATATAAAATTAACAGTAAATAAAGCTCCTTTAACTAACAAACTTTTTTAAAATATTTATTTTTTTCAAGGTGGGGGAATTTGTGCATACGGTCTAATTTGAAATCTGTAAATATGTTCCAATATTTGAAACAGTTCGACAGCAAGTCCATCATCAGAAACACTGTTAAGCAATAGTGAGGGAATTTAGAGGCATAGAGCGGAGAAGACTTTTGACTTTTTTCATTTTCTGACTCAGAATACAGAAAACTGTTCTGCATGATCAAAGGGGCAAAAAATGAAGATGTGGAAATTCTGAAATGCCACATATGTCAATTGACTGACTGTTTCCTGTGTCATTAAACCTGTTAACCTCTATGTTGTCATTTTGTTTTCATCTATTCAATCAAAAGGCAATTTTAATGCAAGTTTGTGACATTGTTTGACAACACATCAGCTTCTGGTATAAACCCGGGGTCGGGAACCTATGGTACGTGTGCAAACGTCACGGGGCACGTGAGCAATATAGCGAGAGATGTGCATGCATTTTATTTAGATAAATTCCTTCACACCAGCATCTACATTTTGAGGTGATCATTCCTCATTGTCACACAGTGATACTAAGTAAGGAGCTATAAACAGGGGTGCACAAATCTTTTTTTGTCTGGTTTCAAGGGTGCACCTGGAGATGCTGCTTGGTACTCACACTTTACGCAGCACATTTATCCTAAAAGCTGCCTAAAGGTCCTTGCACACTGAATCCGAAATTTTCGCATGCTTTTTTTCGTATCCGTCATTCGGTGGCTCTGAGTTGTCAAAACACCATTCAAATGCTTGTTACGGATGAGAAAAACGCAGAAAATCGAACCCGATCCAAAAATTTTTTTGACGGAATTTCGGATTCAGTATGCAAGGACCTTAAAGGAACACTCCACTGTTTTTTGAAATAGGGCTTATTCACCTTCTTTCCTACATTTAGATAGGTGGGCAAATGCATTTTTGTCTCAGTGCATGCATTGTTTTAGTTTGACAGGGTCGGCGCTAGCTTAGCTTAGCATAATGAATGGAATCCTTTGTTGCCAGCTAGCATGTCCTGAGTAAAAGTGATAAAATTTTTTTTAAAAACCCACCTAATTACTTCTTGTGGCCTGCGTATTCACAACAAGTACAAATAGCGATGCAGATTAACACTAGACGATTTCCTATGCAGATATTGACTTGGGACTATATTAGGGGGAAGCACAGGTGAAGCAGGACCCTAATATAGTCCTTAATATATAAGTCAATATCTGCCTAGGAAATCGCCTAGTGTTAATCTGCATCACTGTTTGTACTTGTTGTGAATACGCAGGCCACAAGAAGTAATTAGGTGGGTTTTTAAATTTTTTTATATCACTTTTACTCAGGACATGCTAGCTGGCAACAAAGGATTCCATTCATTGTGCTAAGCTAAGCTAGCGCCGACCCTGTCAAACTAAAACAATGCATGCACTGAGACAAAAATGCATTTGCCCACCTATCTAAATGTAGGAAAGAAAGTGAATAAGCCCTATTTCAAAAAACGGTGGAGTGTTCCTTTAAACGTAAAATAACACTATTTGTTCACTGTAGAAATTAAACATAGGTTCATCTGATGTATTTGTTGCTCTTAGATTTCAGAAAAAAAGAAGAAAAAAAAAAGAAATGACAGCTATCAGTGTTAGAGATGTTTAACTAAGTATACAAAGTCCTGAATATTCCACACACACACACACACACACACACACACACAATGACAGTGATGAGCAAAATGCACCATTCACGCATGCAGGTTCAGAATAGGGTCACAATGGAAATCTGTAATTTATGAAGATAAACAAAATTAGGCTTTAAAAAAACGCTTCAGAAATAATTAAAATGCTGCACTATTTCTATGTCACTCCTCAAATAAGGCAGTTGGAATAAAGTGATTGATGTGAAATGATTATGCTTAAATACAATGTGTTATACAATTTATAAATGCATAAAATTAGTCACTTAATGACAAAAAGTTTGCCAATTTATTCTATAACCCCGTAGAAATTCATTTAGGAAACCCTTTCAATAGCTCAACTCCTAGCAGCAATAAGACTGAATGGACAATAACAAAGATAGCTAACAGCTGTTTCTCAGATGTTTCTCCGCAGAAAAAGGTCCCACTATAGAGATTGAAAAGGATCAGCCTGTGCTCAGATTTGCCAAAATGCCAAATTATGCAATCAAAAGGCAGAGATCTCAAAATGTATTGAAACATTTCACCACAAATTATCCCAAAAGCAAATGATCTGTGCTATAATATCCATATACACTTTATAGCTCATTTGCCACTAAGGAATGAATTAATCACCCAGAGGAAACCCATGCCAAATCTATCCATAGTGCCGAGCCACAGTGCCACACAATTTGGAGTATGTGTTCAATAAAAATACCCGAAAAGTCAATAACTTTGACAGGCATTTTATCATTAATATTAGCATTACTATTTTTAATTTTCATATTAGAAATGTATTAACATAAAACAATATATATATATATACAGTATAAATTGCAGTATAAAATAATATTAAAACAGTAGTTTACTGAGAGTATTCTTCAAAGTGTACTTTTTATAAACTAAAAACAGGTTAGAAGTATATGACTAGTGAACTAACATATATACCTATTAGTTCACTAGTATAGTTGCAGTTCTAGAAAAAAAGAAAGAAAAAACGTAGATTTAAACTAGTGGAAAATACTACTACTATAATTAAAGTACATTTAAAAGTACACTTTTATAAACTAAAAAGTTGGCCAGTTTTCTCTCAAAAAGTATGGGAATAGTACACATGCAAGTATACTATTAGTGCACTGATATTAGTACACTTACTTGAAAAATATACTTAAGCATATTTCGTTTTTTAGTATTTTTAAAGTATTTAATAGGCTACTCTATCAACAGAGTACAAGCCTTAGAATAATTATACTTTTCTTAAGTCTGATCAAAAGTTTAAGTAAAAGAAAGCCAAACTGTTCTGTACAGTATACTTGCAGTAGATATAATTCTTAATCTCAATCAAAATATTAAGTACAAGAATAAGCTGAGAATACTTAAGTATAATTTTGTTAAGTATTTTGTTTCCAATAAGTACATAAAAAGTAGACTGAAGGATAATCTATATTTTTTTGTTTAAAAGAAGCATGCTAATAACACACTTGAAAAACACCTAACTTATAGAACTGATGCTTAAAAGAGAACAGAGAGATACTTCAAAGAGTAGTTCACTTATACAATTGTCTGTATACAAGAGTTTTCCAAGTTTATTTCATCAGTAGGCACGGCATCTGAACAGATGACAGGAACAAAGCTACCATCCTGATTGGTGGTGAGAGACCGGAATGGTTTGAACAGCCTCAAACCACAAACCTTGAGTGCTTCGTCACTCAGGGACTATGATAGTGCAATCTGACATGAGTGAGCTGCCTTTAGCTTCAAATATCAGAGAAGTGTGAGAAAAGAAGGTGAAGGAGCAATACAATATAATATTATATAATTTAGTGAGAGTTGTCAGGGTCTGCTGTCAGTGTCAGTGGCATAGTGTCAGTTTAAGATCATTTTAGAATGCTATTCCATACAATTTGTCTCAAATAACATGTATGAGGTAAATGAAGAAACAACAACAACAACAACAACACATGAAAAACAGGAACACAGCAGTGAACAGTGCAATGTACAGTACAATGCTGCAAATACGGGACCCGTTTCACTGCAGTTCATTTTATTTTATTTTACTTTATTATTTTATTTAAGCATAAACCTTATACATTTTTGTTACATATATACTTTTAAAAAAATTGCCAAAATATATGCTCTGAAAACAAGTTCTCAAGCAAAGTAGTATTATGTGGATGTTTAGATTTTTTAAGGTAAAATAAGACAAAAATACTGATTAAGAAAATGATGTCTATATTTATTTTATACACACTTATGGACAATAACTGAAGTATTATGCATGCAAACTAGAAGAAATAAAGTGCATAGAAGCAATAAAATATTTTATTTACCAGTATAGTGGACACCACCAGTGATCTGTTGGCGAGAGAGTCAGTCACATTGGCTGCCTTTTTCTGGTTGTCCGTCATGTTCAAACCACTTGCATGATCCCATGTCCCAATCTGCAAAAAAAATGTAATAAATATTTTCATAAATCTATGACATGATACAAAAAAAAAGAGAATGAATTCCTCAATACAAATAATAAAGAGCACGTTCCAACATCCAACGAGTTATCTTGTAGGGCCATAGAATCTATAAAACAGTTCCATTTCGAGGGAGCTCAGTGCTGAGACAGAATATTGACGCTATGGGAATGCTTTTGTGTGGCTGCATCTGAAGCACTTGCCATCATCTAAACCATACCCTCTGGACTTACGAGTTCAAGATGCTAAAGCTGAAATTTATTGAGTTCCAAATCAAGTCTGGCAACTGGTTTGTTAGAATAGAAGATGCTTACTTTCTCAATCCATCCTTCCTCAACACAGGAAGTTCTTCAGGTTTGCTTTCGGGGGAAAAGCTTACCAATATCAGGTTCTTCCGTTCGGCCAAGCCTCGTCACCAAGCACCTTCACAGAGTGCATGAATGCAGCTCTGGCTCTGTTGCGATTCTAGGGAAATGCTCAAGTACATTTACGACTGATTTATTGTAGCTCAGTCTGGGCACTTGAGGTACTTGGGGTTTAGACTAAACTTAAAGAAGAATGTGCATTCTCCATTACAGAGAACCACTTTTCTAGAATCGATTTTGGGACTCGACTATGATGCAGGCACATCTGTCTCCTGCTCGTATCAAATCGATTCTCTCAGCCATAGGTAAGATCAGGCTGGGCTAAGCCATCACTGTTTCAGAGACTGTTGGGACTCATGGCTGTCGTGTCCAATGGGATTATTTTGGGCCTTCTAAACATGAGACCATTGCAGTAATGACTCAAGACCAAGGGGTTTCACATCATCAGGGTTCAGGGTTCAACATCATGCGCAGAAGTCATCGTACCCTAGTGATGTGGAAGACGCCTTGGTTTTTGGGCAAGGGTCCTGTGCTGGGGGCCTCCTGTCGTCACAAGATGATAATGGCTGATGCTTCCCTAATCGGCCAGGGTGCGGTCCTAGATAGCCGCTCAACTCAAGGTCTGTGGAGAGGTCACAATCCTTTATGGCACACAAATTGCCTGGTAATAAGGATTGCATTTCTAGCTCTGAGATACTTCCTCCTATCCTACAACACATCGGTTGTCTCATTCATAAATCACTTGGGGGCTTTGTGGTCGTGATCTCTATTCACCAGACACTCCTCAGGGCGCAGGGAAAGATGCTCTCGGTGAGGGCTGTTTACATCCCTGAGCACCTGAATCAGGAGGCAGACATCCGGCCCGGAGAATGGAGACTTGCAGAAACAGTTGATTAGAGGTAGTTCGGCCAGGCGGAAGTGGACTGTTTGCAAACAGCGCACTGCCCGCTCTTTTCTCCCTCATACAGCCAGTTCCGTTGGGGCTGGTTACCATGCTTCAGACGTGGACAAGGCTTTGCCTGTGCATTTTTCCCCTGATTGCTTTTCTCCCAGTAGTTCTAGAGAGGGTATAGCTCCTGAGGGGGATCAACACTTGAACTCTGGTCTCTCAACTAAAGTTGTTGAGACCATTCTTAACTCTAGGACTCCCTCCACAAGGAAACTATATGCCTTAAAGAGGAAACTCTCTTCATTTTGACCCAGTTAACTGCCCGGTTGGTTCAGTGCTAGAGTTCCTTCAGGATCCTTTTTCTCCTTGGACAACGCATAGGCAAATAGATTGTTGAGGCAATTTCTGTGGCTCAAGAGGTGCGTATTTTTCCTTTGTCCTAAGTCATCAGAGCACATTCTACAAGGAGTGTGGTTTCCTCTAGGCATTGTTATGAGGGGTTTCCTTTCAAGAAGTTTGTGATTTGGCCGGCTGGTCCTCTCCACACCCCTTCATCAGGTTCTATAGCCTGGATGTGGAATCTACCACACGCTCTCAAGTGCTTGAGACTCGAGTTTTGTGCTCGTTACAATTCACAACTTTTAGGCAGGCATTTGTGCAGTATGGCATAGTGGGTGTGGATGTTCCCAACATTCTGAAGCAGCGTTGAGTTCCCTTGAAAGGGAACGTCTCAGTTACGACTGTAAAACTGGTTCCCTGAGAAGGGAACAAGATGCTGCGTTGCTTTGTCATACTTCCAGCATGCCTCTGAGTGACTTACTTCAGCCTATAAGAAGCTGAAGATGTTTGATCCGGTAGTCCTTTACAACTGTCATCTGTCATGGGACTATCTTTCACCAGTGAGTTTGGAGTGATTTCACACGTGCATCATATGCAGTCACGCAGAAGCGTTCACATAACGCCAACATTCAGACGCAGCGTCTCATTCCCTTCTCAGTGAACCAGGGTTGCAGTCCTTAACGAGACATTTTAGTGAATATTGTCTGGGTTCTTTAATCATTGGGACATTATCTGTACAGAGGCTTAGGTGATGTGAAGACCATGTTATCATGCACAAGAGAGCAAAATGGAGAGATGGAAAAAAGAGAGTGAGTAAATGAGAATTGCTTCAGCGGACCAAAGGACTGCAATCCCATTCCTCCCTTCTCAAACCCGTCTCATTTACTTCAGAGGACCCTCTTGAGAACTGACAACTCAAAACAAGATGACAAAGTGCAGTCGTTCACACACGTTCAACCATCAAAAAACAAAGTACTTCAGAAAACACACAGCCAGTAGCTTGTAATTGCAAATCACCTGTTTAATTCAGACTTCATAAGGCTAAAGGGCTACTGAGGGCCTTATTATTAATGGGATAAATTATTCATGAAGTTGCAGACACATGTGGAAGAGAACTGGGAGGTTAGAGGCTCTCCGTGTGTGTGTGTGGGGGGGGGGGGGGGGGGGGGTAGGAGGATTTTTATTGCCTGTCATTAAGTGGCTGGGTAAGTGTGTGTATTTTCAGGTGTACACACATTTGTCCTTATGAAGGACAGCAAGTACATAACTAAGGAGATATGAAACCAGAGGAATTCAGCACCTTCTCTAGTCCCTCTTCCCTTAGGCTGATCACATCCAGATCGAAATCTGTCCTCAGGCCGTTGGTCCTGTTGAAATTTATCCGTCCAGTCAAGCCGTCCCAGTGGGCCTGGAGGTTAAAGAAAAATATTCATTGTAGCCAACCTGCAACATCCAATGAATTCTTCCTTTCTGGCTAAACAGTGAATATGCATTATTTATCAGAATGTACGTTTTGCACTTTGATATGTATATTTTTTCAAATCTGATCTGCAGGACAGACTGTTCACATTGTCATTGTACAGCTCATGTGATCAGATCCGTTTTGTTCAGACCACTGTTATTATAGTTAACTAAAACACAAACCATAAAATAAAAAAATAAAAATAAAATAAATAAAAACGTATGTTACTTGAAATAAAATAAACTTTAACTGAAATAAAATAAAATAAAATAAAATGTGTTTAAAAAATAAAAATAAAAATGTTTTATTTCAGCTAGTTGCCAAGGGAGCATTTCTCATTTTCATTTAGTTTAACTTGATATACTAAAATAACTAGATTAAATTAATAATAAATATAAATTATTAAAAGCTATTTAGACTTTATGTCTGGGCATTGACACAAATTTCATGATTCGACTTCGGACTCACAAGCTTACGATTCGATTTAATTGCGTTCTCGATTAAATTTTATATCAATTAATTTAGACATATATCAGGTACACATTTTTCTCAAGGGAAAAAAAATCTCTCTGAATTAAAGCAGTAAACTACACAAGGAACCCTGTCAGTTGGTGTCATACTTAGTCTGTTTGTGTCGTCATAGTTTCATTTTCATGGACTTTTAGTTTGTTTATCCTCAGTCACATGTTTCATTTGTTCTAGTTTCCCGCCACTCTTGAGTTACTGACATAAGTCAGTCTATCCAGCTGTGTATCATTAATTACCCTTGTTTGCCTTCAAACAGGTAAAATACAAATATAATTAATATGTAATATAGTGCATATATTATCTGAATATAAAAATGTTCCTCTCTAGAGTTATTTTTTTCTAGCTAACTAATGAATTTATGGTCACTGAATGGCTTTTCTGAGGTTATTGTAACATTATGTGACATATTGTTTACAAGCTGTTGTATTTACATATTTTGCGGTTGAAACACTGATTGAGTGATTACATGAGACATGATACATTTCAATAAGTTGTACTGTATCTTTCAACAAGCCCTGTGTGATGTTCATTCATGTTTAGTCTAGTCTAGTAGAAATGATGAGCGGTTCATGTGACACTTCACTTTATCTTTCATGGCACATTCAAGAGCGACAACCTTACGTATTGTTTGAATTTCATAATAAAATTGACCATTTTAAAGCTCAGACTTTGTTTCATGTCAAAAGTAACAAGGAACAAAGCTAATTGCATTTTTATTTATTTTTTATGGCAGGCACTACAAATAATGTTAAGTGAAGTTTTGTTCACGCATGAACTGAAAACAGCATTGATGAAAAATATATATTGGTATTTAAGATATGTCAAAAAACTAATAATAATGGCAGAAATGCACAAAAAAATTACTAAAACTTTAAAATTAATTTCATTTAATTAAAACAGAAAATATATAAACAAAAAAGAATTCATACTAAAATAAAACCAAATCAATGCAATAACGTTATTTTTTCATTATTTTTGTCAAATTATGCAAGACAGTTATTTTTAAATACGTGAATTTATGATACATAAAATTCTAGATGTGAAATAAGCTTAAAATATATTATGTTCAAAAACAAAAACTTTTTTTTTTCTTTTTTTTTTTTTGTGATGCATTTACTGTATATCCACTGTATTATATTGTTAGTAGACAAACAAAATAAACTATTGAGTAAAATTGTGCTTTAAAAAGTTTATTTCCCGGAGGATCAAAAAGAAACACCCGTGAGCGTTGGATGAAATAATATATATTCCCACACATTCACAGGGACGACCATCTAAAAGGCAGCCCGAGCTGCTCTCAGATTGCAAATTACAGGTCAGGGGCTGGTTTCCCGATAACGATGTATCTTAGCTCTTAAGAGCGCTCTCTACGTGCAAGGTTACGAACGCTCGCAGCAATTCCACGCGCGTAAAATGCACTTAACATGAACGCGCGAGAACGCGTTTTACGTGCTACTTAAGAGTCGCTGTCCATTCGCGAAGTGCTGAAATATAACCTTATATGGAATCGTATTCTGAACGTTTAACCTAAGAATCGTCATTTGTTGTGGATAAGAAATCAAGAAAAGTCTATATAAAGCACCTATACAGGCGGAGGCACTGACAAAATGGCTGAACAAAAAACAAGAGAAGATACCTTTCAAAAAGCTAAAATTAATGTCCTTTTAGAGGAGATTTTTAACAGATTTAAAGGACACCATACAAATAAGGAAAAACTAAACATCTGGGTGGACATTGCAAACTAACTGCAACCCGGGTTGTTCAAAGATCAGGGAAGGAGGTCCGCAAGAAATGCCCAATACATGGCTGGATTTCGTGCACGTCAGCAAGTCACTGACAGATTTTTTTTAATTCATCCCTATTTTGCCCAGTCTTTAAAGCATATTTCCTACATTACTTCTTTTACTACTTTTTTGTTCATTCATTTAATTTTAGATGTGTATTTCTATTTGTTCTTCCCTTTTTAATTATTTCATTTATAAATTAATTTAAACAAAACACGAGTACAATAAACTGTAAAATAAAGTACAATCAAAACCTTATATTGTACTCACGTTGCAGTGTAATCTGTTAAATCTAGATAAAAAGTGTAATCTGCCGGTTGTCCTGCAGGTGACCTCATAAATCTGTCTTCTTACGATGCACTTGGGGATTTACGATTACTCCAGAGCACTCGTAGATCTACGATGATTTTTAAGTGCTACTTAAGTTACGATGCTTTTGGGAAACAGACCGTACTATTAAGATCAGTCGTACGATCGTTTTTACGAACTTCTTAGGCTTACGATGCTTTTGGAAAAACCCAGCCCAGATAAGTATGATTTCTGCTATTCACTGTCATCAAAAAAAAAAAAAAAAAAAAAACAGATACCATACAATGGTACAATGAGAATTCTACGGTCTGCTAGTCAAGTCAAGTCAAGTCACCTTTATTTATTTAGCGCTTTTTACAATACAGATTGTATCAAAGCAGCTTCACAGTGATAACATGAAAATAATACAACAAAGTTTGTTTCTAGAAGAAAATTGCGTCATCGTCCACCCTAAGTAAGGCAGATCAATAATATTGTTGAATATTAAATGTCCCCAACTAAGCAAGCCAAAAGCCAAGGTGACAGTGGCAAGGAACCAAAACTCCATCAGTGACAGAATGGAGAAAAAAACCTGCAGCCTCAGTTGGGGGCGAGCGAACAGTGTATGATTATGATCCAGGCAGCATTACAGGTCAGAAGTCAGATTGGATCTGAACATTCCGAATATTTATCCAGTTCCGTCTAGCTGGAAGTCGGAGTCGTCACGTTGAGGATCAGTGTGCAGTTGCAGTATGGATTTGTGTTTTTGTACGTGCGTGATTCACTGCTGCAATGCATCAGAAGGTCTTTAGTCCCCACAGTGCATATACTGTAAACGATGGATCTGTTTTTAGGTCGGTACCAGGTATCCATCATGATTAGTGCTTTGGCATTTTCAAAGACGGTGAAATGTCATCAGACTAAGCAGCCCTCTAATTATCATTTCCAACAAAAATCTCGGCACAGCTTCACCAGTCTTTCCGCAGCCCCAGGCTCTACTTGTAGTCTAGACAAAGCAGATCCAGAAGAGGGCAGGGGGTCTGGAGCGGGGTCATCACTAGCACAGATTTGAGTCACTGGCTTACGAAGAGCAGACCACCTGCTTTAATGTATTTATATCTCCCTCGCTTTGCCTTTGGTCTTAGCTGGCTGGTTAAGATATCATGCACAGCAAATAAAAGAAGGGTTTTTAGTCTGTCTAAATATAGGCAGCAGAATGACAGGAGAGTTCAGATTAGCCGTCCTAGTTTTCCTGAAAATAGCACGGAGAAGAATCATTTCCATTAGATTAAGATAAATTTGCTGTCTTCTGCACGGCAGTGCTCTCACGGAGTGCTATTCCAGGTCAGAAACAAGCAAACGCTTGTAAAAGATAAACCACTTTATTCATAAAAGTAATTTGTCTGGTGCAATTAACATCATTAACACTTGCTGAAGGTTTAATTTAAAGCACATTTTCTATTGATCATGGCATCAATAATGTATTAAACAATGGCAAAAACATTATGACCAGGAATATATTCAGAAACGCTGTGAAGATGAGAGCATTTTCAGCATTTTATAGAGTGGATTGTGGTGCCTGGATCACAGTGGTGGAGAACTGCTGTAAGTCTCCGCACCTCTGAAAACACAGCACTCAGAGTTACTCTGGGGTGCGTTTCCCAAAAGCATCGTTAGCCAACTATGTTCGCAAGTTCCGTCGTTATCAGCATAGTTCAACGAGTCGGTGTTTCCCGAAACCATCATTCAAACGTACATTCACAGACAGCATCGCAAAGTTGTGTAGTTGGAACGACAGCTCTCGAGATGTGGTTAGTTTCTAGTTTGCATGACATGTGGACTTAATAAATCCTTATCTTGAGCCAAATAAGCAAGCTGAAATTCAGTACAACCTGTGTCTTTTATTTAGAATACATACAAATGTCATTAACGTCTTTTAGTATGTCAAGACATTCAAAGAACCATTTTTGAAGAGAGCGCATGTGCGAACGTGCTCTACTATGTAAGAACGAGCCTATGATTGAATCTGGAAATAAAGCAAAATAACTGAGAACAATTTGAAATAGTCCTCTGATGCCATGTCTGTAATGTATAGCAAAACATATAGGGCCCTATTTTAACGATCTGAAACGCAAGTGTCAAGCACAAAGCGCAAGTAACTTTGTGGGCGGATCTCCGGCACTGTTGCTATTTTCCCGGCGGGATAAATGCCTCTTGCGCCAGGCGCAAATCTAAAAGGGGTTGGTCTGAAGTAGCTTCATTATTCATAGGTGTGGTTTGGGCGTAACGTGAAATAAACCAATCAGAGCGACATCTCACATTCCCTTTAAGAGCAGGCGCGCTTGTTCTAAAGCGGATTCCTATTATAATGGCGGATTTGCCAGGCGCACGCCAGGAGCGGTTCACAGCCGAGGAGACAGACGTTCTCGTCAGGGACATTGGGGATGGAGAAACCCACCCAAATTAACTTCGGTTAGACAGGCGTATGATAATTTGGGTAAATGTGTAAGTTAGATGCATGCTTTTATAATAAATTGTCTGTCTGTCTATCTATCTATCTATCTATCTATCTATCTATCTATCTATCTATCTATCTATCTATCTATCTATCTATCTATCTATCGTAATAATGTATGATTTGCAAAAATGAAAACTGCTGCTTCTGTGTAGATGAGAGAATCGTGTATGCACGTTGTGCACACGCTACATTGATTATGGCCAAGCATGCGCCCTTAAAATAGCATATGAATAACATGCGCAACGCGCCACTGACTTTAAACTATTTTTTCCTGGTTAGTGGCGCAATTGTTTTCTAAACCTGCAAAATAGCATGAGGGAACGTTTGCGCCGGAACACGCCTCCTCTTTGCGCTGAACCACCCCCGGGAGCACAAGTGTATTTCTTAGTTAACCGACGTGCTTCTGTGGAGGGAAAAGTCCGCTTTGCGCGGGTGCAAAATAGGAATGATACATGCGTCGGTGTACAAAGTCAATTGCGCTGGGTGCAAGATAGGGCCCCTAGCGTTAATTCGATTTCAAACAGATTCATTAAAAGTAGTTATTACTCCAACACGTGCGTGACGTCATAAACCAACGTGGTTGAACAACCAATTTGCGACAATACGTTTTCGGGAAACAGTCGTGACTAGCTAATTGATTTCTTCAACGATGCATCGTACTATGGTAGCTAAGCAGCGAGTTACGTCGTTGTTCGGGAAACACACCCCTGAGTGACACTTTCAACGCTATCTCAAGACCAATTCGTACGAGTGAGTAAAATGTGGCTGATTCGTACGAATTCATACGACCTCACTCGTATGAATTCGTACTATTTGTCTAAACCCCAGTGACGGTTAGATATAGGGGCGGGGTCAGAGGTAGGTCATTCGTATGAAATCAAAAGAATTGGGCAACTCGTAAAATATGTACGATTTAGCAAAAATCTTAGTACGAGTGAGTTTGTATGAATTTGTACAAATTTAGCCACCTCGAAAAATTTGTACGAATTGCCGTGAGATCGGGTTGGACACTTTATATGTTGCATGTACACTACCGTTGAAACGTTTGGGGTCGGTAAGATGTTTTTGAAAGAAGTCTCTTCTGCTCACCTAGCATTCTGCATTTATTTAATCAAAAATACAGAAAATATATATTGTGAAACAATTAAAAATACCTGTTTTCTATTTTAATATATCTTAAAATGCAATTTATTCCTGTGATAAATGCTGAATTTTCACCAGCCAGGCACTTAAACTGCAGCAAAGAGCACAGACAAAAATTAGGAGCACCTTCTAATCAAATATATATTTGAAATTATGTTTTCAATGTTTTTGGGTCATATGTTTTATTTTCGAGGTTATTCATTTGTGGCTGCCTATATGTTTCTACGTGTTTCTCCTGTTTCTTGTAGGTTTTTGCCCTTTCATGGATGTTACGTGTGGATGTCCTCTGTTTCTCCAGAGTTCTTGTGTTTGTTTATTTTGTTACTATTATCGTTTCTAATAAATCTGGGGACCTTTTTTTGTTTACCTTAATGTGCATTTTTTCCAAACCTTATTAAATGTATTCGTCATCTTTGATGACAAATTCTTGAATTTAAATGTATACATTTGTTTAAAAAAAAGTTATTTAAACAAGTTCAATTAGAATAAGACATAATCAGGCTGGTACCACTCAAATGAAATCAGTATCAACATGATCCATCTTAGCACTGCAGAAGTGGCAGAAAAGCTGCATCTGAAGTGGCCTTTAGATTTATTTACACAGAATTTTTAATACAGCTGAGATGTGACATGAATACATTTACACTGCAATTACAATTGCATAAACAATGTTGTGAGATTTATGCTTCAAATATGCAATTTTGAATATAAAATATGAAATGATGTGAAAAATGAGATTATACTTTTAAATATGAAACAAACAAAAAAATGCCAGTAGGTGGTGACAAGTCACTGTCTTAATGAGTGAGTCATTGAATCATTCATTCAATCGATTAGTGAGAAATGTCTGATTCATTCAGGAGCGAAGCAAGTGACTGTGTTTATGAATGAGTCACTGAATAAATGACTCACTCGATTCATTGAAAAATGCTGATTCATTGAAAAATGCTGATTCATTCAGTAATGAAACACCACTGTTGCGCAATGGTGGCTTTTGTTGGAACTAATTTCATTGGCAAAGTGCAAAAAGCAGACAAAAGTGTCTCAAAAATGTAAATTGTTTATTGAAGAGTTGTACAAAATCTATATCACATTTAACATCGTTCTGACAGTCTTGCTCATGTGATATTGATCAACTATTTTATAAATATTAAAAACAAGAACTCATTATGTGGCAATTTTTTCCCCCATATTTTTATTATTTTGGTGTCATTTTTTGCCCCAAGCCCCCATTAATATCCCGTTTCCGATAATCCAGATGTAATATTTTCAGTTAATTTATCGGTAAAGAAACAACAGAAGCTCATGTAAACTTATTTCACAAACATAATTCCAAAGTTCAATCTCTGAAGTGGAGTTCATTGCACAACTTAGCACACTTGCTCAGTTGACTGAAGCATGAAAACCAGCCGATCTCAGTGCTGAACAACTGTTGCGCAGTTTAGACGCTGTTTGGGAGTTTTGGTTGTTATCACGGTTGTATTATACTATCATCCATCGATTAGGTCACTCGCCTCGGGGCGGCTGAATTTACTTTCACAGTGCATTCAGTAATTTTCAGTCCTAAATGCAACTAAAATGGTCGCTATGAAAGCCTTGATACTCCTTGGATGCCCGAGAAGAATTTCTTATTATTATCAATGTTGAAAACGTTGATGAATAGAAAGTTCATTACCTAAAAATAGAATGATTTGGTAACACTTTATTTTACAGTATCCTTGTTACATACTGTATTACATGTACTTACCGTAGTAATAACAGTAAATTATGCATAATTACATGCAATTAACCCTCAACCAAACCCTAATCCTACCCTAACCCTATAGTAAGTACATGTAGTTAACAATGACACCTTAAAATAAAGTGTAACCAATAATGTTTTAACTATCTAAAAGTCTTTAATGTCTCTTTTGGTCAATTTAATGTGTCCTTATATTAAGTACATGCCATTAATTAATATTACTATTAATATTGATACTTATATGTGTAATTACACTGTAAGACTGTTTAGTTTAAAGTCTAAATGACCAGTGTGATGAGCAGTACCTCTTTGATGAGCGCCATGAAGCGGTTGCCGAAGCGCCAGGGCTTGTGGCGGTTACACTGCAGTGAACTGACGGTGATTTGAGGAGACTGCTGGACGGCCACGGCCACCACATGTACCGCGTCATACATCAGGGCAGCATCTGTCTGGAAACACACACACACACACACACACGCACACGGGTCAATCGGCCGTCAGCAGAACACCTGAGGCTCTCCAGTGATAATTAATCGAGCCTTTAAAAGCAGGTTAAAACTTCAGTGTCAAGATCCGTGGTGCATTTTCAACTCAACGACCAATCACAGAGAATGAGAAAGTGTCCGAGTAGCCTTCAGCTTTCTGCCACACCAACACACAGCCCTCTATACCGGAGACCTCTCATTCCACAGACCAAAATAAAATGTAATTAGTGTTTGCCTTGGATGATTGAAAAGCAATCACAACACCTCTCAGACTGGGCCGGTATGGAAATCATGCCTGAGGGGGCTTCAGAAATTGCTATCCTTTCAAATAAATCATAGCCAAACCTGTCATTTTCCAGCTTTTGTCTCTGATTGTCTGCCGCAAGGTTGTGGCTAAAGATGGCTCTGGCCTAATAATACTGCAACTTCACACAAGCCTATTTGTATGTTTGCAGGGAAATAAATCAGCATGGCTGAAGATTACAGGCTGACCGCAATAAGACCAATAATTGAGGACAAACACCCATAACGATGAAGGTAAAAAAAGTAGTAAAACCCAAGAGATTATAGATTTGAATTTTAGAACTTGCTCAATATATATTATAGTGCTACAAATTTCATTGGTCAGGCATCGACCTATAAAACGGCTTCATTCCCACTCTCAGCGCCGGTTCTGCTCTCATAAGTCAGTAGTGCAACAGGAATAAAGTACTATCAAAAGTCAAGGTGCTAAGATTGATAAGTTGCACTGTAAGATTTAAGAGGTTGTAAGTTCAGACTCGTGGTTGTACAGCAAAATTGCATTAAAGTGTAAAAATATGTAATACACATCATGTTTATGACTATTCATCTGCAACTTCGAATTAAAAACAGTGTTTGGATTATGTCTGTGTGTGCAAATTGAAAAATGTAAATTTCAACTTCCAAATATGAATATTAATTGCACAAGTTTGTGAGTTTTGTTACTCTTTTACATTCATGCATAATAGCCTAGGCTCAAAATACTTACTAGAAAACAGTACTAATTCCCTAATTCTCAAACAAAACTTTATTGTATATTGAGACATACGTCAATCAGTCAAGAATGTGTATTAGAAACATTATAGGGTTACACTTTATTTCGATAGTCCACTTTAGACATTCTACAAACTATAAGTAACTTTGCAACTACATGTCAACTAACTCTCGTTAGAGTATTAGTAGACTGGTAGGGTTCGGGTTAGAAGAATAAGTTGTAAAGTTATTTATAGTCAGTATATTGTCTGTCAAGGAGCATCTAAATAAAGTGTTATCACATATTAAGCAGACAGTCTACTAATACTCTAATGAGAGTTAGTTGATATGTAGTTGAAAAGTTACTAATAGTTAGTAGACTGTCTAAAGTGGACCATTGAAATAAAGTGTTAACCATTATAGTATCGATTGTATATTCATCTTGATCACGATAAATTATGCATAATCATCTGCGATATTGGCCCGCTGGTTATATATCCTTTTTTTTTCTTTTTTTTATGGCCCTGATTCCATGATCTTGCATTCATTTGATATTTTCATTATCTTGCATACCTATATAAGCTTGGGGTTGCCAGATCAAGAGTTAAAATCCCCCAATCATATACATTTTCAAAATAGCGTTTTTACTTAATTTAAACAAACCTTGCAAGTTAAGCAAATTCATTTTCAACGTACTTAACAAACCTGGCAACCATGCGCACATACTCTCTCTACACTACAAACACAGACTAATGATCTGAAAATAATGATCTCAGCTTCTCAGTGACAAACCGTAATAAATCCAAATATGAATCTCAACTATATTGTTAGCGAATGCAGTTACGTGCAACAATACAAAATGTTTTTGTTGTTTTAATAGAAATGTATATTTTCATAAATGATGTGTTTATGTATAAATATAAATACAAAATCAAGAAACCAGGTATGAGCAGAAATTCTCTATGCATTAAATCTGATGAAATGTAAAAATAAATTTCTCAAATTAGAACAACTGTGATTTTCTAGGTGAGTGTTATCTGCTTTAGTGGTCATTACAGTCATTCAAAATATAGTGCCAAAGGTCTACAAAGTGACAACATGTCGTAAATTATTGTATAAATCATAAGCTACTGCATCATGTAGAGACTTCTCCAAAAGTTAAGTAGCTCTTAGGATGCATCTTCTTTGGGCCAAATTGTTAGGCAAAATTACATGTTTCTTTCAAAATGACGGGGGGGGAATATTGTGTTGCTGGCAAAAACGCTAACATCAAGTTCATTTGGAATCAATAGCATCTCCTGTGCGATATGCGTGAGGAGCGTTATTTAACACGCTGATGTTCTGCCTGAAGCACTGCGAGTCAGTCATGAGTCAGTCATGGTCTCAGAGTAAACAGCTGCTATAGGCAGGAGACCGCGAGCAGCTCAATAGATGTTGGAACAGAGCGAGTATGTCATGTTAACTTTTAAAGTGGGCCACCAGAATGTATTTCGGACAAGATTTATGGATACCTGACTTTTTTTTCTTTTCTTTTTTTTTTTGTCCTCATGAGGAAAACATAAAAAAAAAACATCACTTAGTATGACTTATAAGATATGTAAAAATTCAGAAAGTTTTCTGTTATTGGGTAGGTTTAGGGTTAGGGAATAGAATATACAGTTAATACAGTATAAAAACCATTATGTCTATGGAAAGTCCCCATAAAACATGGAAACCAGTGTGTGGTGGTGGTAAACCCTACGTTATGGGGAAAAATGGGGACGGGATTATTTGGACGGGATTAGTTTTACAAGGACAGATGGAGTAAAGTAATTTGACCACAGGTAGTCTGTAATATTTATATAGTCTGTAACACTTGAGTTTTGCCACAGACTTGTCCCACCACCTAGATCGCAACTGAATGTTTTTTTTCAAGCGCCTCCATACTTTAAAAAAATGCGCAAAACTACTTTTAAACAGGAATAAAAAATAAAAAATTAAAAAATTATAAATTACGTAATATTTACAGCGGGTCCATTCGCACAGGATTAGTATTACCTGAGGTCATTTTTCCGGACCTTTTTACAGAAGGTAAATGTTGCCGTAATCTTTACTGACATTGTCCGTCATGATTACTGAAATAGCGCAATCGGACGGGACTAAAATCACAGAGAAGCTCTGGTAATTATTACTTTACCCTACATCTCCATGTTAAACTAATCCCGTCCGAATAAGGCTTAAGTGATGTTTTTGAAAATCTACAAATGCAGAAAGTTTTCTGTGAGGGTTGTGTTTAGGCACAGTTTTAGGATTAGGGGGTTAGAATATACAGCTTGAATTACAGCTGACAAGTTCACCGGGGAAGAAACCATCCTTTCCCCTGTATAATCCAGATGGTTTTTAAAGCTTGGCAACTAGCAGATATGTTACACTGGTGAAATTAAACCAATAGTCATTTTATTGAGAAAACATATTGTACTCTTTTGTTGATGTGAAATGCACCACCAATTATAGAGTGAGCCATATATACCGCCGACTCACTGCTAGCTGGTATAACCTCCGACAAGGTTCCCTGATGACCGAGGGGAGGAAACAACCACTATGATATTAATAATCTGTCCATGAGCGAGTGTTGATGAAAGTGAATGGGTGTGAAGACGCCTCAGGAGAACAACAGTCCGCTTTAGGCCCAGGGTTTCAGTCACCAGCTGCTGGTCAAAATGACTCAAGGCTGCTGTGTGTGTGTGTATGTGTGTGTGTGTGTGTGTGTGTGTGTGTGTGTGTGTGTGTGTGTGTGTGTGTGTGTGTGTGTGTGTGTGTGTGTGTGTGTGTGTGTGTGTGTGTGTGTGTATGTGGAAAGTTTGGCTTGTGGCTGTTTCACACCACCACAAAGCTGTCAATCACCCTCCTACCTCTTCCTACACTAACACACAGATCGGCTTCATAATCACTTGTCCGCCATTCCACGCCTGTCAATCAATCAGGATGCGAAGGGAGCGCAAAGTGGCAGCCACTGGTCTTGGAGGGAGATGAGACACGGGACGAGGTGTTGTCAGGAAAGAACGTGCCATGAATTCACATGACCGATCGCCATCCCCCTCTTTTTGGCATCCGGCTGGGCCATTAAAAGGGGACAGCCGAGACTGGGTCCCTGCCGCCTATCTCTGGAGAATACACATTATCCTAAGTCACCCGGCCCACCAGTGAGGCAACGTACGTCAATGAGCCCGGCTTATGCATTGTGAATAATAAATAAGTAATAACATCAGACAAACAGAAGACAGGGCCTCCACCTGAATACGAAATGAACGCTCCTATTACCCGCCTGTGTGTGTATTAGCGCAGCTTTGTGTGATGGAGAGGGGGGGGAATCAAAGCCCAGGGTGCATGTGGTCTCTCCTGGGAGTCATGCTTTGTTTTCTTCAGATTTTCATCAAAGCTTTATGGATCTGTCGGCATGCCTTACTCTATACCAAAGCACAGCAGTCAGCCCATAAATGTACACCGAAGAAGAGAAACTGGTAAAGACTCGTGAGACATGGTGGCTAGGGATGGCAATTTACATGAATTTCTATTCTCAATCATTGTTTAAATTAACAATCAATTAATCGTTAACCATAAGCTCTTACATCCGGAGCCTGGGGGGCCGGCTACTAAGTTATCATGTTACTTAACAATCACTTGCTTAACTAACACAAAATATCCTTGGGTTTACAGTGAATATAGGGAATATCACCATCACTAAGTGCTTGATTTACATAGCGTGAAAAATAACTGCTTTACATGAAAATGTCATCTGTAAAATCATAGTTCATAACAGATAGACTTGAAAAAAACTCAAGCAGAATACAAGCAGCATATTTGTTTCAGTTAAAAAACAAACTATACCAAGTATTTGTATGAAAAAGTGCACGTTAACAGTATACACATGATGCTTTTGCGCCACATTTTTTATTTTGTTGGTAACTTGATGCTTGGCAAAACATTAGTAAACCAGTAGATCACATCTTTATTTAGTGCAGGGGGTCTCGAACGAGCCCCAACGCAACACAACATAAGAAAATGCGTAGATCAAGGAGTGATTCCGGGATCCGATCGTAGCATTGTTCGTGACACATTGTTTTTCCAACGTCATTTGAAAGTTCAACCAATGGAAACTGGATCTCGGGTACGGTGGTTAGGAGCGATGTGTCGACCAGTCGAACACTATTTATTCTGTGTACTTTTATTGTGGCATTTACACAAATATGTAGTTATGTTCAGTATAATCACTTGTTTCGAGGTTATTTTGGACCCTTGGTTAATTATGTTTTGAAATAAACAGCTAGCCTATCTAATCCATGGCATGGCTTGAAGACATTAACACACTTAGAATACGTAACTACGGCGCACTCGTTTAGTTTTTTCCTCAAGTTTCTGCTGCACGTTTTGTGCATGAGCCGCATTCACCTCAAAACAACACACTCTAATGATGACCCTGCTAAAGTTTGATCAATTAAATTATTATCGACAATTAATCGATCATCGATTAATCGTTAGCATCCCTAATCTTAACGACTGTAGAGTATAAGATATCTGCATTAGTTCTGGAACAGCTAAACCATAAATATAAAGCTTTTATCATATTCAAACCAAGCCGCATGCACCACTTGTCACCATGATGGTAAAATCAAAATTAACAGAAATTCTTCTAAATTAGCATAACAAAACATTAATCACTGCTAAATCTCCCACTTAACATTAATCTTACACACCAAAAAAAAAAAAAAAACACACAAAAAAAACATTATATTCAGTGGTGGACAGTAACGAAGTAAATGTAATTCGTTACTGTACTTAAGTAGCTTTTTTGTGTATCTGTACTTTACTGAAGTATTTAAATTTGGGAAGACTTTTACTTTAACTCCACTACATTTCAAAGTCAAATATCTTACTTTTTACTCTACTACATTTTCTAAATCAGTCGTTCCTTTTTATTTATGAGTGGATAAAAACTTAACTGGTCAAACGAGCCACCTATCACAGTAGCCTACAACGTGCGCGCTTTGTTTTGAACTTGCCTTGGCTGTATCTACTAAGCGGGAGCCGTTAAATATGAGAGTTGCGACCAGACAGTATATAAGAGGTTGCGACACACACGGCTTGTTCGACTTGAACCGGCGCTGCACAGATCAATCAGTTTATGACATCAAAGTATAGAGCGAAATCACGAGAGCGATTGAAAAGCAGAGCCGTCTACTCTCTAATCGCTCTTGCTGTATTTTAATGTCATTCACCGATTGGTCTGTGCAGTGTGCAGCGCCAGTTCAAGTCGAACAAGCCTACTGTGATCTCGCCGCCGCGCGGTCATGTGATTCGTGTAGCTATCAATAGTTCCAAACAAATTGCGTTGCCAATGATTTTAAGCGGGGCAGAGAGCAGCAGCTATTATTGCAGAAATTATCGGTAAATATTGACGCATAATGAACATTGCTTATTACGTTGACACTAAAATTACTTGCATATAATAGCATTTTTTTTTCTGGGGAGTAGCAGAAACACTGCATTAATACATTTTGGTGTTTAATTTGGGAGGGAAATTGGCTGCTCCCATAACGTAGAATATATGTGTGTGTGTGTGTGTGTGTGTGTGTGTGTGTGTGTGTGTGTGTGTGTGTGTGTGTGTGTGTGTGTGTGTGTGTGTGTGTGTGTGTATATATATATATATTTAATGGCATTGTGCAGGTTTATGTGAATGTATCATAACATTAGGATGTTTATAATTATGACCATAGACGCTCGTGAAAAATATATACAGTAAATACTGTAAATGTATTATACCTTATGGAAACAGTCCCCTTCCGTCCAAAATTAAACACACAAAAAATATTCAATTCAATTCAATAAAAAAAAAAAAAATATATATATATATATATAGACTAATTAATGTCATTTTATTAATAGATTGATGTGCCAGGAGTGACATTAGAGTCTTCATGTAGACTGAGTTAAGCAAGAGTCTTGTGACAAAAATTATAATAGGACATTATAGCCATAAAAAAAAATCATAGTACTTGGATACTTAAGTACATTTGAAGGCAAATACTTTTGTACTTTTACTCAAGTGAATGTTTAAAGGCAGAACTTCTACTTTTACTTGAGTAATATTTTACCTTGAGTATCTAACTCAAGTACATGGTATGCGTACTTCGTCCACCACTGATTATATTACACTTCATTTGAGCATTTACTCTCCCTTTCGAGTACCATCGGCAAAGCATGCTGGGAAGTAGAATCCCAGCCCAGTTTCAGTTAGGGCTGCAACAACTAATCGATAAAATCGATAATAATCGATTATGAAAAACGTTGTCAACGAATGTCATTGTCGATTAGTTGGTCTGCTCACGTCACGGGAAGCGTTAATGATGACGTCACTTTTATGACAACACAGTCACACGCGAAATGGCAGAGTAATCGGAGAGAAATGACAGTTCAATCGGCGGCAGAAAAAGTCATCTAAGGCATGGGAGCATTTTACATTAAATCTGGAATCTGGAAGTTATGCAAAGCTGAGCTTGTGTGGCATGGAAGTACCACAATGATGCACGAACACATGAAGAGGAAACACGTTGGTGTCACGGATGAAGGTGAAACATCAGCACGGCGAGCAAAAACTGTATATCCTCATTATATGAAGATGTGAAAATTGTATAGTCTAGTTTAATTCAATACTACAGTGTAAACAGCTTTGTTTACTAACTTCGGGACAGTCACACTAGATCTATTTTGCATCGAACATCAGGTTGCGCAATCAGTTCGCTCGGAACATAAGTGATGGATTATAATAGCGCTACTGCAGAAATAGGTTAAATTAAATGGTGTTTACAAAGTGAAGCACTAAATATAAAGACAGTTAATAACAGCAGCAGTAAAATATTGTTTTTTAGTCACTGTAGTCAGTGGTTTTCAGCGAATGCTTGTTCACTAATGCATACATTTTCTTGTCCTTTTAATCAAGCCTATTAGCTTGTTGCGTAAGTTAACGTTACCTCCATTCCGCTCTCTTTTTATAGCATTAACGTTACTATGTAAGGGATAACGTTAATGTAGAGCTTCGCGTCGGGGTCCCGATCAGACTGTCGGGGTTGTATTCGCTATTTCAACCGCCTCGCTCTACATTATCCCGCTTATTGCATGGCTACCCACCAAATAATTCAATAATTTGACACAAAATATTGATTTAAAAATTAGTTTATTGATTTAAAAATGATTGTATTGCTTCCACTAAAGAAAGTCCGTTCCGTCTCTACGGTTAGAATCCTTCGTCCATAGCAAAGCTCTGTTTTTCATGGCAACGGTGTGTTATAACGTCACTTCGCAGCGGTCTGTTATCAAGAAATAACACACCGCGTTCTACATTGGAATTCAAAATCTGCTGCTTAATATCTTATTACAAACATGTTTGTGTCCTAATTTCATAATGTGAAGTTTATATGAGCAGCACAACTCAATATTTTGTTTAGTTTATTTATATTTTGGATATTTAAATAAGTTTTACTGTTTAAAAACTGGACAAACTTTTGTGTTTTTTAAGGTTTAAAATGTAAAAATTAAAGATTATATTAGTAAAACTCAATGTGTGGCTTTTGCACTTTTTAAAGTACACTTTTACACATAAATACCCTGTTTTAGGGTTTTATTTAGTTATAATAAGCAAAAAATCAAATTGAATTGTAAAAAAAAGTTTTTTATCCGATTAATCGATTAATCGAAAAAATAATCGTCCGATTAATCGATTATCAAAATAATCGTTAGTTGCAGCCCTAGTTTCAGTTAAACTTAAGTTTGTCTAAATTAAAAGAAATAATTTCATAAAACTCAAAACAATGAAACAGTTCAGTTTACTTAAAATATATCTATCAAGTTACATTGAAAGAAAAGGAAAGTGCTAAATACTCATATAAGTTAATTTGACTGAACTAATTAGTTTAATTTAAGTTTGTCCTACTCAAACCAATTAATTATTTTGAGCGTTAGGGTTTACAGTGAGAACCTGTCAATGAAGTCACTTTGTAGTGGTCATATATATATATATTAAAAAATGGTGCAGGCCATTTGTTCTTTTTAATGTGGTTGAGAGTTTTGGGGCATCACTAACTTAATATTGAATTTGTTTTGTGCACAATTTACGGCATATATAGACTGCAATTTGCATTCTCTTTGAAAATGAGCACTGGACTGAGCAAGGAGTGCTATTCTCAAAAGCATTTTTAGTCAGCTATGGTCACAAGTTTCGTCATTATCAGCATACAGTAGTTCAACGAGTTAGCTTTTCCCAAAACCATAGTTTCAACGGACATTCACAAACAGCATTGCAAAGTTGTGTGGTTGGAACGACAGCTCTCGACCTGCGGTTAAAAGCACGGTTTGCATGACATGTGGACTTGGACAAAATAAGCAAGCTGACATTCAGTACAATATATTATTTTGAATATATACAAATGTAATTTACGTCTTTTAGTTTGTCAAGGGATTTGAAGCACTATTTTTGAAGAGTGCGCATGTGTGTACTATGATCCTGTGGTTGAATCTGGGGGGGAAAAGCAAATGAGAATTATCCTCAGATGCCATATCTCTACTTTATAGCAAAAAATCTTGAAAAGAAATTATCTCATAACGGATTACTTAAGTGTAGTTATTACTCCACCACCTGCCAAATGCCAAATGTGCAACAATACGGTTTCAAACAGTTGTGACTATCTAGTTGATTTCTTCAAAGATGCATCGTATGGTAGTTAAGCAGCGAGTTACGTCATTGTATGGGAAATGCACCCCAATGCCATTTTACTTACATTGAGCAACACAGAGAGATAAAACAAGGCAAGAAAGAGAGAGACTGAGGCGGAGAATTGTGGATGTTGGAGAATGCTGTACATTTCTAAAGCAGAGCCCAACAGGCAGACTGGCAAATGATTGAGCAATACAACCACTTCACTCTATGCACATCTCATTAAAATCAATTATGTCACTCCTGAATGAAATCAAAGCTAAACACTTCAACAGCTGCTTTTCCCCTGTGTACGCCGATGTGAGCGTTACCTCGGATGCATTTTCTTTTTGCACCTCGTTCGCACGTCCTCCCCTGCCTTGTGCTGGGAGATTTAATCTTCTCGGATCAGATTGCTTTCAACACTTTTATGAATTGTTAAAGTGTGGAGGTCTGGCAGGGAGGTTTCCCTACATCCATGAAAGGGGCTCTGGATAAAAACGTGACTCTGGGGTCGTTTATTGCAGTAACTGTTATTTAATGGTCGTCAGTGGAGAAAGATGCTTTTCCTCAAATAATGGTGAGTTACAAAATCTACCAGCAGGTTTGACTGCCAGAGCTAACCAGCCAAAACTTGATCCGCATTTGAGGACTGTGTTTATTTGAATGGAATTTTGCTCCAGGACCAACACATAAAGGGGGAGGACCAAAAAAAAAAAAGTGTTTTCTGATGTTTAACACTAAATGTACAACAGGTGAGGCATGCTAATCTCTCAAAGCTGTTCATGAAGAGTGCGGATAACATATTTATGTCAAGCTGAAACCTTTGTGAGATCATATGATCTGTCAAAATCACTTAATATTGACACATGAAGTACTTCTCATGTGACCCCACTAAGCTTTAACTGTCAGATAATCATGAAGGAAATATGACATGCAGCACATGGGAATAACCTGGTGCATTTCATCAAGACACAAATGATAAACATCAGCTGTGATAGAGCCATGAACATCCCCACAGGTCAAAAAATATCCGTTTAAAAATATCCATTATGGCATATGGAGCACCTCACTGTGCCTATATACAGTATTCATTTACAGAATTCATTTACAAAACTAACATTGAAAAGCAGTCAACCAGATTTTTTTTTTAATAAAAATGTGATTTAAAAGATTTAACTTTTTAATTAATTGTCAACACCTGGGAGTTTCCAGAATTTCCCTGACTGTGAAAACACACCACCTAAGCACACATACTGGCGAGTCAAGAGACATTTCACTGTTGGTGCTTGTATGTCTTATAGAAATAATAGAAATGGAATAGAAATGGAATAGAAATGGAATAGAATAGAATAGAATAGAATAGAATAGAATAGAATAGAATAGAATAGAATAGAATAGAATAGAATAGAAATAAGAAGAGCTTGTAACTAATCATGTCCATCATTTGTGCTGTACATTGGGATATGTGAATAAAGGTGGTGATGGTAAAAAAAAATTGTCAGTCTTCTGAAAATGACGTGAACGGGAGTGAAGAGGTTTGCTCGTGTCATGTTAACATCTTACTGCCCTTAAGTCCTCACTCTCATCATTGGAAATAATCACATTATCGGTACACATGTTGAAAACAGTTGTGCTGCTAATTTTTTTTTTTTTTTTTTTTTTTTGGGGTGAGTATACATGACTCCCAAGGCTAACGTGAGAAATACTTCACAGCCGCAAATATGTATTGTGTGTGTGTGTGTGTGTGTGTGTGTGTGTGTGTGTGTGTGTGTGTGTGTGTGTGTGTGTGTGTGTGTGTGTGTGTGTGTGTGTGTGTGTGTGTGTGTGTGTGTGTGTCTGTGTGTCTGTGTGTGTCTGTGTGTGTCTGTGTGTGTGTGTTGTCAAAGGGCTATGCCAGCCAGAGGCCAAATACATCATGAGCATAGTGAGCAATGCTGCAAATATTTAAAGTGCATGAGATGACTTTTGGGGCTCTAGACCATGAATATTCAATTTAGAAAGTTAGATTTTTTTTTTTATAACTATAAAAGACAATACAGTTAATAGTTCAATGATACAAATATGCAAAAAATAAATAAATGCAGAGCAAGCTTAAGCTTCCAGAATGAAGCTTGTATATATTCAGAGAGATCGAAGCATCATGTACTGTTTTTTTTGTGTATGATTGTTTTATTTTTAAAATTTGTATTACTTTTTTATATTGTTATTGTGTTGCAGGCAAGAGACGAGGAGTTATTGTTTATTTACAAGAGGAAGAAGGCAATCTAGAAAGCACGAAACAACATAACAGCTTCGCTAACGTAAATACAATACCAGTCAGTGAGAAGAAAAAAACTGAGGGCTTAACTTTGCAGGAGAAAACAAACTGAACAAGGAACAGGTGCACAAAGCAATCAGTAACCATGGCAACAAACAAGGGCATAATCAGTAACCTAGAAAACGGAAAAGAAGTGGAAAAATGGGGAACAAAAGAAAGAAGAAACAGAACACAGGGAAACAGTGAAATACAAACTAAAAGTCCATAAAACAGAACAGGGTTTGAGGCCGTCTGCATCAACTAGACTTGACTGTAATTCAGTTCTGTGTGGTTTTAACAGTGTTTTGAGACAACAGCTAAAGCAGTATTTGAAGTTAACACGTTGCTGCAGGTCGGTCTGTTGTTGTGGCATCATCATAGATTAGCAGTGTCTTGAATATCACATACACAAACTACGATTGGTTGTCTATAAATTTTACAGTTTACCCTTGACGCTTTCAGTTGTCAGAAAGAATATGCTGACAGCTTTGGAGATTAATTAAATCTGACCTTCCAGCACTGAAAACTAAACTTTTTTATGATAATAACCTTGGTGTGTTTGTAATTCTCAGAGTTAATCAGGGTCCAAATCAACCAGGGCTTGGATCAAAAATGCCACTGAAAATGACAAACATGCCCCAGATATTTAGAATGTGTGAATAGTGTGGCCAATAGAATTTTTTATCTGTTATCTAACATTTGATATATTTCATGATGATGTGTGCTGTTTATCTATTAATGAGTTTAGTGCCTTTGCAGGCAGACAGGATGTTAGATATCAGATCTTAGACATGAAGTGTTTTTGATTAGCAAAATAAAATAATTTCCAACAAATCCAAATTAAAATATACAGTAGAGAGCTTTAATTATTTCATTATTTAAATCATTTAAAATGTACTCATGCAGCAACTAAATTGGATCATATGTTGTGCATTATATACAGCTGTGTTTGAATTTAATTAATTAGATTTTCTGGATAACAGCCATAATTATTTGGATTAGGAGTTTATGTCAAGTAATTGATTACATAATTGAGCTCCATATAGGCTAACCATGTATATATGGTTATAAAAAAATAAAAATCCCTGAATATATATAAAAAAAATAAAAAAAACCCATGAAGGCAATTTCCACAGAAGAAATAATACACCTTACTTGTATATCCAGCCAGTTGTTATCGCAGAATTAGCCCAAAATTAACGCAAAGTTTCCGCGAAGAAAACAGTTGCTAGCTTTCAGCCAAGATGACTGAACAAGTTCATACTAGACATTTAAAGGATATAGTACAGTCATACCACGTATTACAAATAAGTAATCTCACCTGTTTATTATCTTATAATTCATTACATTGTACAAAACAATCATCCAGGCGAGAAGAGGAATATTATTAACAACAAGAACAATGTTACAGTACCAATAACACTGAAGTCCTTTGATTTTATTTCCAATACAATTGATAAATATAACAGAGATGCGTTTGTCTGAAACAAGCGAGAGACACTATTGGTTGCCGTTTTTAAAATACTTTTCAAATTATCAAACTAAAACACAGTACAAGGCAGAGAGAGACAATAAAACAGAGTAAGAGACTTTAGGCTCAGTGTGATGTGCTTTAAATTAATTTCATAACTGAGCTGAGTTGAGTCACATTAAGATGGCACACGATGACAGGGTTATCATGTGTTTCAGGCTGTGTGTGTGTGTGTGTGTGTGTGTGTGTGTGTGTGTGTGTGTGTGTGTGTGTGTGTGTGTGTGTGTGTGTGTGTGTGTGTGTGTGTGTGTGTGTGTGTGTGTGTGTGTGTGTGTGTGTGTGTGTGTGTGTGTGTGTGTGTTAGATAAATATGATGGGATGTTGGCCCTGAGCCGAAGGCCCTGCTTCTTGTGGCTGACTATTGTTGGGGCCAAATTTCAGACTCTTTATGTACTTGTCTTAATAGTGAGTAAACAATCCTGACATATCCCCCAACCACCCCACGCAAACATGCTTGCTTATTCTCTCTCTCTCTCTCTCTCTCAACTAACTCTTCCATTATCTGATGTAATACCTGGAAAGTTATGCGCACCTATTCCTGAGTGTTGATTTAACAGTCCATGAGCAAAACTAGTCAGAGCAAGTTATTCTTCATTGCAGTCCATCAGTCACTCTTAAAGTGCCCTTAGTATGCTTTTTTCAAATATTACCTTTCATGTAGTGTAATATAGCTGTTGTGAATGTAAAAGGTCTGCAGAGTTTTAAAGAAAGTGCTTGACAAATAAAGTTATTGTCTCCTAAAAGAATGAATCGATTATGAACGGCAAGATGAGGAGGAGGGAGGGTCGAGCTAGCCTCCATTTTGTTTGACAATCCTTCGAACGTCAACAAGAAGTGACGTCACCCAACATCGCTTAGAGCACCTGTAAGCAATAAGTGAAAAGCAAAGTTACATCCCCCAAACAACACTCCACCCCCCAATTTTATTTATTATTATTATTATACTTTATACTTTAACCCAAACTATGGTCTTAATAAATTTGTGGTTGGTTTAAAAAAGTGGTTGGTTTTGACCAGAGCATATTTCTAAAATTCTGTCTGATACACGTTCCTGGTCTTATTGTGAACAATTAATTGGTGCACAAAATGACATTTGTTTGTCTTTTTTCATTGAAATATAATAACTTTCTCTGCCTCTGCAATGCTTTTTTTCTTTTTCATTGGTATCAATATTCGTTAATGTGTTAACCAGTAACTATAACAGCTTTTTCAGACTTGCTTTTGAAAATTTAGGTCTGTCTTCATGTTTCTATGCAATGGTGAATCCAATCACATGTTAGCCCCTCCCTGCTTTTTCTCATTGACTACACTTCTTTATTCGGAAATACAGAAATGCAGTTGCAAGAAGCAAATCATGCTGGCTTCAGTGCAGTTTCTATCAAATGTCTGTTCCATTACGCCAGATGTGCTATTATTCAGGTATCTAGCATGTGTGCTATATTTACTAAACAGGTGAAAGAACAAAAATATTCTGAAAATGTTGCTCCGCCTATGACAGTATTAAGAGAAAACTTAACCATGGAAGAAGACATTTGCTCTCTGTAGCGTTCCTCACAACAATGCTGACAATGCAACACACACTTGAGTATTACCAACTGCATTCAGAGCACAATGACGTGTGAAATTCATTTGCGTACCTGAGCAGAGTTCTGGGCCTCTGTTCGAATTCTCTTGAATCCATTCTGCTCTCAGCCTCAAGAACGAATTATAGAGACTCCATTATTGATAAATAAACTGTAATAAACAGCCTTCATTGAGCTAAACGAATCATAAAATTGCTTGAGGAGGTGTGGGCTGCTATCGAGTATGATATTCTGGTGTATCTGTGTAGTGGGAGTGAAGGTTGACACCTCCTGCCCCAACTAAACAAGTCTCACCCACCTGTCAATCATCCAGATGGGTATGGAGAGACTCGTTGGATTATGGGATTTCTGAGACGCCTGGGGCTGGAAACTTTCTGAGTAATGACATTATAGGCAGTATTGGGAAACCTACTTTATAAATAGCTTTTAGTTAGAAAAGATACAGTTTCAAAGTAGTGAAACAACAGCAGTAAACTACATTATAGGCTGATATATAGTTATCTACCACAAAAAAACAAAGGGAATCTTAAATAAAGTGACAGTACTTTAACCATTACCACCAATTTAACTAGAAAACAAATGTGTTAGTGGGTTAGATCTTTGTCTGGTTATCATAACAATCCATCTTTGAATTTATCATTTTTATTCACTTTGTAATCTGTAATCAAAATGTCACAACTTGCTCTCTTGACATGTATGATGCATGTGAGGACGCACTAAAGTTAAGCCAATCACCTTCAGTTCTGCTTCCATTCCTGTAGTACTCACCTTTCACAACCCATATCAAAAATAACAGATTAAATCAAGTCCCCACATTTTATCTGCTCATTAAATAGCCAACACAGTAGTAAAGTTGGCTTTAATTGTTCTATTTCATGGCTTTAATTGTACGTTTCATGCTATGGAGCTAGGTAACCTGAGTGCACGCTTTTAAAGATGAAGAAAACAATATGGACGTGCGAGTGCGAGTGCACATGGAATCAGAAAGGCCTGCCTCCAGGCTGTTGTTTGTTTTTGTGATCCTGCCTGGGGCAATATTCCAGATGGGGCTTTATGTTTGTTTCTTTCACTGCTTTCAATGTGCTCGGCGTAATTTCTCCCTCGGCTCTCCTGCCTTACGACTCCACCCAGCTCTGCAAACATCACAGTCTGTCTTAGATTTAGAGTTATTTGGAGTTTTTCAAATGTAGAACCGCACCGAGGGCATTAAGAGCATGAATATATGGGAGAGATGGGACGCACCTCGCCATTAAGATCTTAAAATGTTGTCATGAGAACAGGCTCGATGGGGAGGGAAATTGACTGTGTAAAATGTATCATTATTACAGTCGGCTTTTCGGTTGTAATGACAATATGCTTTCTGCGTACCCCGTCTCTTGTCTGGGAAATGATGTAGGGAAATGACCCCTGAAGATGACTGCTGCACATGAGTGATGGAGAGTGATGGAGTTGGAATAATGGGAACAGAGGATGAGTGTATCGCAGATAAACGAGACGCTCCTGTACAGATAGAGTGGGTTGTGAGTGAGAGCTGAGAATTGACGGCGACTAAGAGAGATAAACAAAGGACTGGAAATATAAATGGGAAAATGGCTGAAATCTGACTAGATGAGCCCCATTTAAAGCAGTTGTAGACTAGTTATAAACACACATCTGTGACCACATGTCAAAATTCCATATTAGTTGAAACCTTTTTACTATTTAACCTGAGAATAATCTCTATAGTTAAACGTGGATATCACTCCTTTTCTTAATGTTTGATACGGACGGACGGACGGACGGACGGACAGACAGACGGACAGACGGAGAGACGGATAGATGGATAGATGGATAGACGGAATGATAGATAGACGGCCAGACGGATAGATGGATGGATGGATGGATGGATGGATGGATGGATGGATGGATGGATGGATGGATGGATGGATGGATGGACGGAATGATAGATAGACGGACAGACGGATAGACGGACAGACGGATAGATAGATAGATAGATAGATAGATAGATAGATAGATAGATAGATAGATAGATAGATAGATAGATAGATAGATAGATAGATAGATAGATAGATAGATAGATAGATAGATAGATAGATAGATGACGGATAGATGGACGGATAGATGGACGGATAGATGGATGAGAGGTGCTTTGACAGACAAACACACACATGCTCTAGCGCACAGATCTCGCTGAGCCTCGAGGGAAATGAGAGCAGAGATCCACTCAAGCTCAGTCTGCACTGATCCACCCGTCGCGCTCTCAAACACGCACGCTTATCCAGACGGGCCCAGACACATGTTCAACACACACACCTCTCTCACACACAGCAGCACAGGGTCACACACCGCCTGCCTTCAGCCGCATATTAAACACCTCATTCACAGACGGGAACAAGTCAACTTAACACCCGGCTGATTACTCATGCTAATAGATGAATAATGATATATACAGTCCAAACCAATCATCTTTAGGAAATTAGGACGGAATTACAAACTGCACTTTGTAAACGAAGCATCTTAAGGAGAATCATGTTTCAACATAGATTTGCAGATACAGGCTTGTGTCACAAGGGCTCTAGCACTGCTATAGAACTACTTATCCGTGAACCACTAAAATGTTGCTCTGGGAACGTTTTAACCTTTTATTTGGAGGATTGCATAAAGCCTGGGTTATGTTCAGATCGTATCGTGTTTGAGTGATGAGATATGGAAGGAATATGTTGAGATATTCTTCACAACAGCACTATGTGAGGTCGACACACAAACAGAAATAATGCAATGCAGCATAATATAATGATTTCTGACGGATCATCATCAGCTTTACATCACATTAATAAATGACATTTTAAATATATCAAAATAGAAAATAGTTATATGAAACATGCAGTCAATTTTGCAGTTTGTTTAGTAATTGTTTGAGACCCTTTTGTGGTTTCAATCTGCATACCCAAATCACATGGGTCTTAAATTATGGAAATTCATATAAATCCAGAAAAATCATATCCCAGCTCTCTACAGAAGACATCTTATACAGTTGCCTGTAATCACAGTCTGCAAATCAACAGCTAATTACACCTGCAGTTTCAAGTTCTTCCCTAGCCTTTAATTCATTTGATTTCAATTTGTGTACTTCAGTCAAAGTGTCACAATATCCTTCAAATTAGTTATGGTTATGGAGGTATATTTTGCCAACAAATCAAAGCTGGCAGCTTTTTTGGCAGCAGAGTTCGGTTTATCTTGAGACCAGAGTGTTCATTGGCTTGACGAAGCTCAACTATTATTGGATAAACTTGGCTAACTCCATTATGACTCTAACTCCATCCATGGAGACTCTGACACAAGTTGCTATAACTACTAATACAGAGGCGAAAAGCATCTTTCTCAGTTGACAGACATTCAAAAGCAGCCACTTACTGTTTTTCATCACATGTTGTGATGTTTTGCCAGAGGTCGTCTCTGAGGGGCTTCCTACTTATACTTTTCGTTTTGTTGTGTTTGTGATTGTATGATTAAAGTTACTTTGAACATTTGTTGGTTCCCTTCCCTTCCCTTCCCTTCCCTTCCCTTCCCTTCCCTTCCCTTCGCGAAGGAGTTCTCCAAGCTAGTGGAGGAACGGATGGCAGTGCGTTTTGGGAACTGGACTGGAAATGTTCCCCTCTCCCCTCTCCAGCCTCGTCCGTCTTTACCCCGGGTGCTGCGGCCGGCTCGATGGAGCGCAGTCTCACTGAAGGGCGATGGGTGTGTGGACTGAAACAGGGCGGGGCCGAGAGGAATAAGGCCAGCGGTGCGAGTGTTAATGAGACACGCCACACAGGTCTCGAGTTCGACTCCGGAAGGATAAAAGGAGGAGTGACGACAATGGAAGACGAGAAAGGACCAGACGTGGGACTTTACGCTGTTGTTTTGTTTTCGTTTATGCTGCAGTCGTCCATGTGGGGCTGCCACTGTACTTTCATTTTGTTAGTGTTTGTTTATTTTATGATTAAAGCTACGTTGTACGTTTGCCAGTTTCCGCCCCCTTCTTCCCTGAACTATAAACTTTGTTAAAATGGCCATGCACACACTGTAAAGTTTGAGGAGTGACAACCACATTTAAATGCAGGAGTGAGTCGCCTAAATTATCGTTCTGTGCGTGTACGGTCAACGACTTACCTCCGAAACTGCGATGATTGACACCGCAGTAACCATAGCAACGTTCTGGCGTCTCGCGTGTTTTGGTATCCTATTCCGACCAAGTAATATTACAGTGACAAAGGACTTTTAACTAAAGCACAGTCGACGGAGGCTTCGTGTTTTGTTAATGCTTTTAACGGCTGCTTCACAGAGCGGCTCTTGCAGTGTTGCCATGTCCACTTATAAATGTTTTTGGGCTTGTGTTTTAAGCTTGGCTCAAAAAGCTATCGAGTTTATGGAGTTATTCAAGTGAGAAGGTGTGGGTCGTGATATCCCAGTCTTATTTTCAGCACAAAGCATTTCCCTGTATTTTTATTTTTTTTTTGGCTTCTTCTTCGCTGATTTGCTTGCAAGATCTGGCAACACAAATTAGTCAAGGATTGTGTATATACATATTTTAACATTCAAAGATGTTTCTCTCGTCTGTCATCTCTCATAAATCTCGTTGTATGTCATTAACAACTAGTTGTTCAGTTCGGTGCCGTACAGGGCAGTTTCGTAGAATCATTATTTGTAGAAGTTAATTCAGTTGTATGTGTTTCTCACTCCCGTAAATGACTGAATTGTGTGTGTTCAGAACAGGTGAACTGACAACCGAATTAATCTGCAATTATGTGGCCAATAAGATATTAAAAATACATGAGGCCCACATAACCTTCAAACTCTCAGACAAGCCATTCAAATGTCCTCCTTTTCTAGTTAATAATCTTTTTCTACAGATGTCAGAGCTGAAGATTTCCACTCAAATGCAGCATCGTGTGTTGAATTAATAGATAACATGAAACGTAATATTCAAACAGACTCGACTGAAACAACTTTTGACATTTCAATACCAGCACGACCGTTCCACTGGATCGCAAAATCACACATAATGAATAAACTAAATAAAGAAATAAACAGAATGACATTGTCACACTAATATCAGTTTAGAGACACAGAAAATCAATTTTTCTCTCGCTATGGAAAGGACCCCAGGGCTTAAGCCATAAAGCATCTTCTTGATGTCACATTAAACATAATGAAGGAGAAGAGAGAAAAACAATTAGCTAAATGTTCCTGGGGATCAGAGGTAATAATTAGAGTGAAATGAAGTGACAGGTTTAACAGGCAGGGATAATTTCACATCGCCCTTCATCCGGAGGGAAATCTGCCCTTTAATTGAGTTTGCCGGCTCTTTGTTTGGCAAACAGGCCGGAGCTCGACTCAGACTGCTACTGTCTCCTGTTGGACAAGCTTCCCTGGGCTTTTATCATCTCTCTACCCCTCTTTTCATCTCTCCCTGTCTCCTTCCACTCGCTCGCTTGCTCTCAGCCTCCCAAACACACTTTCCTTTACACACACATTGGTATTGTCCTATAGAGACCCAACAAAATAACCTCCTGCTCTTTATTGTGAGCAAATGGATTCGGCGTCCCATGAGGGGGGAAGGTGATGAAAAAACTGCTGAAAAGTACTTCCAGCATCTCGGCTCCAGTCAGGACTTGGAATAACCTGGAGCTCAATGGAGTGTTAAATGGGAAATCATCTGTATTTCTGCCACAGCCGTAATGTCATTGCCCCCCCTCACGGCCCGAGTGTTGTTGTGAGAGAGCCCTGGGTTATCTAATCTAGCGTGAGCATTTCGGCACCGTGTGCTTACAATAGACCATTGCGTTTGTAATGTATGTCTGTGCTTCCTGACACAACAATGGAAACAAGCACCTACTCCCAGCAGGAGCAACTCCATTACAGATTTTCGTGGAAAGCTGGTTTCCCCGCTCCAAAATATTCACTCGTAGGTTTATCTAGATGAAAAGCAATTCTGTTAACCATTCGGTAACATCACCACTGAAACCAATATGGCCCAGATGTCAGCATCCTCATTATTTGAACTCTGCCGTGCAAAGGCAAAAGACCGTAACTTCGTTTTTGGTCGAAAATGAGTTATTTATATTTTTGGCACATTCAAGACCTCCTTTATCATCTGGATGAGTATCTTGACTCAATTCCGTTGTTTTTTCGAGAAAATAATGAGTTGTCTTAACAGTAACTTCCAAAAGCCCAAGAGAAACCAAGGCAGAACACCGTAACACCAGTTACCGCTCTTTGGCTTTGTTTTGGAACTTGTGTACTTTGTACAGCTGCCATCAGTCCCTCTAGCTTCTGATGTCCTCAGAGCTTTGTCCTGCACAAATGCGGTCAGAACATTTAGTATGGTCTGAAACCGCTCCATCGACAAACGTGCGATATCGATCGCGAAGGATTATGCAGAGCTGACAGAAAAATGTTACACATGCCGTAGCAGAAGAATACAACAAAGAACTAAAGCCCCGCCTCACTCAGTTTGGGTACCGGACCTGGTTGAAACACTCATGCATCTAGCTGGCAGAGTGCCAAAACTTCGCCGGCGCCTTCAGCACCGCCCTAAACACGGTCGAGCCGACGCTGGACTAATATATCTATGGAGGTATTTTGTCATGTCAAATGTATTAATAATGCCATCAGAATGCAACCAAAGCACAGGATAGCAATAAGTAGATGGCTATAAATAATTGTAAATCATACAAAATAAATGCCACGATCACCAGAGTTTATACAGGTGTTACTATAATGATTTTGTTAATGGTAATCAGCAACCAAATATTGATAATGTGGAAGTTACTGCCTTTTGCCTTGGCATGACTTCTCACTTTTTGCTGACAATACAAAGGCAGAGTACAGTAACTTTAAAATAGTGGTCAAAAGTCAAGTTTAAGCTCAAGATTTTTTTTATGTATATCATTTTCATTACTTAAACATCTATTTGCCAGATTTCCAGTGTCCTATATAATTAATTTGGCGGGACAACTAAAAATCTTTAAAGTCATTTTTCTCAGTTCCACACTCTAGCGAGTTAAGGTCTTTTGCTTTTGTAGGGCAGAGCTGTATACTTTGATTGTTGTCAAGATTATGGATGGTCTCGAATCTACCAGGAGTTCAGCAATTAAACATGGTTTAAAAATGTTAAAGAGGGCATATTATGCTTTTTCTTACATGTTCATCTTTCTTTAGTGTGTAATGTATTATAATAATGTAATATTCCTCATTTAAACAATTCATACGCAGAATAAAGGGGCGTGGCCTGGTTGAGTTAGTTAGTAGTGTGTTAAACTGGCGGTTATGGAAAGGGGCGGGACATTTCCCAAACACACTCGAAGCGCTCGACCAATCACAACACACTGATCCAGCCGACCAATCAGAGCACATTGTTCTTTTCAGAAGGAGGAGCTTCATAGAGACAGGAACTAAACAGAGCGTTACTGACAGACTGGGAAGAGACGAGCTGCAACAATGGAGAATATGGGGGGGGGAAATGGGGGAAAGCACTCTACTGACAAAGCATCTCAGATGCAGTTTCACATAGCTCTGTTAATAAAGCAATAATCACACATATTAAACTATAATAAGATGCAAAGCAACTCTCTTTAAACACACAGCCAAATGTTGTTCGGGGTCGATCAGTTCACAGCAGTTCATCTTCTCTTCAATGAGCCAACAGTTGTAGTAATGTCTCCAACTCGCCCACAGGCATGCAGAAGAAAAATCAAAAGTGCAGAGAGTGCTGAGGTTTCATTTATTTCAGAAATAACCAGAATTCAAAATGCATATATAAAACACCATCACATGTCGGTTTATATCACAATATAAACGTCAATGGACATAATTTCTCAAATTTTAAATAAATGTATTCAAAATAATAGATAATAGCATGTATAAGGCTGAAAGTATAAAAAGAAAGTGTGAATTGAGTCAGGCTGCATTAATTGCAGTTAACACAGCCTGAAAAAGAAATACAAATACAACACTGCCTTGCAGACACTGTAGTAGACCGTTGCATTTCTAATGTGTTGGAATGTGTAGACATATCTAAATCATATTCTAAATCTGAATATTAAATAAAAACAATTAAGTCAATATCTAAATGTAATTTATTTAAAGTGAAATATTGCATGTCATTTAATTGCTCATTAAATATACATGTGCTATGAGAGCTGTGGATTTTAACTGAAATATATAAGATTAATTGTTTCCAGGGATATCAAAAGCGACTTAATAATTTGTAACATAAACACACATTTTTTAAGTTGACTACTCAAACATTAAGTTCATTTAACTCAATATAATTTGTTGGATGAACACAATTTAATTTAAATTTGTCAAAATAAATTGATGCAAACTGTTGCATTATTATTATTTTTTGAGCCAACACGTTATTTTTTAGTAACATAATCCTTATTTTAATAAAATATTTTTTATACTGCACACAAGTCAAATTTTGTTTTTCATATCCCATCTTTAGCATTGACTGTCCAGATACCGAGTGATTAGTTGCTATAGTAATTACATAAGCGCCAACACAAAGCCAAGAGTCATACAAGAATCTTTATGGAAAGAGAGTATAGAAAACTGAAATGTGTGTCTCGTCATGTGCATAATGACATGAAACAACACATCGGAGACATTAATGTAATTACACATTTAACAATGTGTATAGACACTACTGAGCTTTGTGTATGATGTGACAGTCACATAACATTCTGAATGAGGGGAAAAAAACGGTTTCAAATCTGATCTGACCTTTTCAAAATGTGTTTGGTCTTATAATAACTGAATTGCATGTGGTTTTTCAGCTACAAACATATTTGACTTGAGATCGCAATCAATTAATTAATAATCAATACAATGTGTCTTTGGTTGACAGCACCAAATTAATATAAATTAAACCATTTTACTCAAAATAAATACATACTCACTGTTCAATATATAGATTCAATACATGTACATTTGTATATATTTGTGTATGTATATATATATATATATATATATATATATATATATATATATAACATGGATTTAACCTTTGTTATTGTTTAAATGTTATTGTTTTACTATCTAAACAACTATTTTTTCCAGACAAAGAAATGAATTAATACAAGAAATAAACTTTAGCCGGAGAAATCTCCTCCAGCAAACACTCATTTAAAATTGTTTCACAGAAGTATTTTGTATTGCACTTCACTACACTTCGTATTAATAGGAGTCTTTGTATTCATGCATTTTTGCAGCATTTGTGCATTTGAGAGTATGAGAGATTCAATTGCATAATTCCCTTTTGTTCATGTCTCTTACGTTACTCCTGAAAGAGTCTCTGCGTTTCTCTTATGATGAGGGGCAACACACAACAGTGACCACTGGATGGTTGCCTCATTAACTCCATTAATATTTTCAAAATTTTCACTTTCGTCTATGCAAAAGTTGCCACCACAATATGAATGTGTTGTGAGAGGTTTATAAGAAGATGCTAGTGTTCTGGGTGGTTCCTCAGTAAACACATGTTACAATACCATTACTGCTATTCAACATTTCCAAGTGATTTGTTTTGGATGTTCCATCATCTAAGTTGATCTGACCACTGCTGACAAAACACAACTCATAAGCTCTTGTTACATGTCTACCCTCTTCATTTGACCACCGTTGGACAGCTTTATGGTCCAGTGAGAAACATCTCATATGACAAGCACAAAATAGGGGAACATGCCTGCATATTCTGCTCATTTGTGCAGAAATGCTTCATTTGAGAGAGATGGAAAATAACGTGGCGTTATAAATATATAACATCATTTGAGTTAGACGTAATGTGTTTATAGCTCATCCTATTATCACATTTCAACACTTTTCTCTGGTTTGTATTTTGAAAATGATTGTGTGTACTACAGCAGTGCTAGTAATATGTGTCACTTAGTAAGATTGCATTAAGTTCTTTATCTTTTAGCTGCAAGAATAGAAGAAAACATGAAACCCAGGGGGCAAGAGTGACATCAAACTAGTGTTTGAGTGCCTGCGTTTAATATTGGATCTGTTCTGCTCTGAGTGAGGGGGGTATGTAGAGGGGTCAGAGAAAGGACAATCACAACACATGCAGTCACACAGCGTTCAGAACATACACTTTAAAATGCATCATTTGATATTTGAAAGTTCCAAAAATGGAATTTGGAATGTAGAATTCCATACTTGGATTTGTGCATTAGGTCTTAAAGTGACACCAGCCTAATGAACCTGCTGCTGTCTGTTTTAAAGTTAACCAAATGGCAATAGACAAAGAGAAATCACTCACTGCTCTTGACTGAATAACTTTTGTAGCTTTAATAAGAATCAGCATGTTTCATTTATACAGTAAAGTCTATCCAGTGTTTTATTTTTACATTTTAAAACTTATTCTATTAGATAGACCCACCTTAAAAACGTAATAAAGCACTTCTTATTTCTTCCATATCTCTGTTATTTACTGACTGTATTTTGATATTGTATTCAACTTATTTTCAGAAAATGAATAAGAGTTTGGTAACTTCACCCACTCCTAAGTAGAGACATAGAATTCATTAAGTTTTCTTTAAATAGAAGCTTCATGTCTTTTATTGAACTATGTTTTCAATCTTTCTCTCTTCTTTGCAAAGATATGACAGGTCAGTGCCATATCTAAGTGACCTTGAACCAATGTATGCATGCTCAAACTCCTCTTCTGAGAGACATAAATTAGTTTGGAGGACAAAATAATGACCTCGCCAATTAAACAGGCCTCTTTTGTGACTCACATAAATGGATATGCTCTTAAATGGTCTACCATGGAGTCTTCTGAATGGAGTCTTGGTGAGATCACTACATGCAGTTAATTAAACACTTGCTATATGGTCGCTGGGACAGGGTTAGGTGGTTGCTAAGGTGTTTTAAGTTGTTGCTAGAGTGTTCCAGGTGATTGTTGTAGTTTGCAGTTTGTGTCATCGAGTATAAAATTAATATAAATTAAACCATTTTAACATTATTCAAAATGCATACTGCTACAGTCTTTGTAATGGAAAACAGCTGCATGTTCTTCATTTCCTTTTAGCTATTTTCAAGATCTGAGGTAAATTATCCATTGTCGCTTTCATTATGGCTGTTAATCATGCAAACTCAAATTAAACCATTTCAAAATCATAGAAAACACAATAAGTATATGCTGTCAGTCGTAATGTTGCAGAATAGAAACCAGTGACAAAAACTGTGATTAACATATAAAAGATGCGTTCTATCATGTGTCACAGCATCGCATCATGTCATATTAGGACGTCATGTAAGGTGTTATTAAAGCTATATTATAATTGTTTTGTCCCTTTGTCCAGCACACACATCTTCACAACTAGACAATAATCAAACATGCTTAAAAAAAAAAAAAAAAAAAAAAAAAAAATTCTCACTTTTGCATGTTGTGTTGGAAAGTTATTCTTTTCATTCACAATTCAGCACCTGAATCGGAAGCCTATAGGATGTAGTGGCTTGTTGCCGAGGTGTTGCTTTGCGTTTGTAAGGTGTTCTCAGTGGTTGCTAGGGTGTGGATAGGTTACTAGGGCATTCTGGGTGGTTGCTAGTTTCTTTTGCTAATACTGTGTTGCGATGGGGTTGATAAAGTGTTCTTGGTTGTTGTGATGTTTACTAACCCAAGTTAAAAGATATTGTGGTGTCTGTGGCTCCTGCCCCTGCGTTAATGTACATCCACGGCATGGTTTTGCCTGTTTTATTGTCCAACAGAAAGTCTTTATTTTTATTTTTGTAAGTAATAGCATATCTCTGCTCAACGAGCCACATGACTTAAGGTATAATATTTATAATACAAATGGTGCAGGACAAGGCACATGCCAAAGTTTAGTACTTCAGGTTATGGGCAAGTTCAAATTCTCCTATTCACAGTATGAGCAATATTATTTAACACAAGCTTATTGAAAAAAATTTGCATCTACCAAAATTTTTGCAAAACTCCAAAAATACACCTACTCATATACTGAATTTTCCAGCTGAAATGAACACTAGTGGCAGCAAAACACCAACCTTTTCACAAAATATTCTGATTACAGGGGTATATTCTAGAATAATAAAGACTTATTTTAATGTAGTTTGTTGCACAATAATATGTTATGACTAGAAACTAGAATATAATAGAATGTGTTATTGCACAACTGCACAACCAAATGAAGTGCTTTGTTTGCAATTTGGTACATTCACATGACATACACATGCAGACAAATATGGACAAAAGAGCATGTAGCAAATTAGCTCTATGAAATATTAATAATCAATAATAACTGGTTATAATTGATTATGAATATTTGGATCAGTTAATATAATTAACTTAATGTCGTAAATTAATATTACAATCAATTAGCCTGTTCGTCCTGTGAACACTCAGGATTAATTGTTTATTAACTCTAAGAAATGTACATTTCCGGGGCATGGGAAATGTCTTTCTTAATGTACAGTACTACTAAGAGCAAGTAGACAAAATCTATGAATTAGAGACTCCAGTTATGAGCTTGAGACACAGACAACGTTACGTGTGACATGAACAAGACTTTATTAACTAGTCTAAACACTTAAACTACTCTAACATACGGATACATACATGCATACAGTTTACCAAGGGAAAGAGAGCTGAAGCAGAATACAGGAAAGCAAGAAGTTTTAGCATTGTTTCAAATTCAGCAGATCAACAGCCTTGAGCAAACCATCAGTTTAGTTCTAGCATGCCCTTCTTTAAAGGGGGTAAGGAGACTTAATGTATCAAATAATGAGACTAAGTTTGATACTTGCATGTCTCGCCCATTTGAATTAAACTGTCCTGATGCAATTTGTTGAGCAGCTGATCTTTGCTGATGTGGTCTTGATGAGAGAGAACCAGTGGTAGTCAGAGTATCTTTGGTGAATGGAAAGACAAGGCCGCAGCCTGGCACAAGCTTGGTGGGTCCTTAGAGGCTTCTAGTTCAGCATCATCTTCACGTCAGCATTTCAGAAAGGGACTAAAAGAGAAGAGCTAAGAGAGCTGATCTTGTGCTTTAAAGCGTGAAGATGTCACACCCTCTGAAGGTGTGTGAGCCAATAAGAAGTGTTTTCCTTTGGAGGGAAATTTCTTTACGACCCATTGTTCAAGCAGGCCAAATTTGAACATGTAATTTGATTGGATGTTTAACACAAGAATCTTTAAGATGCTTATAATACTAATGCGTCACAAAGTTAGTGAAATGTCTGATTGGTCCAGACGCTACAAGCATAAAAAAGTAGAAAAGTATAAATCGTAAAACATAAATGTTGATGTTTGCATCACATGACCAGCTCATATGTGTGGCTTCTCTGATGTAGTAAACTGACTCGATACACCTGATAAAGCAGTGCACTTGTGAAATGTGTAGATAGTCGCGTGAAACACTAGTCTTGATAAAAGAGACTCGTAGAAGCAGCTAATATGCCACGATTGCTTCAGCAAATGTGTTTTTATTTCACATTTGCTTTTTTAACACTATCAGGTATGTTTAGGGTTTAGTGTAGGCGGTGTGTAATTTATGTGACAGAGCATTAACCTTTCAGCGCCACTCACCAGACAATTAAATTCAGAACTGGCACGAAATGTACAAAAACTGATGTAATATAATGTGTAGCCAGATTTCTTTCCGATAAAACTGAACATGTTTTCAGCATCACTCAGTGGACATTTCATTTTGACAAAGCTTGCAATATGCAACATAGTATCATTTTGCATTTTGCATAGGCCTATATTGCAGCTTTCCTGTAGCTCAAACAGTAGAGCGTTGGCGCTCGCAACGTCATGGGTCCCAAGGTCAAGGGTTCGATTCCCAGGGAAAGCAAGAACTGATAAGAATGTAAATGTGTAGCTTGAAATGCAATGTGAGTCGCTTTGGATAAAAGCATCTGCCAAATGCATAAATGTAAATGTTTCTCCAAATGAGCCTGAGTTTATATTATTAGTGGTTCCTGCATAATTTGAAATGCAAATGTGATTTTTAAATTCAAACGCTCTTTGTAATTGCCAGATGGCAGTACAAAAAAACAAAAAAAGATTGTTTTGTGGTATCCGTATATGAAGACGTTAGTCCCAGAGGGATGATGTAGATGAGCGTTCCTCTCTGCTGATCTGTTCATGAACTCGAACCCTGAGGTGTCCTGTAGCGTCGGCTGCTGAGCTGGCACAGATCATGACAACGACAGATAAACATGCAGAGTCCAGCAGTCAGAGACACAGATCTAATGATGGCTTTAGGTGCTGACTGAAGCAAAGCCAGTGCAACAACAGCACAGCCCTCTCGCTGCATCACTCTCACTGGCACTGACGCTTACAAGTTAGGAATAATATTTTTTTTTAAGAACAATTTTTTTGAAAGAAGTCTATTCTGCTCACCGAGGCTGAATTTATTTGATACAAATACAGTAACAACTTTGTTTGTATTAACGTGAAATATTACAATTTAAGATAACTATTGTCTATTGTAATATTTTTTTTAAATGTAATTTATTCCTGTGATCAAATCTGAATTTTCAGCATCAATACTCCAGTCTTCAGTGTCACATGATCCTTCAGAAATCATTCTAATATGATGATTTGCAGCTCAAAAAAAGTGCAATATTTTTGTGGAAACTGATGCATTTCTTTCAAGATTCTTTGAAAAGAAAGTTCAAGAAAAACAGTGTTTAATTGAAATAGATTTATTTTATTTTATATATTATAAACTCCTTCTCTGCCACTTTTAAACAATTTAATGCATCCTTTTTGAATAAAACATTTATTTTGTTTTGTTCTGTTTGCTGTTTTATTTATTTGATCTTACCTCAAGCATTTGGTTAAAACTAAAAACTATTATTATTTATAATAAAACTTTACTTAAGATTTTATTGTAATCATTACTGTCATCATATCTGATACGTTTTATGAATTATACATTATTAACGCATTTACTATCACTATTCCAGAATATTAAGAAAACGCTTATTAGGCCTTTAAGTCCTGCATTGATTCAGTCTTCCACGTATAATGTAGCTTATAGAAACAAAGGATTTTAAGGCATTTAAGCACTGACAGCACAAGGCAAACCTTAGCTTCAAAACTAAGAAATTCACCAAAAGACGACAACTTTAGGGCCCTATTAATTTTGTACCTAAAATATTCTAAGATTAGAGTAAACTTTATAGTTACCTACACAATGTGTAGACTAGGCTATTGACAAAAATAAATAAAAATAAACTTCGTCAAATTATATTTGAAAGGATTTGTATTGCTTCCATAGACAATAGACTTCAATGTATTTAACAAACTACAAATGTTTTTGCTTGTACTTATTTGTCTTTCTACATTTACATTTATGCATTTGGCAGACGCTTTTATCAAAAGCGACTTACATTGCATTTCAAGGTAAATAGAAAAGTTATTTTTAATATTATACATTTAAATGTCTTTAAATGTCAGAATCATAAAATAAACATTATGGGCCCTATCTTGCACCCAGCGCAAGTGACTTTGTACACCGACGCATGTATCATTCCTATTTTGCACCTGCGCAAAGCGGACTTTTCCCTCCACAGAAGCACGTCGGTAAGTTAGGAAATACACTTGCGCTCGCGGAGGCGGTTCAGCGAAAAGAGGAGGCGTGTTCCGGCGCAAACGTTCCTTCATGCTATTTTGCAGGTTTAGAAAACAATTGCGCCACTAACCAGGAAAAAATAGTTTAAAGTCAGTGGCGCGTTGCGCATGTTATTCATATGCTATTTTAAGGGCGCATGCTTGGCCATAATCAATGTAGCCTGTGCACAACGCGCACTTTGATTCTCTAATCTACACAGAAGCAGCAGTTTTCATTTTTGCAAATCATACATTATTACGATAGATAGATAGATAGATAGATAGATAGATAGATAGATAGATAGATAGATAGATAGATAGATAGATAGATAGATAGATAGATAGATAGATAGATAATTTATTATAAAAGCATACATCTAGCTTACACATTTACCCAAATTATCATACGCGTGTTTAACCGAAGTTAATTTGGGTGGGTTTCTCCATTTCAATGTAACTTCTCTCTTTTACGGCCGTGACGAGAGCGTTGCTCTCCTTGGCTGTGAACCGCTCCTGGCGCGCGTCTGGCAAATCCGCCGTTACAATAGCAATGCGCTATGGAAAAAGCGCCTCTGCTCTTAAAGGGAATGTGAGATGACGCTCTGATTGGTTTATTTCACGTTACGCCCAAACCACACCTATGAATAATGAAGCTACTTCAGACCAACCCATTTTAGATTTGCGCCTGGCGCAAGAGTCATTTATCCCGCCGGGAAAATAGCAACAGCGCCGAGACCCGCCCACAAAGTTACTTGCGCTTTGCGCTTTGACACTTGCGTTTCAGATCGTTAAAATAGGGCCCTATATGTCTGAAAACGCAGACATTTGTGTGTTATGATGCAACATTTTGAAATATATTTATAACAGCTATTTTAATTTGTAATAATATTTCCCTTATATTCCTGTTTTTCTGAAATTTTTTATAAAATTAAGACCTTGGTGAGCTTAAGAGATAAATCATAATCCAAACGTTTAACCATTAATATATAACACCCTGAAATGATCAAACTCCTAGGCTAGTGCTCTTTTTAGTTATGTTTTAATGGAAAGCAATAAAAGAAAAGAAACAAAGAAAATGGTAATGAGAAACCAAGACCCAATGCACTCCTCTTATAGTTCAGAGGTCGGATCAGGCGAGGACAAAGGGATGTTTTGTTGTTGTGGTGCTTTGAGAAGAGATATGATTTGGGGAAGTGGAAAGCAACACATTGTGTCTCCCAGGAGGTAGAGGATGCAACCGCAAGAATTCCTCAGGGAAAGAAGAGAAGAAAGAGGGGAGGAATGGAATGGCACTGTTTCAGCTTCCCGAAATCAACATGATGGCTCCTGTCTGTGGCATTACCTGCCTCCAGAGACACGTGTCTTACTGGATACCTGATGGTTCCACCGCAGGGCTGGGAGTCATTAATCTAGCCTCATGTGTCGGATCAGCCTCCATGTGACAGCACTTTTCTACTCCACAGCACAAAACCCCAATCAAAAAAAATAAAATAACATAATTGCAATCAGGTGGAACCAAACCGAGACACATTTTTCATGTCATGTTTCTGTTCTCGCAGTGTTCTGCAATTCAAAAATGAGCAGTTTCGATGCAATTGTGTGTGGGGTAAACGTAAAACCTCTGTTCATAAGCTCTGTTCCAAAAACAAGTGAGCTGCCTATTTAGACGGCATTTTAAGGCACCATAGGCAATGACGTGAGCCACGGGAAAATAGCAAAAGTGGAGTGTGTGAGCTGTGTGCGGGAGAGACACTGAAAATATCAGCAAACACTGCTTGCCAAAAACATTACAGGTAACACATCACAGTAACGGATTGGCCATCACAATAACACACACACACACAAACTAAATGCAAACTGGAGACGCTTCGTCATTATTGGATACATCCCTGCTGCGCACATTTCATAGTGGTGGGCACTATTCCCTCTAATCTGCACTTCTGATGTCGCACTCATGCTGAAAAACAAATAAATAAATAAATAAATAATAAAACTTTCCAGGAAGGTGCAAAATCATGCATTTGATTGATTTGTAGTAAACTGGAAATAATTGCAATGCAATGTCCCGGTCAACTGCTATAGATCCATGTATATTTCAGTTTAAATGCTTCAATTTGTATTTATATTATATTATATAATTAACAGGTTAACAGGTCTGTTGAAAATATAGTTAAATTACAAGTTAGATTAACAAAAGTAGTTTTAAGGGTTCAAATCAAATAGAAATAGCTCTTAAGTTACACAGTACACAGTATAACCTGCACGGGTCTGGTGTAACTGGACAACTGCTATATGTTTTTGCTCAGGTGTCCAAAATGTCTGCAAACAGAGAAAGGTTTTGCTCGGAAGGAACAATAAATTAAAGAAAACATTGGTGGTGGAGACAAAACTGACCATTGCAGAAATGATGTTGCCATCATAAATTTACGCTCCTTTATTTCACTTCGAAAAGTAATGAAAAATATCAAATTCACAATTGTTTGATTAAATGGACTAATTGTGCTCACCTGGTCCTCATGTGCATTCCTCCCTATATATTGGGCTTGCTTCGTGTCTTTGCTGGATTGTTGTGTTGTGTTTGTGTGTTAGACCTTTCTCTAGTCTTGTGTTCATCCCCGGGTGTGATTGTTCTCGCTGTTGCTCCTTGCATCCTTGCAGTTTTTGCTTTGAGGTTTTCTCAGTCTAACTTCTCTTTATTATTTAGTCTTCTTTAGTTGTCTTGTTCTTCTTGAGCTATTCTATTTTTCTATTTTCTATTATTCTATTATCTGATCTGTTTTTGTTCGGTTCTGTCTCTCAGATTTATAGATTTCGTTTCTGTTACTTTGGGTTTCTCTTAGCCTGGTTTACACTTATCTAATACATAGCTTTCTCTTATTGTGGACTTGTTTTACTTGCTTACTCTAGTGATTTATTTATCTATTTTCCCTTAGAAGTATAGGTTTAATTTCAGTCACATACCTCTAGTGTTTCCCCTGCCTTACTTGTTTAATGTTTTAGTGTTTTTGTTCTTGTGTCTTGTTTCTCCCCTGTTGCGTTGTGCGTCTGTGTGTGTTTGAGTCCTGTCCTGAGACTGCCTGAGTGTCCTGTCTAGACCTCTAAATTTAGTTTAATATTCAACAATATTATTGATCTGCCTGCATTGACATCATTATATGAGAACTGAACTGAGCTGGACGATGACATCACGGTTTTCTCAAGAGCGGCTACATATATATAAATGAACTAAATTAATAACTTTTTACAACAAAAATGAAACATCACTGAACTTACTTAAGCTGAACTGTGATGCTATTTTCTTCTAGAAACAAACTTTGTTGCATTATTTTCCTGTTATCTCTGTAAAGCTGCTTTGAAACACTCTGTATTGTAAAAAGCGCTATAAATAAAGGTGACTTGACTTGACTTGTTGTGGGACCGTCTCTGGACTGTTCAACTGTTACACACTTGATAGTTAATAAACCACCATTCACCTCTCATCTCTGCGTTTTGGTTCTGTTATTTCCAGTGAATCCTGACTCAACATTATAATGTAATATTAACACTGGTCTACAACCAAAATTCTTCTGAAATAAATGTAGTCGAACTTTACTAATTCTGGGTCACTGAGAATGAAAATGATGCTTAAAACTGTTGATTGGCTCTAGTTTCCAAGATATGCTATTGGGTCAGTATATACCACCCTTGACTTGGGAATGGCGGAGGATAAGTGAGTAATAAAGGGAAGGGGTCTATTTAAAACAGAAATGACAAAAATACATATTTGACTGAATCTACGAATAAATCTATGTTTGGGTTTGGACAGTACTTGCTTTTTAGGCAAAGCAATGAAGGATGCAATCTGAAGCTGGTATTGCATCAAACATGATATGATTTGCATCATGTTGCTTCTAGAATTGCTTCATTATCATGGATAATGCAATCATCACAAAGCTTACATCACTCTGCTGAATAAACTGCCCTATATCGGCTCTAGAAATATAGCAGGGGTGCAAAACTCAATTCCTGGAGGGCCACAGTCCTGCAGAGTTTAGTTCTAATCCTGTTCCAACACACATACCTGTAGTTTTCATAAGCCTGAAGGACTTGATGAGCTGGATCAGGTGTGTCTGAGTAGGGTTGAAGCTGAACTTGCCAAGGCTGTAGCCCTCCAGGAACAGAGTTTTGCACCCGTCATACAGTGTCATGCTCTCTTACACCATGCAACTACACGTGACGTGTGATAAAAGGTTATTTTCCATGTTTGTCAGAGTGTTTGTCCTAACCAGCCGCGACGGCGACACGCGACGATTCTATTTTAGAAACGGTTTCTATTCTTCGGTTCCGACGTCGCCAAGCGGCAACATTCTGATCTGAAAAATGAAGCCTACCCGGAAGTGCGAAAAACTGCAATACATCGAAAATCCGCTAGGGCGAGGTCCCAAAAGGGAGCAAATGTCCATAGCCCCCATGTTAAAATGTCCGTTTTCACAGCATAAATTCATGTTTTTAACGGTTGGTCCCATGGACTTTTATTGTATTTTTCGATAGGTTCCGAGTGCCTGACAACCATGAGGGCTGTGAATTTTTTTCTGACTCGTTAGTTTAGATCGTATTTAGATACAAAATGTATGACAAATAAGGGCGTGGTTAACTTTGATTGACAGCTTGATTGACAGCTTAGGCTGCGCCAAGGAGAATGACAACATAAGAAGCGCCATTTTTTAACAGTTGAAATATAATACTACTGTTTCTGTATCATGAAATGTATGTTATAAATGTTATAAATAGGCAAACGTTATGTGCAGTGAATATAATCAATACGCGTTGCCTGAACCACATTTGTGTGGCTATAATGTTTAAGATTTCTTTAAATGAAAACGAAAAGAGTTAGTATGGTGTTTTCTAACATATTTTGTTGCCTAAAATATATACAGAGATAACCGGAGTAGCAGAGCGAGCTGAGTGATGCGCGCTGTGTCAGAAGGTGGGCGGGGTTAGGATTTCCCAAGATTTTCCAAGATGGCGCCGCCCATACAGTCTATGGACGTCGCGCTGGAACAACAAACACAAAGTGTGGCAATGATAATCTCAGGTACTGTTTATGTGCTTTATTTAATGTTAAAAGCGTGTAATGTGACTTTGAATATCATTTAGTGCTTCAGCTTTGTAGCTGTAAAAGCAACAATGGATAATTCACCTCAGATCTTGAAATTAAACAAATGGAAACAAGAACGTTCAAACTCTGAACAAACAAGTTAATTCTTTGACAAAGATTGTTTTAGTAACTCGGTAGCCTATGTATTTGTAATAATGTTTAAATGGTGTAATATTTGTGAATTTGATTATGTAGCTACTTATCCATTTTCTTGCGAGTGCCGTCAGGATTACTCTCTGGTGCCGTGCACTCACCGCGAGACTCCGCCCACACGCTGTTCTGATTGGCTGTGGGTTTTGATTGATTTTGACGCATCTCGCAGTCGCGTCCCGTCTGTGTGGACAGACAAATTATTTGTTGCTTGAATCTTATCGCATCGCATCTGGTTAGGACACGGTGTTATATGTCAGTGTTTGATTTTTCAATGCCTTGAGCGTGTGTGAGCAGTGCAGCAGATCACTTCAAATGGAGTGAATGGAGCCCATCAATGCTTGTAGACTATTACTGGACAGGGACAAGAGGTGCTCCATTTAATGAACACAAGAGACAAGCAAAGAAGCGCAGAGTAGACATTGAATAGGACTAAACTATGTACATAATATATATATTTTTTGTATTTTTTGTATTTATTTTTTTTGCCTTTTGTTTCATAATAAATTTGATTTATATAACCCTTTTGCTGATTTTTAAAGTGTTACATAAACAGGACAGGTGGCAGGTAGCTACTATCTACACAATAGACTTAAAATGCAAAAACTTATATATCTAAAGAGTAGCCAATCAGTTCAATCAAATTCAGCACATCAAAATACATTTTTTTTTTTTTTAAATATCTGAAGCAGACGACTTCTAAAGAGTTGTAGACTGATGCAATTACTTGCAGTAATGTGTATGTTTTATGCTTACTAAAGTACCATGGCATGAGCTTAGCAACATCAAACTCTATGGGAATCAATTAAAAGTCAAGTCTCCTGAGCAGAACGATGCTGTCTAATTCAAATCAGTCACTAATGAGGTTATGAAGGGTTATGAAGGCAGCAGCATGTGTAAACAGAAGACAGAAAAGCAGCTCTGAACAGAACTAAACTGCTGCCATTTCACAATACATCCATTTGCTAGAGTGGGGAAATGTACTGGGGGAAAAAACAAACAAAAACAAGCCACTTGCTCACCACGGAAAACCTTCCGAGATAGAAAGACTGGAGATTCCTGCAAAGTACAGGTGCACTACAGCTGGCTCAGTATTTTGGGCTGAGCTGAAATGCTCATGTCAGATCCTCCTCATGTCAACCTAACCCCAGTGCAATACCTCCAACAGCATGTGGCTCAGGTCTGAGCCAAATCTCCAAACCAACCAACCACACTTATCCGAAGAGAAGGCAGTCGGCCATGGCTTAAAGGGGCTTCATTTGGAGGAGAAGGAGGAGGGGTTTTTCTCAAATACCACAGATTTAGAGGCATTCTCATCTCGCAGCAATGAAGACGCAGCCAAGGCGCAGTGAAGACATTTCCCAGCCAAATGCAACATCACATGCTCGTCGCATGCACCCACACATTATGGAGTCATTTCAATCATTTCTGGCTATAGTGAGCTCAATCGTTTCTCTCCGGGGCTCGTGGATTATTCTAGAAAACCTAAATGTGTTAAAGCCCTGTGGGTATAGGGATTGCCATTAAACAGGGATTCTTTCTAGGCAATTCTGTGATGACCTTGGGATGGATGGGCTAATGGGATCAGAGAAAGCTGGCAGCTCCTCAAGGAGCCCATTTGTTAAGCAAAAAGGACTTGAGGAATGTTTAATGGGTGTAATGAAAGATAAGGAGGTTGATACTCCTGCTTTATGGGCTATTTGTGGAACGGTGGGTTTTGAATAGAGTTGTGCCGGTGGGTCTGAGTGTCACCTGTCCCCTTCGAGCTCATGCTTACTCCCCGCTGAGAGCTGTCAATCAGAGAGACCTCCCGCAAGACACTGACAACAGACAGATCCATCAGATACACATGGACAGAATTTACCTGTGCTAGAGAATATACTTAAATTATGTCAGATATGCACCACTATACTCTTTATTTTATTTTAATGGCAACTCTTGTAGATTCTTGAAGAGTCTTAAAGTCAGCATGAAATGGAAGTTGTGATAGTCTTTTCTTCCCTATTGTGCCGTATATCCGAGTGAAATGGCTTCTGGAACAAGAACAAATGTAGGGCGGAGCTTGATTTTGTCCATGGGGAATTGATTGGATGGTTGTGGTTTGCTCATGTGAGTGACAGGTTGCCCCGCCCTTGTCATCAGAGAAGAGAAGAGTTGCTGCAAGAGGGAGGGGAAGTTATTTTGTTTCAAGATTATGAGGCACATGAATAAAAAATAAAAACAATGTTCAGGGATAAATAATTTATAATAGATACTGCAATATTGCATAAAAAAATAGGAATTGCGAGTTTGATTGGATTGCTCTTAGTTCTAGTGTTGTCACAATACCAAAAATTCAGTAGTCTGTACCAATGCCAGTAAAACATTCTATGAGCCGGTACCAAATAGAGTCTGTACTCTATACAACCGGCACTGTCTGGTGTCATCACATTTTCACAATTTAATTGTCGCCTTGCTACCGAAGTACCCGTATTTGCATTCAGTTCCATTCATCACTCTCTTTGAAAATGAATTGTGATCTTGTGGGTAACTTCTTCCAAGAAGTTTTCCAAAGCTTCCGAGCATTTCATGTGTGATCTCGCCTTAAAACAACAAGTGACAATCATACGCTCGCACAACACCATTCTGGTTTTGGGCCAAATATGGTCAAATTAGTGATACAGTTGCCAACATGGCTACTAGTTCTACAAAAAATGAATAAGTTCTAAAAAAAAATTAAAATAATTAGCCTGTAAATGTAAGCCATTTGTTGGCTTTGTGATCTAGTCTCCCTATTTTCCACACAGTATTCCATGAGATATTCCACTGGACATGGAATCTCTTGTTTCTTTTCCCAAATCTTCACTCACGCCATTTTCGTAGGGGATTATAAATGTTCCTAAAAATAAATAAATAAATAAACGTTTCTTCCGTTCATTTACTTTGAATTACTATATTTGCATCCTTTACCGTTGTAAAGTATAAAAACAGATAACTTTTTACTTGCCCGTCAAATTTTGTGCTTGTTAGACTTATCAAAATATAGCCAAAATGTCTTGCACCTGGGGAAGATTAAATTTGCTCTTCAGTCTTCATTTACAACAAGTGTCAATTGCCTTGGAACATCAGGAGAAGACATTAAGATATTAGACAAGAGATGCGGTGCATCTGAAATCGCATACTCTCTGAGTAGGTACTACATTTGAATTTTAACTTACTTTGCAGCCGTTAAAAAAGTATGTTCTATATGGTGTTAATGAATTGACTATATCCGCCATGTTGTTACTCTCACATGACCTACCAACGCCAGTTGCATTGCTTCACTGCAACTCTCTCGTGGCTATGGGATAGTAAAGTGTCCATCGAATGCGCACTTCAGAATCTCAGCAGAACTAATAGGTCATCCGGGGAGCTTTCTCCTACTGTTTTTATGTATTTGTACAATTTCGCAGACTATATATTAGGAAAGTATTTGATTTCATACATAGCAATGGTCTCTGTCCTGCTCGTGTCCCACATCCCTCTCAAAACCCAAAGCGGTATATATGACGATGCATTTATCTCTAATTTAATATTTTACTTTCTTATATTATTTAGCTTATTTAGCTATAAATTATTTACTGCTATTTATTTTTAACGTTTTACAGACTGTAGTGTGTTGTTTCGCTGACGGAAATTGCTACATAAACAGGCCCGTCTGATGTTTATTTTATGTATAAAGGATGTTTGAGCCTTGTTTAATTTCAAAATGAATTTAATTTAGGGTCAATATATGTAGCCTATATACACACCCCGCACCACTGCAGCGATAAAAACTGCAAACTGTAAAGTGACCTTCCCATCTCTGTTGATGTCCCACTAAAGACCCTTTTATCTTTACTGTTTTTCGGCTCTGTCTCCTTAGATAAACCCACAAGGACGCTGGCACTGCAGCATTGAATGGGCGTTTTCTGCTCAGTGATGAGTTGTCCTGTAGATGAGCTCCCTCCAAGTAAATCAGGCACAAGCTAAAGCAATTAGCACGGAAGGAAATTATGCTAATAAGTCTGAGGACCTTGTTAGGTCATTTTCATTATCCATGTTAAACCATGACTCAGGGCAGCCTTTCACCGTATAAAGATTAATTATTGTCCAAAGAGAAAATATGTAGAATTTGATATCCCACTGCCCATGAATGAATCTCACAAACAATGACCCTATCAGGAAATAATAATAATACAACAGTGTTGTTACTCTTTCCATTCTAAATATATAAATACATAAATAAATCAAAATTGAGGATTGTTGTAGATCAAGAGATCATTAGATGAAAAATCTTTCCAAGAAAGCATTGCTTTGTTAAACAATTAACATGATTCAGGACATTCTTGCAGTTCTCTCCAAAAGCATTTATACAGAAACCACAGAATACATCAGTGGAAAATGTGTGTAGCGTTTGTAATTTCTTTCCAATAATGAACAGATCTGCTTGTGAATAAAGCTGAATTGCTACCCATAAATGAGTTATGAATGAGTCTAACTAGATCTTCCTCACAAACACTCATAATATCACCCTGACATCTTGAGTCTTGAACTCAAGTTAATGCAATATGCATCATCAATATACAACAGTCAGTGAATAGACTGTGGATGCACTATATAAATCTAAAATTTTGTCTCGTGAACAAATGCTAAACAATGCTTTAAAAATTGTAAAATGTCACAATATGAGCTCGATAAGTTCCAGTGGTTCAATATAAAGCTTTAACAGGACCATAAATAGTGAACCAGTGAAACTGCTAATCAAACATTTACAGAAACTTTTTACAGTGTCAATATGCATTAGCCTCTGACTGATTGCCATTTGGCGGATTGATTAACGCCTGCCTTCAAATGCAGCTCTCAGGGAAACCTGAACCATTATGGTCTCTAAATAATCATGGCTGTCAATGTTACAACTAGAAGGGATTGACAGCCTTGAATAGTGAGAGTTTGTCCTTTTTCTGAGCTGATGAGTGAAGATGGACCGATGAGTTACTGTGCGAGCTGTACTGTAAGACAGGCTGAGTCAGCTAATTAAAGGCTTTGAGTCGTTTAATCGACTGGGTTAGAAAGGGGAAATTTGCCATCCAGCTGGCGTGTGTGTGTTGTGTGTGTGTGTGTGTGTGTGTGTGTGTGTGTGTGTGTGTGTGTGTGTGTGTGTGTGTGTGTGTGTGTGTGTGTGTGTGTGTGTGTGTGTGTGTGTAGTTCAGTAACTTCTGGATGGATTCTTCAAACTATTCTAGATCTGCAGTGGATGGTTTGAACAAAGAGGTGTTTTCGAAATGCAGTGTCATAATAGTGATCCATACAACTTGTGAGTTATATTCCAAATTGTTCTTCTACAGCTACAATGAATTTGTGTGAGGAACCAATTTAAGTCAATTCTGTCACAACTCTCAAATCTCATCCGCCTTTGAGCACATTCAAACTCGACAACAGAAGACAGGTCATGTTAGGTTTGAAGTCAATGACTGCTTCAGAAGATGTGGAATATAAGACATCAGTCATGCAGACAGCTTTTATGGAGTGTGTGTGTGTGTGTGTGTGTGTGTGTGTGTGTGTGTGTGTGTGTGTGTGTGTGTGTGTGTGTGTGTGTGTGTGTGTGTGTGTGTGTGTGTGTGTGTGTGTGTGTGTGTGTGTGTGTGTGTGTGTGTGTGTGTGTGTTGTACTTTAAAGCTCAGAAGTGTGATTCCCCATCTGTGATGGAAAAGAGAAGTCTCATGTACTGTACCTAGACTTTTAACTATTGGCATAAAATCTGGTCTACTTGGTAGTTTAATCTGGCCAAAAGTCACATATAGTTTGTTTTGGTTTCGTATGACATTTGGGGATGGGCTTATCTGAGATTGCTGATATCCAAATAATAGTTTAGTGTGGGGAAAAACAAGTAAAAAAAAAAAAGTAAACTCGTCAGTGTTTGTTCATGGCTAATATTTAAACAAAAATGCTGGAAATGTGAGTAGACTTTGTAATCTGAATTTTTGTGCATTCCAACATTTATTCCACAGACATGCGTGTGGATATCTGTTTTCTTGGTACAATGACATCCTGTGATTGATTTTTCCACAAACGTTTTTGTTGTATTGAACCAGATACCTTGTTAACAGAACTCCAGTTTTTGTCGCATGGGCTTTCAATGGATGGACAAAAGTTATGAGAGACAATTTTTTTAAAACTTAATTTGTGTTCCAAAAGATGAATGAAAGTCCTATGGCTCTGAAATGACACGAGGGTGAGCAAATGATGACAGAATTATCATTTTGGGATGAGCTAACCTTTTAAAGCCTATTAAACACCTGAACAAATACAATTATGATTGCACGTCCATACCTGAATAAACACACAATATCGAAAACATCAAGAGGACGGGGAAGTCATGCGATTTGAAGAGTTGTGTAATTGTGCCTGGATCAAGGACCAAGTGTTTTGAAAGTCGGACCACCAGGTTTCCTCTTGTTTCAAGATCAGCCTAACAAATGTTAATAGGACTGCTTTTTATATTATTAATTTATAAGATATTTGAGACCTTTTAGGGTGTGTTGACACTTGTCAGGTTTGGTTAGATTAAAACGAACTTTGGTGCGATTGTGAACACACGCTTGATGACCTTACATTTTGAAAAGTGATTATAAGGCATTTCAGTACTTTTTAAGCGTCCACTGCATTCTGCTAAATATCTCCTATTGTGTTTCACAGAACAAAGAAAGTCAGACAGATTTAAAATGGCATGAGTGTGAGTGAATCATGACAGAATCTAAGTCTTCATTTATCATAGCTGTGTAAATTTCTCTCTAAACAGGACGTAGAACAACGAGTCCAGTCAAATGTCATTGTGTTGTGTCCCATGAGACTTATTTTGGCAGGTTGGTTCATTTTGGCATGCGAGTTCTCCTCTTTCCTCTGTTTCCGTCTCACCCAGCCTCTAGTGAGTTCATATCTTGGCCCTTTTCCCGGCTAGGGGAGCCAGTGTTGAGGAAGAACTGGGATAGAGCCAGTATGCTGATATTAGAGAGTTTTTAGATCACAACAGCATAGTGTTTATCACACACACTTCAGATCGCAGCGTACCCTGCAGGTTGTGGGTTCAAACTCTCGTGGGAATAGTGTTATGCACCGACAGAGCAAACAACTTCCTACAGCTCATACCAGCATTAATTAAAAACAAACTCTACCATTATCACATTGACTGCATTTTCATATTATTGTGACTTAAGTCATTACTTAAGGCTAAAGTGTCTATAACAAAATCTGTCTAAAATGCAAATAATAAAACACCACTGTCCATGCAATCATACATATACAGTAGTAGTGGCTTTCGATGTTGAAGTGAAAGGCTGTCGTCCAATCAAACTCTACTGTATTTTGGCACAAATTCATCTGTCACTTACTAAAGCCAAAATAAGCAGATGCCAGCATGGCCGGGTTGTGTGGCATGACCTCACCCAAACCATGATCTAAACTACTTGAAGTAAACAACACAGACTGCATTAAAAATGAGATCACTTGAAACAAGGGTACACATGCTGTGTGCTGACCGTATGTTCTGTGTGGCAAATTAATGTAAATTATAATGTATGCTATTACATTTAGTTTATTTTTGTTTACTTACAGTATGTATGAGAAACTATTTAGAAACAGCGCCACATGATGCCATGTCAAATCTGAGTCTTGAAGCAGAGCCAGCTGGAAACCACTGTCCTGTACGAGAACAAAACATGCTGTAATAGCTTCTTACTGTCATGAAACCATCCAGTAGACCAGAGTCTGCTTTAGGAGGAGCCTGTAGACGCTCCATCGACCACTTTTCAATGATGGAGGACACCTGGCTGTTCTCGGTGTTTAGGATACGAAATCCTGTCATGTTGACCCCGCTGTAGCGATAGGGTTCCACATCCAACGCAAAGAGATCCTAAAGAATATGAAACACAATAGGTATGTCTGTTACATTTGTACCACATTACATGTTAACACACATCACAGTTACACTGATCTATCAATGCTTTTATGTAATGAATTAAATATAAGTACATAACAATAGCTTAAATCTTAATAAACATTTTTAATGAACGTTAATGACTTTGAGACAAAAAATGCCATTGAAAAATAATCTAATGTTGTCTTGGTCTCAGTCAGAGTAAAACACATCAGTGGTGAAAATAGGAAACAGCACCAGGAAAAACAAATCAGGGAATCAAGGAATATAATGGCCTTAAATGCAAATAATTTTATGGATATCGCTGTGGTTCTGAATGTGTTCTATAATATAAAGATCCATACGTAACTTACCAGGGTAGTAAAAATGTAGTGGTAATACTCTGTCATCATTCCCATAGCGAGAGCCTGAGAAAATAAGAATTGAAATCATGTTGAGGCAAGGGAACAGTAACAATGCTTCTGAAAATGTGCAATTTATCACTGAATCGAAGGATAGGCAGGCGAAAATAATGGCATTTATTGTTTATATGATGTTTTGTGACTCGTAATAATTTTATATGCTGAGGGATTGTGAGCTGAAATCATGTGAAGCTTTCAGTCTCTCTTTCCCTTAAACCACTGAAAGACCCTGAGCTCTCTTTATTGCCCGTAAATACTGCAAAAAGTGACTTCCAGGCAAAGTCTGTGTTCAACCTCTAAATAAACCAAATTGATTTCTGAAAATCTGATATATTTTATATTATAAAATAGTTTAGTGTAATTAGACAACATGCAAAATAATCCAATGAACTGCATATATCAATGTATGCTGAGAAAACCCTACAGATGAAGAACATGGAAGCCATTACATTAATCAGAAGATTGAAGCATTAACATTTTAAAAGTGTCTTTAGAAGTCAATCTATTATTTATTTTATAAATTTTTATTCCAACCGTCCACATCATTCCAATCCATTTGCCAATCAAGTTTGTCTCTATGGCAGGGCATAAAACATGTTACATTCAATCTCCATTTTTTTTTTAAATTGTTGATTTATCTCCACTTTATGTCCATCAGCTGGATATCTTTGGCCACTGGATGTCTTGTTGGTTGGTTACCATTAGTGTTGCATCTTCAAGACACTATAGATCAACAACCTTTGGGGGGAAAACACATCTCAAAACCCCATATTCAGCTGCGCTCAGTCCAGCTTTCTTTGACCGCAAGAATGTGTCCTTTGTAACTGGCTCATAACTCATTCTGTGCTGTCTGCTCTTGGTAAGTGTGGTTTGGCCAAGTGTGTTTCCTGGAGTAGCTGAGCAGAATTCACAAAAACCTTGAATTCCTCAGATGGAAGGAAACATCCTTAATATGGAATTAATAAACGGTTGAGGCGGCCGTACTGAAGAGTGGATTTGGGGCGGACATTGTGGGGGCTTGAACAAAGAAACATGAATCAACTGTGTCGTTTATTTATTTAAAGTGAAAATCATGGTTTTTGATTTTAGGCGAGACACGGCAGGCAAAAACATAGCTTTTTTTTTTTCACTGGTCAATTTTGAGTTTTTTGGACATTTGTCTTCAATAATATGTCTTCTTTCAGACTTGTGGTGAAAAAAAAGTCCAAAATACACATTTAGGTCTTTATTTTACTACACTTTGTCTGTTTGCGTCTGTAGATTTCTCATAAATTCAACAAAAGTTGGCTTTCTAAATCAACATGTTGCTCCACGATCGCGGTCTGCACCCTGTCATCACATACACCATTGGAAAGCTCTCTCTCTCCTGTACAATGCTGTCAGATCCAAATATGGTCATTTCCTTTTTATCAGCAACCAATCGTGAAAGTAAAAGGGGGGATTTAACTCTAAATGTGCAGTCTCATTGGCTGATATAAATCTTTAAAGCCCGTTTTCTCAAAATGACTTTTCTCTCATACTCCAAGTCCCAAATCTCCACTTCAGTAGCACCTATATACACCAAACTTTACAGTTATATTATGAAGACATTTACAGAGGGATTTGTAAATATATTATTCCTAGCCTGATTTATATAACATTTTATTCCAAAAAACATGGCGAAAATCAATTTTTTAAGGCTATTGACAGTATTCTGATTTACAGGATAACAAAAGTAGATATCATAAATCCCTCTGTAATTTTTTGCCCATTTAACATGTGAACACAATGAAAAAAATATTTTGAACCTGGCTTTATCCAATACTCAGATTTCGTTTTATATATATATATATATATATATATATATATATATATATATGCAAATTTGCGCATATTTAATTAGATAATTTGCCTAATTTACATATTTAAACATTAATTTACAGAACACTTGTAATACATTTTTTTCTCATCTTATTGTAGGTAATCAACTGGGAAAGTTTCATTGTGATATCTGCTAGTTAAAAATTTTACCATATTCACCTGTAGTGTCTCGCCTTATAACAGGTTTCGCTCAGTTTGGCTAAAACTCCACATCTGGTACGCATTGTATCAATATACCAGATGTGGCCCAGATCTGGGTTGCTAACACTATGTTGCTGTCTGGGAAATTAGAAAACCATTCTTTTAAATTGTAATACTATTTCAAAATAATAATATTTTTTTACTGATTTTTTTTTTTATCAAATAAAAGCAGCCATGGTGTGCAGAAGATAATTATTTCAACAACATTTTTTTTTTTTTTTACTTTTGACCAGTAGTCTTAATAAAATTTAAAGAGTATTGTTTGGTCTAAATCATCATTTTCAGTGTACTGTAATAATAATTTAATAAAATACAATGATAAAAAAAAATGCATGATCAGTAAGTAAAGGCAACTTATGTTTTTATATGAACCTACTTTAACTCATCAAAACAATTTAAACTTTTTTTAGAAGTTACGCAAGATTCAACTTTTCTTTCTAAGTAAATTTCGTATAATTTAAGTTGAACTGACTTGTAAAGCCAATTTGCTTATAGCTAAAATTTTAAGGCAGCAACTGAACTTGAGTTTTTAAGTTGAAATAGGATTTAAAATTCTTTTTTTTATTAAAGTGTAATAATATGAATAATAATAATAAGTTCATTAAATCGCAGATATGCATCAGGAGTATTTTAAAGCACTTAGCTCAGCATTGACGTCCTGGAGAAGGCAAAGTATTTAAAAAAGAAGAGCAGATGGGGTTTTATTTTGCTCAATGCTTGTTTGTCTCCATAGCTGTAATGAGCTCTCGGGTTCCCACGCCAACCCAACCACGCATTCACACGGCATTTCTCGCAGACTGACAGACAACTCAATCCATAACAATAATTAATTTATGGGCCAAGCTGTTGTGTTGCTAAACGCTGGAACAACAATCGTCTAAACCCAAGTGTCACCCTGTTGCATTTGCTCTATTTAATGTGTACTTCAGGGCGATGTAAAACACCCATGATTCGGCTCTGTGAAAGTGCGCTTGGTAACAGCTGCTACATCACAGATCCGGTATTAGCACGTGAGCTAATTGTAATGGAAATAGATGTCTTTAACATTGCTCACCCTGTGATATCTTCAGCTGTATTACCAGGAGCTGCTGGGCAACACGTGTGTGTGTGTGTGTGTGTGTGTGTGTGTGTGTGTGTGTGTGTGTGTGTGTGTGTGTGTGTGTGTGTGAGTGTGTGTGTGTGCTATGCACACTCAGACGGCGAGAACGATTATAAATCACATATTATTACTGCTGTAAGCCTGGCGAGGGTGATTAGAATGGGTAGAGGTCAGGTCAGTAATTACATTTGTTGTTGTGTGGTCTAGCGCTGTTAATAACAGCTGGTATTGTGTCCAGGTGGACTGGAAAACCTTCAGGAGAAACTCATATTTGCTCGGATGAGCCAGCAGCGCTCGCACCATTGCTGAGTGAAACTGTAGATAAGATAGCCGGCGGGAGAGCATGCGTTAAAACTGACACAATTTAGATCATTATAGCTCTGAACCTCTTCCATAAAGGGTTCATATTACGAAAATACCAGTCACAGAGAAGTAATATGGAGGTATTAGGTTAGATAATAATACTCCTAAATACCAGAATACCGGAGTATTTTGGCAGTGTCAACCTAACAAAGCACTGAAACTGCAATCATACAAGTGCACATAAATGTAATTACATTCAAGCTTTCCTTTGTGGATAAAGAAATATACCCTTTAGCATACTTTTAAAAAGAGTACTTATAATGGAAATAATCCAGGCTACTTAAAGCCAAATTTCAAAAGAAGAAATCAAAATTAAAGTATGAATATGTTAGCCTTACTGTTATCTAGGGCGGGGACAATAAATCGATGCATCGTGAATCGAGAAATGAAATTTCCCGAATGCATCGCGATTCTCTCTTAATCGATTCTGAGCTTCGTTTTTAACTGCAGATGGCACCGCGTGCTTTAGAAACAGCCGTACTCTGCTTGCTTCCAATGCCTTACACACACCACTTGAACCTTCTATAAAATAATCATTCATAAAGTTCGAAAAAGGTTGAAGCGAATTACAAAGGGTGTTTGGAGCGGGCTGTTTACATTAATCTCACGTCATAAAAGCATTCTGAGTTTCTTTTACCCCTTTTCCACCGAGGCAGTGCTGGTGCCGGTTCAGAGCCGGTGCCCACTCGCAAACCAGTTCTTTGTGTTTCGACAGCCAAATAACCGGTTCTCGGACAGGAAAATTGGTTCCAAAGCGGCACCAACTCTTTGCTGGACTAGAACAGTTCTTTTACCACATCATGCTTACGTCGGGGGCTGGGGGCGGGGTTTTTGTTCAACTTCTTCTCGAACGTAACCTCCGTCTATAGTAATCCAGACGAGCAGCACAAATGTGTTATAAACGTCTTCTTCTGACCCCAATATAGGATCGCAAAGCCAGGAGAAACATTTGCAGAAAGACGATGTAGTCCACCATTGTAATTGTTACGCTTGAAGTTGGCGCAAGCGTTTCTAGGAAAGCTAAGACGTATGGCAACGTACACAGTGACGTAACGACGTCGTTCGCTGGGCTCTCTAGTCAGTGGAAAATCAAACAGGTTCTGAGAAGGTTCCCAAGTTGAACCAACTTTGAACCAGCACCAGTTCCGAACCAGTTCTTTTTTGGTGGAAAGGGGTATTTGTGAGCATTTGAGCAACTAGCAAAGAACTAGCAAAGAGCACCATCTGCTGTTAAAAACTAGCCTAGAGCGCCATCTGCTGTTAAAAACTAAGCTCAGAATCGATTTGAGAGATAATGGTGATGCATTCGGATAATATTGGAATCGATCCACAAATCGCGATGAATCGATTTATTGTCCCAGCCCTACTGTTATCTATAAGCTAGTGTGCTTTAAAATAATATGACAAAATTCGCATTTAGAAGATACACCAATATGGATCAATGACTTTGATGACATCACTCTGCACACTACATTCGATTTCCTGTCTAATCAAATGCTCTCTGGAATGCTGACTCGTCATCTCAGTGTAGTGAACGTGCACACGCCTGTTGAGAGAAATGCACCTTTTATTTGGATTACATTGTTTTGAATTGGTTTGTTTAAAAGTAGACATATTTTAAGCTTTATAGGCCTATTTCTCATGTCTGTGTATTCAAGTATCCTATACACTGAGTTTCGGTTAATTTGTGACGCGCTTCTTGCAGTCGAAGACGGATCAACTTTCTGCTCTCAAGTTTATTCTGTGCTCTGTTAAGTGCTTCATCAGATTTGTCATGTTGCCGGTCTTGCCAGAATCATCTTGTCGCAAATATTGCTTTGCGCGCTGCTGGCATCGATGTCTGGTGTGACGTAGCTACACTTTTGATCTTTTCCACATATTTTCCATCTATGTGGGCTGGGACGCTTACACACTACAGCCTCATGTGCGAGTCACGTCTCTTTGGGTAATCGTGTAAACTAGTGTTTTTCCGCCACATCCAATCATGCTGCATGTTTATTGGCTTACTGACGTTGACGAGATTTGGTACCGAACGACAATACATGTTTTGATACTCGATAGTATCGAGGTAATTCGGTCGGTACCTAAAAAGTATCAAACTCGATACCCAGCCCTAATTATTATAGCATTAATTAAAGGATAACTGTCGCCAAAATGCAACCTAGGGTCTTTTTGTTAATCTACCCGAGGCAAACTTTAGTTTAAAAGCATAACTGAAATGGAAATGCCACTTTTAAGTTTGACCGTATTTTCGTTTTAGGTTAAAATGCCTTGTGAATGGGAGTGCATGGGGCACTTCTGTGATAGCTTCAAAAATCGCTATTTTTAAAACACTAAGAAGGCTCGACACAACATGAAACTTTGTTCGAAGTATCACCAGGGGCTCTACACATGAACTCAAGCATTGAGGACATTGTTTGTGTACACAGAGTTTACTAAAAAGAAAGATTTTGAACAACTCACTGTAGCTGTGTCACATTTCATGTGAATGAACTGACTCTGAATTTTAGTATTGCTTCTTATATGAGGATACTTTTTTAAATACAAGGTCGATATTGATTTTCACTAATGACAAAACAACAAATTATCCGTGAATTTATATGGAACTAAGTTTTAGGAGCTTTCCATCTTTACTCTCTTCCCCGTTACGGAGATCGACTATTTTTGACTGTCAAAATGCCAGCGGACACAGCTACAGTGAGTTGTTAAAAATCTTTCTTTTTAGTAAACTCTGTGTACACAAACAATGTCCTCAATGCTGGAGTTCATGTGTAGAGCCCCTGGTGATACTTCGAGCAAAGTTTCATGTTGTGTCGAGCCTTCTTAGTGTTTTAAAAATAGCGATTTTTTATGCTATCACAGAAGTGCCCCATGCACTCCCATTCACAAGGCATTTTAACCTAAAACGAAAATACGGTAAAACTTAAAAGTGGCGTTTCCATTCTAGTTATGCTTTTAAATGAAAGTTTGCCTCGGGTAGATTAACAAAAATACCCTAGGTTGCATTTTGGCAACAGTTATTCTTTAAATCTCAAACAGATTCATTAAAAGTAGTTATTACTCCACTACGAGCATGACATCATTAACCAACGTGGTTGAACGACCAATTTGCGACAGTACAGTTTCTAGTTGTATCTAGTTGATTTCTTCAACGATGCATCGTACTATGGTAGTTAAGCAGCGAGTTGCGTCGTTATTAGGGATGCACCGAATATTCGGCCACCGAAAATGGCCCAAAAGTGCATTTTCGGTTTTCGGCCGAAAGACTTTTATCACCGAAACAATACGGCCGAAATGTTGTGATGACGCAAACAGCAGATACCGTGACCTGCACGTGCTTGTCTGAAGCAACATATCTGCGGTGTGGACGTATTTCAATATATCTGAGAGTGACCCACGGACAGCGATTTTTAAAACACAGACATCCCAAGTCTTCCGGAAGTTCCGGGAGTCTCCCGCGTATTGATAGCGGCTCCCTGATGCCCGCAAATTAGTTTAAATCTCCCGGAATCGCGAGCGAGCATGAGCGCGCGGCAGAGAGAGGGAGCGAGAGACCTTGCGTGTGTGTGCAGAGCAGCCGTCATTTATCAGAGGTGTGTGTGTTTACCTTAGCTGTTTATGGTTTTTGCAACTCACGTCCATGAGCATATAGCTGCAGATATTATTATGGGCTATGGCAGTATTGACCTAAATGCACTTTGTTTTTATGAGAGAACATTTCATTTTTAAACCTTTCTGCAGGCCAGTAGGCTTTTACATTATTATTTAATGTACACATGAGTGGGGTCAAGTTAAACATTTAATTTTATACTTTGCAATGTGCTAAATAAATATTTGCATAAAATTTTAATTGATTTTTTCTTTGAAACTTTAATATTAATTTATGCAATGCCTTGATTATAGTAAAGTTAGTACACAGTCATAGCCATAAATGCAATGGTACTAATAATTGGCATAATTTATTTCGGTGTTTCGGTTTTCGGGTTTCGGCCTTAGTTTCCTGTTTTTCGGTTTCGGCCAAGAATTTTCATTTCGGTGCATCCCTAGTCGTTATATGTGAAACAGAACAGTTCTTTGTCTGCTTCAAGGTCAGCAGAAGGGGAAGGTTATCTCTGAACAAAGAATGGCACTGGATTGTGGATGCCATTCTCCGGGTTTATCAGGCCCAGGATGAACCATGCCCACTGAGAATGAGGGCACGAGGGGTATCACAAGCCACAAGCTCTGGCGAACTGTGCTTCAGCAGACATATGTAGAACTGGAGGCTGGGCTACACCCAACACGTTTGCAAGTTTTTATGATCTACGCATGAAAAATAGTTTTGTCTCGAGTCTTAGTTAATAACAGGTAATACTCTGATAAACTGGTAGCTATTTATTTTTGCTATCCTAGCTATTAAATAGTTAGCTGCATTCTATTTGTGTTTACTGTATGTGTCTGAAGTATATTTTGAACATTTCATTGATTGTTTTGTAAAAGTGTAATGCTGACATTGCAAAGAGGCTTACAGTATACTGTAAGGACAGAGCAGTTAAAAAAAATATTGGAAGTGACAGCATACCCACAGTCCACAAAATAATGCTGAGTCTCATTAAATGTGAAAAGGGCATTTATAGAAGTCTTAAATGCACAGAAGCAAAATGTACTTCTAATTTTCAGTATAAAATGTTGTAATGCTAGTATAATTCACTAAACCTAGACTAACATTTTATACCTGTAATTTTTATTATAAAACAAATAAAATGATACAAAAATAAGATCTTACTGAAACACATTCTTTCATTCCACTAAATGAAAAAAATATCTATTCTGATAGGTTCAAATATTTGATATATTACATCATTGCAAGACCCAGTTATCATTGCCATCATCAGCCCCAAAGTGAAATGAATAATTAAATTCAGTCTTGTGTGAAACATATGGTCGAGAAATAATGGCTCTGTAGCCTGAGCAGATTTTGCGAAGTTCAAAAGTGTAGACGACTTCACAAAGCCAAAAGTTTCAAATGTGGATATTACACAAACCCTCTGAGAGCTGCCCATTATAGAAGCATATATCCACTGCCACTAATAATGAGTATCTTCATTATCACTTCAGTGGTCGGAAACTGATTAAGAAGGTCTGTGAGTCAATCTCTGGCTGAATAATACCCACTTTAATATTTGATTATTCCTGTAATTGGGGGGAAATTCTTGCAGTTAAGTCACACATTGAAATATCTCCTTGGGTTTCTCTAATGTGAGACTGTTCACAGAACTCTAGCAGGAATGCATCTCCTTATCCATTTGTTTGGCAAATATTATTTAATCAATATTTGTAAGGAATTTAAATTGCACTGCATCCCATGATGTAAAATATAGCATATACACTGTAGATATAACAAAAAGCACTTAATCTGATTGAAGCCCCTTTTCTTGTAGGACACTTAACATCATGAGCATTATCCTACTGACTAATTCTATGCAAACATACTGACTAGCAGAGCATGTAAGCTTGACTGCCTGATTGGTAATCAATGAAACCTGAACACTTCACTGATTGTGTACAAATCAATCTCACACACAAGATCAAAAGAGACAATGAATTAAAAGTTCAAAAACAATGCATGCACTTTTCACCTTCAAGGCATGAAAGGAGGATCAAATCCCCATACAAACAGAGCTTGTAATCATACAAACAAGCTCAACTTTAGGATCAGAAAGACCAGGGGCCTGTACCATGAAGGTAGCTGAACAAACTCGGGGTTACAGGATTAGTTTTGAGTTGACAAAACCAAACCGATGCAATCAGGCTTTATTGGTACCATGATGCAGCTCATCAACTTTCTCTGTCAACTCAGGCTTTGATCCTTAAGCTATGATTACTCCACGCGCGCGTGTACATAAAAGAGTGACGTCGACACTGAACAACCAATCGCGGGTAGAGCGTGAGCGATATATTTTCCCGCGGAGGAGCAAGAGATAATCATTCAGAATTACGATGAATTTAAATATGTATTTCAAGCTCGAAACAATACGGTCTCTGCTGCCAAAGCAAGAGAAGACTGTTGGAGAAAGATTGCTGATTGTTAATGTGTAAGTTAAACAAATACGTTCTATATTTATGTAAAATTATGTATGTATGTGTAGCCTATATGTGTAAAGCCTATAGCCTATTTTTATAATATATAAAAAATGATACATGCACATTTTTTATATATTATAAAAATAGGCTATAGGCTACACATACATATAGCCTACATAATTTTACATAAATATAGAACGTATTTGTACTACTAAGAAAGCTAGGGAATCCTATCATAAGATTAACAGAATAATAATAAAGATTTAAAATAATTCTTAACATGTATTATATTGTATAGTACATTTGTGCAATTTGCTTTTTGAAAAAAATAAAATAAAATGTGTTCATGTGATGTCACCCTATCAATATATCTTACCGGCAATTTTATAAAAGCCCTCTTTTATGGACATGGCCGATAAATGTCTGGGGAACACTATTAATGAAACTATTCATGTACTCCTGCAGAGCGAGGACCACCTTACGAATGGTTCGACAAACCGTGTTTTCCCCGAGCTTCTGTGCGTCACCCACCGTGCAGGAATGTACCACTTGCAACAAAAAAAACGCAACGCAATATTTGCGGTACAGTAAGTGCATGAATTCGACGTGTTAAATTCTTTATGTGCGGCTCAAGAAGTTCGCAAAGATAAGACATTCCTTCCGCGGAAAATCTGTATCTTTCATACAAGTAACTATCAGGCAAGGGGATTTTGTCTGGCTAAAAACTCTTTCTCTACGAAGTGCTCGTCAAACAATTTGCGCTGAGATGTCACAGGATTTGGAAGAAAAGGTGAAGTCATTGCAACAGACACTGGGAATAAGTTACGTCACCTATGTTTCTTTGCTCTCAGCTGATTGGTCAAACTTCAGTCTGAGATCTTGAATCCAGAACATAACCTGCCCCGGAGCAGGTTAGCCGTGCAGCGTAAGATACCATGGCAACGAACACCGATTAAAGCCAAGCTACTTTCATAGTACCTAAAACCCAGGGTTGGCGGAAACTAAACTGAAACATAGCTGGCTAGCCACCTAAAACGGCTTCATGGTACAGGCCCCAGGACCCTGTTCTTCACAATGTTGCTTAGCAAATGCAAAATTTGTCATTTCTGCTTAATCATTTCTGGTTAATTTTGTTCTTCACATTGTCACAATTATGTTCTGGTAGTTCTCTTACGAGAGGTCTCTCGTACTGCGTAAGATATCTTACGCTAGGGGAAAATCCTTTTCCGCGAGATATTGAAGCCAAAAATTATCCTTAATTTTGTAATAATGCAAAACGCGTTGCAGCAGCAATGCAGACATAGGCGAGACAGCTCGCGCGCCTATTGGCTGCTCTGCGGCAACTGCAGCAGCCTATCGAGCGAGGCCTGGCGTGACGTCAGACCCAATCAGGGCACTTCGCGCCCGCTGCGTCACGTCCCGCCGAAATGGGCGTGGTCTAGGCCTATAAATATCGCTCGCAGGCAGCTATTATCTGATTTTTCATCCTTCAAGCGAAGCACACGCATCGCTGGAGCTGGATTAGAAGCCGCGCCGTCGAGAGAGAGCACCTTCAGCGGGACGAGTCACTGAAGTCGCTGGCCGCGCCGCCTTCCTGCCTTCCTGCTGCGCTTTCCGGCGCTTATATCCTTCTCTTTTATTTGCACTGTATTTCTGTGTGTGTGTGTCGCCGCCGCGACACACATTTCTAAAAGAGCTAGCGTCTTTTTAAAGATGCCTTCCTGCGGCTCGTGCAGAGCCACACTCAGCGACGGGGACCGCCACGTGATCTGCGTTTCCTGCCTGGGTGAGGAACATGCAGCTCTCGCGCTCGCTGACGGCGGATGCCCTCACTGCGAGCTGATGGCAATGGCGACTCTGAGGACTCGCCTAGCCGTCTTCACCGAGACTGCTCCCCCGCCCGCCGCGGCGTCGCGCCGTAAAAAGCGCCGTGCCCAGCGGGCCCCGGAACCCTCCCTCAGCCGCCAAAGCTCGCCGGTTCGCCCGCTTGCTTCCCCGGCTTCTTCTGTTTCGCTTCCTGACGGACAGCGGCCGCCGTCTGCCGCCGCTTCCGTTGATATCGCGGATGAGGAAGCCCTGCTGGGAGAGGATGATTCCTGCTCTATCCTGGCGTCAGGCAGTGAGGATTGGGCGGGCTCTGAGGACCCCGCACCCCCTGCCCGCACTTCGTCAGGCAAGAGAGCTTCCATTGAGACGGAACTCATGCGAGTACTCGCACAGGCCGCGGCGAGCCTCGGCCTCGAGTGGTCTTCGCCTGAGCAGCCCGCTCACAACCGGCTGGATGGATTTTTCCTGCCTGGGGAGCGCGCTTCGCCTGTGTCCAGACCGGCGCCTTTTCTTCCTGAGTTACACGAAGAAGTCGCCAAGTCCTGGAGCGCCCCCTATTCTGCTAGAGTGCGTCCTGCTGTTTCTTTGGCATTCTCCGCCGTTGACGATGCCAAGAACAAAGGATACCTCTCGCTGCCGCCGGTTGAAGAGGCGATAGCGGCCCACTTATGCCCGCCCTCCGCTGGACGGCGCGCTAAGCCGGCCCTACCCTCTAAAGCTTGCCGCACGACGTCGAGCTTGCTCCACCGCGCTTTCTCCGCCGCCGGGCAAGCTGCGTCAGCGTTGCACACCATGGCAACGCTCCAGATCTTCCAGGCCGATCTCCTCCGTAAGCTGGATGAGGAAGGACCTATCGCGATCTGCGTGCCGGACTTAAGGAGTGCCACGGACCTCGCTCTTCGTGCTACTAAGTCCGCAGCGCAAGCCATTGGACGGACTATGGCTTCTCTCACCGTGTCTGAGAGACATCTCTGGCTGACGCTCTCGGAAATGGCCGAGTCTGAACGCACCGCGTTCCTCGACGCCCCGCTTTCCGCCACAGGCCTCTTTGGATCCTCCGTCAAAGATTTCGCGGAGAGATTCGCAGAGGTACAGAAAGCGTCTCAAGCTATGAAGCACTTCCTCCCGAAGCGCTCCAGCTCTGCAGCAGGCCGTGCGAAACCGTCTGCTCAGAGCTCACAGCCACAGCCACCGTCCACTGCCTCCACTTCACAGCGCCGCCAGGCCAGAAGCGCGAGACCGCGCTCCCGCTCATCCGGTCGCCGCCCCGCAGGACGCGGCTCGCGACCTAGGATCACGGTGAAGCCCGAGGCCCCGAAGTCGTCCTAGCACAGCTAGGAAAACGACGGTGTTCCAGTCCCGCTGCGGCCGGACTCACACCAAAGCTATTCGCTCGTCCAGTTCCAGAAAATGTGACTGTTCCAGTGTTTTCTGCAGCCAACAAGTCGGTTCTGTCACCCGCTTGCCTGCACACAAATGCCGTTTTCACGGCTACCCAGATAAATCCCCAAAAGAGTGTATTTTCTGGTGTCCCGGCCACGGCCGATGGTGTTTCGTGTGTAGTAAGAATGCCCACTGCCCAGTGCCCATCCCTACACATAAGCACAGCCTGTCACACAGGGCTCGCGCACATAAAACCGACTCAGATCGGTTGCGCTTCAAACATGGTGAACGTGCCCACTACCCAGTGCCCACTAACACCACGTTATGCATGTCTCACGGTTTCTGTAAAAACGAAACCAACGTGCACTCGCTTCACGCAAGCGAACGATGCTTTCGGTGTGATAAATGTGCCCGCTGTCCCGCGCCCACATCCACATATAGACATGACAGTTCCCACGGGAACCGCCCAGCCCTCCCCCTCGCGGTTAACCACCGCAGAGGAGTCGAGCGCGGGCAATCTGCCCGCTGTCATCAGCGCGCCCCATGCCTCAAATGTCACGAGCGACACGCTTGTGTTACAGCACACCGAAGCTTCTCCATCGCTGAGCGAGCGGAGCGCGCTTCGTATTCGACCCCTAGCTATCCATGCAGACGCATGGGCAAAGCTACCCGGGGTTTCGAAGTGGGTGCTGAACATTATAGAAAGAGGCTATTCGCTGCAGTTTCGCCGACGCCCTCGCCGCTATGTGGCGCGCGTCGAGACCACGGTAAAAACAGAAGTAGCACATCTACTTCGAGCCGAAGTGACGAAACTATTGAGCAAAGGGGCCATAGAACCTCTCTCTCAAGATCAGAGCGAGGGAGGGCTATACAGCAGATACTTCCTGGTACCGAAAAAAGACGGGGGTCTCAGACCCATACTAGATCTAAGGCAACTGAACAAAGTGCTTGTGAAGCGACAGTTCAGGATGCTCACGACCAGGCAAATCCTTGTGCAGATTCGCCAAGGAGATTGGTTTGTGTCAATAGATCTGAAAGACGCGTATTTTCAAATACAGATAGCGTCACGTCACAGGCGATATTTGAGATTCGCCTTCGAGGGCCAGGCATATCAGTACACAGTCCTGCCGTTCGGTTTGTCCCTAGCACCCCGTACATTTACGAAGTGCATGGACGCGGCGCTCGCACCCCTCAGAATGAGAGGCATGCGAGTGCTGAACTATTTGGACGATTGGCTGATTCTAGCGCAATCTCGCGCAGTGCTCATAGAACACACGACCATTTTACTCGATCACCTCGAGGATTTGGGTCTGAGTGTCAATTGGGCGAAGAGCTCCCTGTCACCCAGTCAGAAAATATCTTTCCTGGGCACAGAACTGGACTCACTATCCATGATAGCGCGACTATCACAACAGCGCGCGGTAGACATTCGACGCACAGCGAACTCTTTTCGCTGCGGCGCGTCTGTCCCGCTCAAAAGATTTCAGAAGATGCTAGGTCTCATGGCCTCAGCATCGTCAGTGCTCCAGCTGGGTCTGCTCCGCATGCGCCCGCTGCAGTTTTGGCTGAAAGCGCGAGTCCCACGCAAAGCGTGGGCACCCGGTTTGCTTCGCCTCAGGGTCAATCAGAAATGCGTTACAGCTCTGAAACCCTGGAAAGCGAACGACTGGTACCAATCAGGTGTAAGCCTGGGGACTTCCTCGAGGGTGAAAGTGGTGTCCACGGACGCGTCCACCTCGGGATGGGGAGCGCTGCTCGAGGGCAGACCGTTCTTCGGCCAGTGGTCAGAACGGGAGAAGCTCCTGCACATAAACTGCCTCGAAATGCTGGCAGTAGACAACGCGCTGACGCGTTTTTGTCCCCAAATAAAAGGTCACCACGTCTTGGTCCGTTCGGACAACATGTCTGTGGTGTCCTACATAAATCGCCAGGGCGGCATCAGATCCGAGAAACTGTACAGGCTGGCAGAACGCCTCCTGGTATGGGCTCAGTGCAACCTGCGCTCGCTCAGAGCAGCGCACGTGCCAGGGATCATGAATATAGGACCAGACAGACTGTCCAGGAACAATGTTCCGGCAGGCGAATGGTCCCTACACCCACAGACAGTCCAACTGCTGTGGAAGAAATTCGGCAGAGCGGAAGTGGACCTGTTTGCGTCTCAAGAAAACGCTCACTGTCAAGAATTTTTCTCCAAGAGCAGGAGCGCGCTGTCCCATGTGTGGCCCCGCCGCCCGCTCTATGCTTTTCCCCCCGTCTCTCTCCTGCCTCAGGTGATAGAACGGATCAGGGAAGAAGGATGCTCAGTACTGCTGGTAGCACCGTTCTGGAAAAACCAACCTTGGTTCCCAGCCGTGATGCAGTTAGCAAGTACTGCCCCGTGGCCAGTACCAGTGAGGAGAGATCTCCTCTCACAGGCCCGCGGCTCGATCTGGCATCCTCACCCGGAGCTATGGTCCCTTCATGTCTGGGCCATCAACGGGTACATGTTGGACTCCCTAAAGGAGTATTAAACACGATCACGCAGGCTAGAGCTCCGTCTACAAGACGACTCTATTCTTCGAAATGGTCAGTGTTTTCGGGCTGGTGCACAGCCCGTGGTGTGTCACCCACAAACTGTGATGTGACGGAGGTGCTTTCCTTCCTACAAGAGCTGTTGGATGGGGGCAGGGCCCCCTCCACGCTCAAAGTTTATGTGGCGGCTATAGCAGCGTTCTCAGAAACAACGCTTGGTCAGTCAATAGGAAGGAACGATTTAGTCATCCGCTTCCTTAGAGGAGCTAAGAGACTGAATCCTCCCAGACCTCCCTCAGTCCCCGTATGGGACCTTTCTACGGTTCTGGAAGCCATGAAAGGTGCGCCATTTGAGCCTTTACAGTCAATCGATTTGAAACACCTGTCTTTCAAAACGGTGTTTTTGCTGGCTCTCGCTTCAGTGAAGCGCATAGGGGATCTGCACGCGCTCTCTGTGAGCGCGGCGTGCATGGAGTTTGGGCCCAATGACTCAAAAGTTATACTCAAACCTAAGCACGGTTATGTTCCAAAATCCCTCAACACACCGTTTAGGGCGCAGATTATCTCTCTGTCAGCCCTACCGGTCCCTGATGAGGAAAGAGACGCGAGCCTCCTTTGCCCAGTCAGGGCATTACGAGCTTATGTGTCTCGCTCGTCTGTTTTCAGACAGACGGAACAGCTCTTTGTTTCGTTTAGCGGACGTTCTAAGGGACTAGCCGCGTCGAAACAGAGCCTATCCAGATGGATAGTTGATGCTATAGCGCTGGCATACGCCTCCAAGGGCATGCAGTGCCCTTTGGGTGTCAGAGCGCATTCCACGAGAGGCATGGCCTCTTCGTGGGCCTGGTCAAGTGGGATTGCCTTGCAAGATATTTGTATGGCGGCAGGCTGGGCCTCCCCGTCTACATTTATAAGGTTTTATAACCTAGAGGTTCCCGCCCTGCAGGCCAGGCTGCTGTCGGTCTAAACTTCCAGTATTATCTGACCTGATGCGTTCAGCTCAGAATGCTGCGTTTGCTGAGCACAGCTCAATGTTCGACAGTTTAAAGCTGGGCAAACTGTGTAAGACCCACATTTTTTCCCATCAGTTCAGGCCGTACCCCGCCCTGTCTGTATGATGAGATTCGCGTCCCATCGACGCTACTTTATGTGGAAAAGTGAGGCTGCACCCCTCCTTCTTCCCGGACTCTCTGTGAGTTCACTGAGTGATTGTGCACTATATGTACCCCGGGCTTTCGCCCTTGGGTCTTTGGTGTCAGATCTCAGCATGCACGGCGTTTTACATTGGGTCCCCTAGCGTAAGATATCTTACGCAGTACGAGAGACCTCTCGTAAGAGAACGTACTCGGTTACTAACGTAACCTCGGTTCTCTCTAGAAGAGGGAACGAGTACTGCGTATCTTGCCGTGCATGCACACGCTCTGGTTGCTTCGATGATGAAAAACCAGATAATAGCTGCCTGCGAGCGATATTTATAGGCCTAGACCACGCCCATTTCGGCGGGACGTGACGCAGCGGGCGCGAAGTGCCCTGATTGGGTCTGACGTCACGCCAGGCCTCGCTCGATAGGCTGCTGCAGTTGCCGCAGAGCAGCCAATAGGCGCGCGAGCTGTCTCGCCTATGTCTGCATTGCTGCTGCAACGCGTTTTGCATTATTACAAAATTAAGGATAATTTTTGGCTTCAATATCTCGCGGAAAAGGATTTTCCCCTAGCGTAAGATATCTTACGCAGTACTCGTTCCCTCTTCTAGAGAGAACCGAGGTTACGTTAGTAACCGAGTACGTTTTATATTCATTGATTTTTAGTTTCCTTTGTTCTAGTTTCCCACCATTCGTAAGGACACTCATTAATTATCACAGTTGTTTATTATTAGATCACCACCAATGTGTATTTAAGTTCCTCACTTCCACTCCATCTGTAATGATTCCACTGAAGGCGAGCTTGACGAACCCAAGAGCAGTATTTATTTAACATAAATGTGTACAAAATAAACAAAGACTTGACTAAGCATAACTTGACATAAACTAACACTCACCAAACAGACGAACAATACTAGACAATGAAACGTGAGGGCTATTTATACAGAGAGACTAATGACTAACAAGGAACACCTGTGCGTAATCAAACAACGAACCAGTGAGAGCATGACACATAGACAAGGGAACCAATCAGAAAAAGACACACAAACAGGGGAAGCACATGAGAGGAACATGAAACATGGCCAAGGGAAACTACCAAATAAAAGACATGAAAATAAACTTGAACTAAAACCCAACCCAACGTGACACCCTCACTGTCCGGTATTGTTTCGTGCCGTTTGCTTGTTCTATGGATTACCTGCATTTCAGTTCTTTAATAAACCTTGTTTCATTTGATACTTTTGGCATTTCTTCATCTTCATTGGACTAGCCGTTACACACATATACTTCTAGATTGAGTTAATTGCATGACAAAACCATGAGTAGCAATTTATCACATTATATACTGTTTGTGTGGTCCAAAGATATAATTTAGATAACATGCATACTTATAGAAGTAAGCATATTATCTAAATGATATATTTGGAACATACCCGTATAAAGTTTTCAAGCAATTCTGGTCTTGATTCATACGGAGCTTAAGAAATTCTTAGTACACCAAAAGATGTTTTACTGTTGTTGTTTTGTGCTGTGTTGTGTTGGATGGTTACATTTTTAAGAACAGATGAAAAAGATGTACTGAACGCTCCTGTAGAGACTAAGCTATTGCACCAGGCAAATGTCTTGAGATAAACTGGTTTTGTTGATCTGCTTAACTTTGGTTGGAACTCTGACAATTGTTGAGAATTGTTTCTAGTTTCTGACTTGAACTAAAAGTTGATTCTCAATAAGCTATTGTGCTTGCAGCTCTAGAAGAGGCTTCAATCCTCTACAATATAACACAATACAATACAATACAATACAATACAATACAATACAATACAATACAATACTGAGTCTCAATATAGCATTTAGTGAGTTCTTCAATTCATCTGGGAAAAGACAAAGTTCAACAAAACCACTGCCTTGATTGAGACAGAATAAATTGTTCTCTCGTTTTGTTTCCTCAAGTTTATGATCACTCAGTACACTAAATGAATAATGTTACATTGCATTAGAAGTCTGATTCCACACTTAAGAAGTGTACCTTTGTACTCTTTCATGTTTACAATAAACGATGCAAGTACTTTTGTCACAGATTTGTCAGGCTGAAAAGCTGTGTGGACAAATCTATCGGTCTGTTTGTCTGCCTGCTAATCTTCAAACTTTGAAGGTATTTTACAATTTCAAACTACCTGTAGGTTTTCTCAAACCAACTTTTAAAGTTTGTCTTCATGGACCTTCAATTTATAGTTAAAAACACCCAGTTTTCACATTACTAATGCGAAACCACAGAATTTATCACTATCAGTGGACAGTGGATTACAGGAGATTGCTGTCATTCTTCTGTAAAATACTGAACTTTTCTGCCGCATCTCAAATTATGTATCGTGTTTATTAGCATTCTGTTGTGGAAATGACTGTTGGAATTTTTCTTTTGTTTACTTCATGCAACTCATTTTCATATTTCATATCACACAGGCTCTTTGCTGACATTCATCTTCTTGGTAAATAAATGCACCAAACTTTTGACAACTTTAATATTTTATGAAGCATTGTCATACTTTAAAAGTTAGCAAAGCTGAAAGTATGGGTCTAGGATAGTGCTAAAACAATAAAATCGATACATAAACGGCTTGGGAATTAGCAAAGGTTTGGTGGTACACAGATAAGCACTGCTAGATTGACATCTCATTGGGACTGAGAGCTCAGAAGTGCTGTGTTTGTACAGTTCTCTTGGACGAATATACATAATTTTGTTTAATAAACTGCTGTGCAATAATTTTCTGTAGGCCTATACATGTGTGTCACACATTATTGAGAAGGCCTTATCATTCAGTATTGTTCTGTAAGTCAATAATTTATCTTATATTTGATCAATATTTGATATCATTGTTATGATCATATGTGTCTTTGAGTGTGAAATGAGATAATGAAGTGACTCACCTGTTTAAGGATGCCAGCTGCCATCTCATGACCACAGTCGAAGATCACATGAAACTCTTTTCCTCGTTTCATTTCTTTAAGAAGGGGCTTGGCATCTTTTGTGTCTGCTGGTAGCTGCCGGATTTTTAATCGGATGTTGTAACGAGATGGAGCCTTGATGAGCTCCTGTAATCGAATCAGACCTAAGCAGGAGAGAGAGACAGAACGAGAGAGAGAATATAAAGTAGGTTATTACAATATTACAGGAATAGTTCGGCTAAAAATGTAAATTCTGTCATCATTTTCCTCATCCTAATGTTGTTACAATTTGTTTTTTTCTTTCATGGAACACAAAAAGATACGAATAATTTATATGGTCACCAAATATTGTAGCAAAATAACTATCTTATCACTATAGCTTTAATGTGGACTATTCGGCATTAAGGTATTATTCCCTTTATTTTATGGAGAAGAGCAGCTCGGACAATCAATTTTTTTTTTAAAACAACAACAACATTAAGCTAGTAAATGATGGCAGAATTGTCATTTGTGGGTGAAATTTCCATTTAAATATACAACAGAGCATCTGAAATATAATTTGGAGCCATCTATATGAAAGCTCATTTCATATATTTCTAATTAGAAGAAGAAGAAAGCTACAGATAAACATGTGGATGGATGTTTAAAGTCAAAAAATTTGGGGGAAATTAAATTGTTAAGCTGTATTTCCTCTCGCTATCTACAGTATCTCACTTCTAACTCTCTTGCTCTCTTCTCTATGAACTACTTCCCAGTGAAATGTTGAACGCTCCTGTCAATGAAATGCCACCTTCTAATGTAGTGAAACATCACATTTCCACTTTAAAAGGTCATCAGCTGAAAAGATCATATCTAGGTTGCCCCCAAAAACCCATCGCACTCATTTTCTTCACAGCAAGAGTTGATCAACTATACAGACCCAACAAGGAACCACAGATTTAGGGCCAGATTTACTAACAGCTCCAGCGCAAACCCTCTTTTGGCATTAAAACTACTCTCAGGATTTACAAAAGACAAAATTTGCGCTGAAAATGTGTGGACAGGGTTACTTTTTGCGGCTGACATTATTGCACATGCATTTTTAGGAGTTTCAAAATGTATGGGATGAGAGTATTTATATGAATCACGCAAGGTGATTTACTAAGGTTTGTGCTCGTCAATGTACTGGCTCTTGGTGGATTGTGTTGGTCATTATGGAAATGATCCGGCTGCGTCTGTGTTCTTTCATTTGTGCGTCGTCACTCCCAGCTGCGCTATTTTGGGATTGTGCTCCCACTCTTATTTGTTCTGTTTAGTAAAGCCGGCCCATAGTTTCTTCCTGAATCTATTTCCACTTTGGTCCTGTCCCAAATGCCACAACACTGTAAGGCGTCCCATTTTTGATTCAGAAGGGTGCTCACTGCTCACACACATCTGCTGTGGACTTAGAAAGACCGCTAAGGCTATTTGGAACAAGACAATTATTTGTATGCAAAACCTTTGTTTTTGTATCCGACCTAAACTCCTGCAAAACTCCAAAAACATCACTGCAGTTTCCAGCTGAAATTAACACTAGTGGCAGTAAAACCAACAACCTTTCTTTCTTTTCACACACAAAAATTTTTAAATAATATATATATATATATATATATAAAGTGACAGATTTATCGATTATAATTAAACTTATTATTAGTTTCAGTCCTTGATTCTGATTGGTCAATAGCTGTGTTTTATTCGATTCGCCCAATGGTTCAATGTATCACTACACAACAACCCCTAGCAACCACTCTTAAGGTGATGATACACAGGGCAACTTTTTGAGCAATGTTGCGGGGCAATTTTGCCGTCAACGGGCAACCAGATGAGACACAGGGCCCACGACCGATCTAAATTATCCAGATAGAAATTTTCAGTGGGAAAGTGACCAAGCAACAATCGCTCGGCAAGACTGCCCAGCAACATTGCTCAAAAAGTTGCCCTGTGAATCATCACCTTTGGCAACATAAACACGTTTGTTCTCATTGATATTGTTCATTGAAGCTAGAGAATTGTGAGAGATCGTGTAAGCGAGTGTACCTGCATTTACAGTAGATATAGCATTTTCATTCAGGACAGTCCTATATTCGTAAAATAAAAATCTATTTGAATGTCCGCCCCGATATCTTGTCCTTTTAACAGTTAAGGGGTTTTCCGGTTCCCTAGTCATTTCGTCAGTAGTGTCCTCCTTCTCCGTGATCACAAGTGTCAGTCCTTTCAATATAAAAGTCTTCTCTACTGACTCACTCACTCATAAAGACAGTCTTTGCCGCCATCTAATGGTGAAATAATGTAACTTCTGTTGTTGTTCACAGTCAAGAACTTTTTTTTTCCACGAAAGACGCATCGATATATGTTTTTTGGCTTTAATATTTGTATTGTGTGGTAACCATTTTATAAAAGCAATAAGGTACTCGAGGCTAGTGCTGTATCGTGAATAAGTCACGGTTGACTCCGCTTTACGCCCTTCAGCCGTAACTTATTCACGATACAGCACAGCCTTGAGTACCGTATTGCTTACATAAATACTTGTTTTGTTTGCAAAGGTCCTTAACAATACTCCATTATGTCCTCAAATTGCTTCTATCATAGCGAAATATTTGTAAACTAATACATTTTAATGTTTGCATCACATGATGTAGTAAACTTGTTTGAGCTCACCGTCCAGGTGAGTGTGATTAAACTCTGTGGAGAGAGTGAATGGTGATTGTGTGAAAGCTGAGCGTGAGCTTGGTGTTACTGTGACATTAGATTTGTGGCTAAGACCAGCTACACACTGGCTGCGTGGCGTGAGCGTGGCGTTTCTGTTGCGTGTCAGCTGCGTGGCGTTTTCTATGTCTTTACACACCAGAAACGTGTCTGACGCGGCGCTACTGCTGCTAGATGACATACAGCAGGGAACGACAACTGGCGGCCCGCCAGCAATATTTTCTGGCCCGCCGGATTATTTTGGAAGTCCTAAATGCTGCACAAAACTCTTCCACTACTTGAGAAAAGCCATAGTCGCGCGGCGATTTCACCGCCGCATACTGTGTGAAACACCCATAGGGAATCATGCGGCGTGGGATTACATTTTAAAGTATAACTGTGCGTTCACACCGGACGCGAATAGCGCGTCAAATTCGCGCCTGCCGCGTCTAGTTATACGCTTGACCACTTTGTGTCCATTCGCGCGTCAAAAGACGGTAGCGGTCAGAACTCTGGTGTAGGCTACTTTGGACGGAGCGGGCGGTCTGAATGACAATAGCCCACTCCCGACATCTTTTGACAGCGTATCCGCACTTAATTCTGACCGCCTGTACACCTACTGTAGCTCTGAGGAGCTGTTTGGTACTGAAACCATTGTCAGTCAACAACATTCTTTTTTTGCAAGGATGTTTGAAATAGTTCGGCAGAAAATAGCCTACTTCATTTGTCAGTAGGGCAATATGATTTTCGTTTATGTTGCTTAGAAATTTGAGTGATAGGCTTTGTCCTATTTAATTTTAGCCTGGTTAAAACCAGACCCTTCTCAGTTGAAACTGAGTGTAGGGTCTGGGGAAGCTATGTAGACAATTCATTTCCAAAGGGGCGTCACCAACCGACGTAGCTCCCTTCGCAGGGAGCTTGATTGACAGGCGATCTAACCAATCATAATCCGCCATCCGCCATTTTGTCCGACAAAGCAGTCAGGAGAGATCAAAGAGTATAGAAGTAACTTCTATACTCTTTGGAGAGATAGCAGATTAACATGGGAGGATTTGAACATGAATAACGGAGTGTACTGACGTCTTTCCGCGGTTAAAACAACAATCCTTCCCATGTTCATTCATGTTTATTTGATGCTATAAATGAACTAGAAGGAAGTGATGATTGGTTCACGAGCAGCTTTAACTGATGCTCTACAGCGATCTGTCAGACACATTAAAGAGCCACAAAACGGTAACACAAAAGTAACAGAAAAGTAACCTGGTCTGTCCTGTCTGTCAGCGTGTTGTCAGTCTCCTCTCTGCTCCGCGATGTATTTTTCACTGCGTGAGAACATGGTGTGGCGTGAGAGCAGCGTAGCTTGTCGGGCATAGCGACAGTAACTAAGGAGGGCGGGTCTTTGCGATCAGATCGATGAAGGAGATGACGTATGCTTCGAGTGTTGTTCTTTGCTCCGGTTTAAACGAAAACGGTAAGTTTAAATCGCTCAAAACAGACGCGATAACTGATTCGAACGAGTGATGTTCCACGGCGGCATCCATCTTTGTAATGAAATCTCCTTCAGCGTCGTTGCGCTGTCGTCATCATGTAAATCCCTCCCCAAACGTTTCTGATTGGTGCCGCGATTTCGGCGGCACAGAAATGAGTTTGAATGGGCTCTTCTCCAGACTATCCTCAGAGAATGTCTAATATGGCGAGAAGTTTCACTCTCACTACACTTCCGGCTTCTGAACTGGTTGCAGTTCCACTCTGATTCCATATGAGGGCGCTCACAGGACGAGTGCAGAATGAATGGAGGTCAATGGCGGTATACCCCTCAAAATCCACTTTTCTCAGGATATAATTTTTTGTCTAGTAATTTGAATGTTGTATTCGAAAGGAGATGCAAAGAAATTACATATTGCTGGGTGTTAGATTTTTTAGTCACTTATTTGCTTTAAAAAAGTCTTTCAAAATGTCAATGACGTCAGAATGCTGACGTCATTAGCAGAATGCTAGCGTGTTATGGGCAACAACAACTCAACCTGTAAGAAATCAAAACGACATAAGTACTCGTTCATTCAACTTTCGACCTAAAACCCATGTTGAACTTGCAAAATCTACAATCAGATCTGAGATTTCTCAACGGCAATCGGGTGAAAGAGACACATTTAGCCGTCTAGCCCCATTGACTCCCATTCATTTTGCACTCATGGCGAGCGCCCCCAGTGGAACTCTGGTGGTACTACAACCAAAATTCGGTACAATAGGGCTTAATAGGGAGTGGACAGGCTCTCCGTAGACGGGCTCTGCTATCCTGGAGAGAGAATTAAAATTCGCCGGAAGTAGTCTGGGTTTTCCCAGGCTAATTTAATTTATGTTAGGCTATTTATATTTCATTTTTTTTTTCTGTGGCATTTTTTTTTCTCTGCTGACAGTACAATGTTAAAATAGCCTAATATTTATATTGGCACGAACACAATTTTTGTATAGCATTTATTATAGGTTACTTAATCTCATTCTTGCCGTTAGAGACATTTGAATGTGAGATTATGGAAACGAGATCTAAATTTTGCGGAACCGTCAGGTCGGGAAATAAAGCGGGTGAACACCGAGTGTATTTTAAGCGGTTGCTGAATAGAACCTTGTGGGAGCGGGACAGAAAAAAAACAATCCCGCGCAGAACTCCTTAAACCTTAGGTGTGTATGTGTGTGTCCCGAATAAATAATAATACAAAAAAAAGGAATAAAGTTCAAAAGTCGGACTGTAAGCGAATGAGTATAATTGCTATTCACACCTTTATTAAAATGGCTGTAATCTGTTACCACAATAGTACTTGATCTGTTTAAAATGATTTCCTTGATATATGCCTAAGGTGTTAAATTAAAAATCAACATTAAAATTTGTCTAATCCAGTAATTATTTTTTTCTATTTTTGATCTGAGCACAATCAGAAAATCAGAAAACCCATTGTTATTCGTTTTTTCATTTTAGTTCAGGAAATAAATAATGGAAAAACAAGTCGTTTTTCATCTTTTTATTTTTGGTTTTAATTTGAAAAAACGATTGAACGAATGATCCACGGACGGTGACGGACCCATCATATTCCGCGATTATAGGCCTATATAAAAGTATTTAATTTGTATCCATAGGCCTACTCTGTGTAGCTGGCCCGCCATCTACTGGCTAAAAAAAATATTGGCCCGCGGCCAAAGTTACTTGCCGACCCCTGACATACAGGGAGGGCTTTCTCGGGACATAGGCGCCAGACCGATAGACAGACCAGTCTACATTTGTCACGTGATTTGGTTCAACCTTGTTCGACATATGGGGAGAGAGTTGTGGAAGGCCTATACTTCATGTTAAACATAAATGTATAGCAGCAAAGACAACGTCGCAGTATTGACGGCAAAATAGGCTACAGAATATTTTGTTCTGTATTGACAGGTGCAATATTTGAAAATCGACAATTATTTATTATTAATTTTTTAAAATTACATTTATATCTGCATTTATGTCAAAACCTAGAGACTTTCAGACATCAAAATGTAATTTATTAATATGTATTCATGTCAAAATGACATATAAACATCTTTTCCTATTCTATTTTGCCTGGAAACGCTTCCAAGCTTTCCAAACGCTTATTTTGCGTGTCGCGTGAAAAATAGGCATCGGTTCTATTTCTAGCATGCACGCGTGTCACGCAGGCAGTGTCCAAGCTCTAACCTGTTAACATGAGAGCCGAAATAAAAACAGACACGCCACGCAGCCAGTGTGTCGCCGGCCTAAGAGTTATGTGTCAACTTCAACTAACCTTAACACAACCTTTCAGCTGGTCAGGCTGGGCAAGCAGCTTAAACCAGATAAAACCAGGTCTATCTCTGTAGGTCAAGGTAACAAAACAACTTCTGCTGAGAGATAGCCTACACTGCCTTAATTTGCATGAAAAAAAATTAAAAAAAAAGTCCATGCTGGCGGTTTCGCTGATTTGGCTGGTCGGCCATCTGATCTCCCAGCCTGACCAGCATACAAGCCTACAAAACCTGACCAGCCTAAGCAGTTCGGCCAAGCTGGGAGACCAGCAAACCATCTGCCTGGTTTAAGTGTTCGTTTGTTTGTTTGTTCTTTCGGCAGGGCTGCTGATTCTGTACAGACAATTGAATTACAGGTAAAACGTTTGCTAATAACAACATAAAATAAGACAGAAATGACAAACTTTTAAAATGCACACACTGTAGAAGCATAGATCATTTAATTTGCAGGCAGTGATAAAATGTTTTTGATAACTCATGAATACGGCTTCCTGTGGGTCACACTACCTCTGCATGTGGTGATCTACTGTGTCTAATACCTCACTGTAAAACATTATGTGATCAATAAGTTATGAGAAACTGTTTTTACATTGCTTTAACTCATCAAAATAGGTTAAGCAATTTTCAACTTTTTTATGTTATACAAGTTTCAACTCAATTTTTAAGTCAGTTTAATGTAATTTTAAGTTGAAATGACTTAAACATCCAAGTTGATTGTACTTAAAAAATTTAAGGCAGCAACTTTTCTTTTTTTCTTTTCTTTTTTTTTTACAGTGTACCAACTTTTTGTTGATTCATATTTAACAAAGCATATATATTTCATCAGCTCAAACGTTTATTAAAACCACTGTCCCGTGATAAATATCCTGGATATACTCTGTGGTTGTCTGGAAAAGTGCCGCTATTAGCCAGTGATGCGAGATGAATGCAACTTCCCTTTGGCATTAATTGAAGAGGAAAGTGAAAGCTGGTTTCTGAGTTCTCCAGGCAGGAAGGTCAAGGTTAATGTAGCCTTGACTGTATGGGCTTAATTATCTGTGACTAAATGTATAGAGCAAATTGAACCAGATTAAAAATCAGGTCACATGTATGACAAAATGCAAAGGTTTTACACTTAGAAGAAACATCTACACCCTTGTCTTGTTAATATCAAATGAATTCTGAGATCTGGAAAGACATTTGAGAACTTCATCCTGTGAAGATAAGAGCTCCTTGTGTAAAGTTAAGAGCAGACTTGGCTGTGATGAAGCAATGAAACCTCGCTTGAATGATTTCCAATGGATTATTGTGCAGTTTCATCAACTCTTTTCAAATCAATGCTGGCTGTCAGTTTTTTAGCCTGCATTTAAAATATATATATATTTAAAGGATTTGGCTGGAATCATATTATCTTTAAGTTAAATTAAACTGTAATTTTACCCCAGACATAATCATCCACTCATTTAAAAATGCATTATTAGTTTAAATTTAGCACATAAGCAGTGAAGAGGCTCAGATTACAATGGTTGGCATTAAAATGATATTAAGACTATGAATTATTTCGTAGCAATAAAAACGGCCATTTCAAAGGACCAGTTTTCAAAGCAATTATCAGGACATTACAGCAAATCCCTAAAAAATGATGCGTGTTTGGAAACATGGCAGCGCAGCTGTCTAAACTGTGCTGTGGGCACGGTTACAGCGCATGATGGGCTGTGGAAAGCACCACTGGACTCGTGCACTCAAGCAGAAACAAGTGAAATGTTGAAATGTTTCTATGAACGCAATTTTCTTTTTCCCGTGCTGATGTTCTGAAACAGGAAGTTGGGTTGGGCATATCAAAGTATGCTTGTTTTTAAATAGCCAATAGCCTATCAGGCACTATGCAAAATTAATTTTGTGGTAATCAACCTTATGCCACAAATGCTATCGATTGAGCTTAACTTGTACCGTAAATATTGGGGATGTAACAATATATTGTGTTACAATATATCACAATACAAAAATGCAACAATATATCATTGATAGTGACAATATGTATTGTCTATAGTTCACTCAAAATTAAAATTACTGTGTGAGAATAAAATTCAAGTTTTCAGAGTTTTAGTGTCAGTACTGCATTAAACTACTATATAATGTTGAATATAATGTATAATAATGCAATGGGGGAATATTTGTGGGTCCTGATAATGCCAAATGTCAAAAGTGGCCTACATTATTTTAAATATATCTAGTCAGTGACAGAGATCAAGCATATTAGTCTATAATAATTCTGTATTTTCAGCTTCAGAATCATGAATATTGTTATTCTGGTGTCTCTATTTTCCTGTGCATTGGGTTTCAACACCAAGTCCAAGCCTATTCATTTACACCCATGATGTAACACCAAATGTAGCATTTTAATCAACAGTACATTGTTAACCTTTAATCATATGAGGGGATCGTTACACCCCTAGTAAATATTCCTTTAGACTACACAGTGGTCATTTATGAAGATATTAATTTGGGGCATTTAGTAACACTTTTTCAATCTTTCTACCTCCCAATGAATGTTGATTTGCGAACACTGTTCCTCTCTGCAGTTTGTCCATGGATGGCATATGCATAACCTATTAATGTGTTTCCCTTGACACATTAAATAATTTATCTGCATTTGTTTTCTGCAATGCAGATACACACTATGGTAGACGGCTCACATTTACTTTGACAACTCACATAGCAAAGTATAAATTATCAGAGCTCTTTTATAGCTGACACATCCTTCTAATAGAGCTAATTTTACTCACCGCTACAGTGGTACATATGAGCTACCTTAAGCTCCTGTTTCATTGCTTTGTGTCTGTGCTGTGTCTATATCAGTGTATATTCTTCAAGAAACATCTATGGTTCCATGGAGAACCTTTATCATTCCATGGAATCTTCTCATTAAAAAAAAAGGTATTTATTGTGAAAAAAAGTTTCTTTAGATTATTGAAATGTTCTTTACACTTAGGGGGAAAAAACTTTTATTTTAAGAGCTGTTCACTGAAAGGTTCTTTGGCTAAACCAAAATGGTTCTTCCAAGGCATCATCGCAAAAACCCAGTTTTAGAACCTTTATTTTTAAAAGTCTATGGCATGTGAAAAAAGGCTGTGTGTGATCCCGCTCATTTCTAACCCAATACTGAAGGCAACAGCTGAGCAGTGTTGACAGAGCTTTGTGTTGCAGGCTGCCAGTCCACTTCTGCCATTTCAGAGCTGAGCCATTAGGGAATGCCATTATTGCTATTGATTTGCTTGTTTGCATTCGTTCATGAAGTTGTTGTACAGAGTGGAGAGAAAGACTCCAGGTTTGATTCTAAGGCAGACCTCGGGACAACCACTTTTTGACGAATCAGTGTGTGTGAACATTTAACCATTCTTCTATCTTATTTTTAGCTTCTAGCTCATCCAAGCCCATTTAAAGTCAAAATAATATAGTAGTTATATTTACATTTATTCATTTAGCAGAAGCTTTTATCTAAAGGGACTTACAAAAGTTACAAATAAGTGGGAAAAGTTGCTTCCGACACAGATTGAGGATCTGCTATAGTTAAAAAGTGTCCGGTCCTCCGTTACTAACTCAAAAATGTCCCATTACAACTAATACTGGGTTGTCTGAGACGTTATTGGAGTAACAAGGATGCAGCAAGATTGTGTGAGATTTATTTTATACGACAGTTCAATAAACAAGAAGTTGACAAAAATAATTCCAAACAAAGAAACAGCAGAACACCAAACTACTGTAGTGATGTTTCATTCCTGAATGATTCAGGGTTTTTTTGTTGTGTTTTTTTTATTTTTTTTATGGAAGCCTATTTCCGCCACTTAAAAAACAAAGAAAAAATCATACCTTATTAAATCATAATTATGACACAAAAAGTCTAAATTATGAGATAGTAAATTGATATTGTGAAATACTAAGCCATTATTATGACTCAAAAAGTAAGAATTATGACAAATAAAATATAAATTATGATATAAAGTCATAGTTATGGCACAAAAGGGTCAAAATAAAAAAATGTTATATGACTATCTCCTAATTTCAACTTTTTCTCTCATAATTGTGACTTAGTGTATCATAATTTTGACTTTTTATCGAAGAATTATACCTTAACATCTCATCATTTAAACTTTTTGTGTCATAATTATGACTTTTTAGGCCAACAAAAAAACATTTGTGTGTGTGTAAGAAAAGGGCTTCCATAGTTATTGAACAAATCAGTTGAGTGAATGATTCAGTTACTTACTCATAAAGAGAGTCACTTGTCTTGTTATGAATGATTCAAACTTTTTGAACAAATTAGTTCAAATTTCATTAGTTTGCATTAGTTAATTTATTAACTAACATGAACTAACAATGAGCAATACATTTGTTACAGTATTTATTCATCTTTGTTAATGTCAGTTAATACAAATAAAGCTGTTCATTGTTTGTTCATGTTAGTTGCCAGTGCATTAACTAATGTTAACACGATTTTAATAAAGTATCAGTGAATGTTGAAATGTTTCTATGAACACAATTTTCTTTCTCGTGCTGACGTACTGAAACAGGAAGTTGGGTTGGGCATTTCAAAGTGCATGTGCTTGTTTTTAAATAGCCAATAGCCTATCAGGCACTATGCAAAATACATTTTGTGGCAATCAACCTTATGCCACAAATGCTGTCGATTGAGCTTAACTTGTACCGTAAATATTAGGGGTGTAACAATATATCGTGTCACAATATATCACAATGCAAAAATGCAACAATATGTATCGTTGATAGTTACAATATGTATTGTCTATAGTTCACCCAAAATGAAAATTACTTTGTGAGAAAAAAAGTTTACAAAGTTTTAGTGTCAGTACTACATTAAACTACTATATATAATGTTGAATATAATGTATAATAATGCAATGGGGGGAAATTTGTGGGTCCTGATAATGCCAAATGTCTGATGTTACCAGTAAAAAAAGTGGCCTACATTATTTTAAATATATCTAGTCAGTGACCAAATACAAGCAAATTCGTCTAAAATAATTCTGTATTTTCAGCCTCAGAATCATTATTAAATCATGCTAACTAATGTAGTTAACTAATGATAACTAATGAACCTTATTGTAAAGTGTTACCTAAAGATCTTTAGTAAATCTAAGCGATGTGCCTTTTTGCTTTATTGGGCCACATTCATATGAACACAGTGTCACAGAATAAAATTGTGTTGTTGCTGTGCAGAACTGTGAATAAGGCTGAGTGAATGCTTTGGGGAATCTGGCAGCAAAGCCTGGAGTTGGCGAGTTTGCTCCCGAGGCGACCTCTGGCATATGGTGTATGTACCCCTCGCTGTGGAAGCACTTGCTGCCTACTGTTCTCACAGAGCCTGTCAACCAGCGGGGTTTGGCCATACTGAAGTCCAGACGGAGACCAGGGAATGGTGCAAAGCCCAGGCCAAAGGGTCAGTCTGCCTAAGGACTGTTGGAGAATAATCAGAACACGAAACCGTTGAGCTCTCACCTGTGCTGTCATCGTAAACCACAGTGACCGTTTTCCACTTGAAGAAGTGAACCAAGTCTAAGATGGCTCTGCTGAGGGAGGAGAAGTCTGGGTAAAGGCTGACGTAGAAGGAGTCACGGTTGTCTGACACTTGGTGCTTCCACTTGGTCTGGATGTGCGGCACCCCGAGGGCGTTACAGATGGACTGCACCGCGTTGGCCGAGGAGCTGTGGGACGGGCCGAAGATGGCCGCCACACCCAGAGAGAGCTGGTCACAAGCTGGAATAATACAATACAAAAGAGAGAAAAATACAGTTTTATTAACTTGTTACTTTCTGGGCTCTGGGTTTCCAGAGCAGTCTGCACACTGAATGTTGTTATAAAATAGGTTACACTTTATTTTAAGGTGTCATTGTTACAGTGTAATTATATATTTAAGTACTGAGTAATATTAATTAACTACATGTACTTACTATAGGGTTAGGGTAGGTTTAGGGTTTGGTTGAGGGTAAGTTGCATGTGATTATGCATAATTTACTATGGTAAGTACATGAAACATATGTAACAAGGACACTGTAAAATAAAGTGTTACCTAAAAATATAATATAATGGATTGCCTGGAGAGAGAGAGCACACAACGAATTAGGTTATTTCCTTTGTTTAACTTTTTTGTATTTGATATTTTACAAGCTGAAATTGTCATGATTCTGCCATCTAGTCTTTAATTTTCCCTGGTCTTGAGGCAGGATCATGACAGACCCATGTTTTATGTGTAAGCACATGGCCATTTGTTTGGGCTGTGTGCTTGCGTTGTCTGGTCATGTAACCCCGCCCACTTGTTACCCTCGTTTAGTCATCATTGCTTTACCCTTGTCACCTGTTTCCCTCATTAGTTTCTCCCTATTAATCCCCTTGTGTTTGCTGTCCTGTGCCGGTTCATTGTCATTCTTTATGTGAAACCAACTGTGAGTAACCTGTTGAAAGTCTTGTGAAGAGTTTGTTCCTGTCTTAGCTGTTAGTTTATTGTTCAGTTTTCTGTCTGAGTCTTAGTCTAGTCTTATATAGTCGATCCTGTCTTGTTTTGCCCCCTCGTGGGTTTTGTTTTCCCTGTTTTTCTGTAATAAACGTATAGTTCACTTGCATACTGTCTGCATTTGGGTTCATTTCCTTGCACCATCATAACAGAAATAATAAAAAAAGGAGAAAAATAAAGTTGTATTAACTTGTTACTTTCTGGGCTCTAGGTATCAAGAGAAAAACACATAATATATTAAAGCGTCTTCGAAGTTCCCATGGTTTCTACAAAATAAAACCGGAAATCGAGGGTAACGCGGGTATGATGTCATAGGTGATGCACGGTCCGTGTCCAGGTTAAAACTGCTTATTTCTCTGGATTTAGACATTCTTAGAAACATTTGGGATAATGTAAGTACACAAGTCAACTAAATATATAACATTTTCTAGTGGTTTCTGGATATTTTAATCCTAAAATCTTACATAGTGTGCCTTTAACTTTTTTGTATTTGATATTTTGTTATAATACAATGTCCAATCCGCATTGTGTACTTTCATTGTCCAAAATAATATTTATTCCAAACTCTGAACTCATTTGCTTTTATTACCCATAATTATTTTGGCAATGCCACTGTGTTTTAATTGCATCTTTGTAATCTTTAAATAAACTGGCATGGAAAACAAAGTTGCAGCGGCTAATGGAGTGTGTAATCATTATAAGAGAATTCAGATGTTTCCCCAGTGTGTAAATGACATATGATTGCAGCCTGCAAACCTGTCTCAGGGGTATCAGTAGTTCACTGAATCACCCCTTCTGACTCATTACCTAAAACCAATCAATTCTCTCTGCATCTGCACCAGACGGCTACTGATGTCCCCCGTGGTTAAATGAATTCAATCTAAAGCCTCATATATATATATATATCTCAGAGCACATTTGTCTGATGGTGTGAGGTCTCGCTTTACCTTTCCTGGAGGCCTCGAAGCTGTCGTGGATGTTTATCCTCTGGATGTCGTATGTAAGTGTGGTGTTTGGCAGTAAAGTTCTGTTCCTGTTGATTGTGTTTAAAGCAAACTTAAAGGCAAGTTCTTCAGCACCTGATGGGCCACTTTCGATGGATTCAAATATCCCTCCTAAAAAGAGAATAAAGAGAAAAGCAGTATTATTAACCTGTTACCATATGGGCTCTAGTTCTCTCATTGAATTTTATAATATAATATAACATAACATAACATAACATAATATAATACTCATTGAATAATATAATATAATACACTCAGTGAATAATATAATTTATATTATATTATATTATATAGATAGAAGATTTGCAATACATTTAATTTGCAAAGTTGGTTTACTGTCAATTTCTGTCATATACTGTAACAACAACAAAACCTCTTGTCGACACCTGTAGATAATCTAGTGAAAAAGAAGTATACTATAGCATACTTTTAAAAAGAGTGCTTATTTCAGAAATAATATACTTTAAAAGAATATGCTTAAGTGTGAACTGAATGTCATGTTTTCAGATACTTAATTGTATATTAAGTGCAATTAAATGAAAATGCATTAGTTTACATTTATATTAAATGCATTTATCTGAACTTTAGAGTTTTTTGTGAGCCTTTATGTAATTTCATAATTATGTGATACGGTTAGAGTGTACTGCCGAATACACTGAAAGCATTTATGTTAAACTAAAATATATTTCTGTAATTTCATGTATTTATAAATATATTTGAGATTGAACATTTGTATTGAGGAAGTTGCAATTTTGTACATTTTAAATATATTAACTTTAAATGCAATAACACAGTTAAAATTATAATCAACTACTGTACAAATGACTAAACACATAAAAATATACTTCCTTAAAGCACAACAACAACTTTAAAACAATGATTTAACATGTACTTTTGAACAAGAGTATTATTATTTAAGTATGTTAAAACATAGTCATAAAAATGTACTTTCTTTAAGTGCATTTAAGTAGCCTTTTATTTCATTAATTAATGGGTCCCACTTTATATTAAGTGGCTTTAAGTACTATGTACTTACATTGAAATTAATAATTTGATATAATGGACTTATTGTGTTCATACATGTTTTTACATTGTACAATATTTTGAAAATACCTGCATGTAATTACAGCTGTAATTAATTTATGTAATTACATTTGTAATTACACTGACCCTTTCCTTACACCTTAACCCACCCTTAAACCTACCCATACCACCACACCTATCCCTAACCTTACCCGTGTCACACCTCAATAGCAGCAAAAGTGTTTTACAATACAACATGAACTCAGTAAGTACACTGTACTTATTTTTCGATGTAAGTACATAGTACTTAAAGCCACTTAATATAAAGTGGGACCAATTCATGTATTATCTGCTTATACACTTATGTTCACAAAGGAAGGTGGGAAATAAATACAATTAGAAAAAAATGTAACAAATAGTGTAGTGCAAACTTAGGTGTAGAAATACCAGCATAAATACAAGAACAGCAAAATATGGAATCAAAGTATTTAGGTTTAGTGCGGTGAAAGTCAAAGAACAGTGTGATAGCAGAAGTTGGAAGGGGAAAAGAAAATTACCGCTTGCTTTGACTCAACCCATTCGAGTGTATAATAGATATATATTCCCAAGCTCCTTACAGAAGGAATGTTTTTAGAGCGCTTTCCCTTTGTGAGTGTGCTTGACAGGCTGTATATAAATGGATGCCTTTAGTGTTGGGGACTGATGTGTTCTGATTGGCTGGCGTATCAATCAATCAAGCCCTAGGGAGCAGTGAAGCACAGCATGGAGAGATTGAAGTGTTTTGCTTGGGTCAGTCAGCAGTTTGCCCCTGTTGACTCACCATATGTCAGACTAGAGCTCGATTCAGTGTTTTACTTACACTCACTGGAGGCTCCATCATTTAAATGATCCCTCAAGACAGTGCAAATAAAACCATTTCACCGCCACAGACAACTCTCTACTGTTGGATATTAAAAGGTGTAGGACCAGATCAAGTATTACTTATAGTTGTTGTTTCAACACCTTCTGCAAATTGTGACAATACTTGTTTTCTTAGATTGAAGAAGTTAAGAGCAATACATTTATCAACTTACAGGTTATAAAGTTTACTGTAGCTATGGCTGTTACAGTATTTGTTCTGGCATTTGGCCAAAATCTCATATTATTAAAGACGAAGAGCTACAGACAGGCTGTGTCTCTAAGTGCTAAAGAACTGGCTATGACTTGAAAACAAATGCGACACTCTTCTCCGCTCCTCAAACACATTAAACATTAGCCTTTATATCTAGTGTTTCTTAAAGAAAGAAATGCGCTTTACCTATTCAAAAGATCAGTTCTTCATTCATCTTTGCATTGCAAACAAGCAGAGATGCTACAAACTGTGTGCGAAACTTCATTCACCATAGAGGTGGGTGGAGTTATGAGGTTTGACTGACAGCTTGAGGAGCCAATAGAGTTGTGCGGTTCAGTCACAAGCTTTTTTGAATACTTTTCATTGGCAAAATATTTGCAAAACACACAGACAAGCGTAAAGGGCGACCAATAGTTATGATTTATGAAAAAAATTGTGAATAATGGAGATACGAGATTTCCACCAACAGCGTTTAAGAAACTTTGCATGTACATGTCAACTTATCCGACTAACCTTAACCATAACCTAACAGTCTACTTATACTTGACATGTAGTTGTAGAGTTACTAAGGCCAATAGTTAGTGAAATATCTAAAGTGGGCTAACAAAATAAAGTGTAACCAAAAAAAAAATGTAAACTGGATATTAAAAAGTAAAAATAGTTGCAGATAAATGAATAGAGAGTGGTTGGAACAAATCCCTTACAGCATGTTCTGTACAAAGAAGCGAGAAATTGAGATACTGGTACAAATCTCTCAGCCTTTTACAAAAGAGAAAGATAAAAAAAAAAATCAAACAACTTCCCCTTGTGGATTTACTATGATATGAACAAAATATCTCTTTTTGTTGTTACTTTTGAGGAACTGTGTGTTTCAGTTTAAAAAGTGTCTGAGGTTTTAGTCAATGTTTACTACCAGTACTATTCGTGGTTACATAATTTCATAAGGTGTCCCATTGACTCAAGTGCCTGATATATGACAATGCATAACTTGTCCATAATCAATGTGTTTCACAATTTGTTTTTTATGTCAAAATATTGAAGAAACAGTCCATCCATCAATTTACCTGATTTGTATTTTCTCACATGTAACTTTAAGATGCTGTAAAGTTCTAACTTATAGATTTTAGATCATATAAAACAAATTAAAAAACCTAACTTTGGATTTGGAACAAGTAGTATAAAGCAGCATAAAGTGTATTTTCACTATAAATGCTTAAAATCTCCACTGTGTTTTATTACTGCACTGCGATATAGAAGCAGATCTACACGAGGAACAGAACGAGTAATATTGATTACTGCATGAAAACAAACGTAAGGTCACTGGAGGTCATCAACTGACATTCTCTATGACAGACAGACAACGGACAGGTAACAACACACTCTCCCCCCAGGAAAAACATTCACACATTAAATATCCATCATCCATCTCGTAACTCATAGGGCAAACTCTGACAGTGATAAACTGGGGTTTGTATGATATGATGAAATGTCAGTTTCTCATCAAGGTCTCTGACGAATCTGGATTTTCCCATAGCCATTCAGTCTCTGTCTATATGTGGTTTCAAATGACGTGTACGATTTACAGACTGACCGTTCGCATTCACCGTCTCTTTCTTTCTTAATGTGTCAAGACAGACATTTTACTCAAGATTCTGATTGGCTGGAAATATAATAATTTAAAAAATAACTAATAACTTATTTTATTTGAATATTTTAACTGTTTAGTCATATGGAAATATCAATGACTGCTTTAACTAGTCTGTGTTGGCAAGTGGTACAATGCATTTTGTGCACTGAAATCATTTAATGCACACCTAGCCATGGATTATTCATATATTATATGCAATTTAAGATAGTGTGTGACTAGATGTCAGAAAAAAAGTATTTGTGTTTGTCCCAGTCTCCTTCCTGTACAACAATTCCTTTGGATTCTGCTCAGTAATTTTATACCATTTTAGTCTTGTAAATGAATACATGTTTATTATTTGTACTGTATTTTTACTGTATATATCCTAAAGGGACATGGTGATGGGAAAATATATTTCAATGGTTTTGCATTCTCTCGTGCAAGTTTCCCCCAAGAAACTTAATTCGCTCACAATACCTTTGCGTTCCCTCGCAAAAATGTGCATTATTTCATATTTACATAAAGTTTCTCAGAGGAACGCAAAAGCATTGACATAATTTTTTCTCCCATCTCATATTTCTTTCCATCACCATGTCCCTTTAGGGGCCCAATAGTATGTTGCATTTGATCAGACATATGCAGAGCTTTTCAGTTGAGACTGCAGAATATTTTATCATTGCCATATAACTAATGTATAGACTTAAGAACCTAAAATGCCTACAGTAAATACTTAATATTTAAGATACATTTTTAAACATAAAAATGGTTAAAGTCACCATGAAATCCAAATCGACAATTCCTATTGTTTTATGGAATATTGCAGTAATTATTATAAATGAGTTATTGGTGCGCCAATATTTTTCCCTTGTAAACTTGAATCGGAACAAGTTCCTCTTGCAGCAACTCTTCTCTTCTCTGATGACGAGGGCGGGGCAACCTGTCACTCACACGAGATCAGCCAATAGCAAACCACAACCATCCAATCAATTCCCCACGGACAAAATCAAGCCCGCCCACATTTGTTCTTGTTCCAGAAGCGTTTCACTCGGATATACGTCACACTAGGGAAGAAATGACTAGCACAACTTCCATTTCCAACACAGGCTCATTGGAAAAACGTACCAGTGGCAACATTTTTGCAAAACGCAAAATACGTACCAATACGTACAAATCACTGCAGTTTCTAACAGAAATGAACACTAGAGGCAGTAAAACAGCAAGCACTTTTAATCGTTTTAACACACAATTATGATTACAGGGGAAGATTATGATTTAAAGGGATACTTCAGGATTTAGCATTAAGCTTTGTATTAGTAGAAAACCTGTAGTATTTTCGAATTACCGTGCTTTCCACCGTCATATCCCCCTGAGACGAGAGATTTATGTATTTTTTGTCTGGAAAAAATCCTCCGATGACGCAAAAATCGTCATTTTGCGTCATCGGAGGACTTTTTGGCCAGAGGTTAAAGACTACAGCCAGTAGGAGGAGCTGTCCCGCATGTTTTCAACCCGCCCATAGAGGGTGGGATCTCACTCACAGAAGAAAGCTGAGTAGTAGGAGAAAGCTGAGTAGTAGGAGAAAGCTGAGTAGTAGGGGTTACCATACTCTTTTTCCCGGACATGTCCGGCCGTCGAGATCGCCCAAAATGTCCGGGATTCGAATTTTGCTTTCTGCAGTCGCCATTCATTGTTTACATGCACACCTTTTGTTTCAATCTAACTGAATTCATTCCGATTGGTGAATCTGAATGTAATGTTTACATGAACGCTAAATCGCTTGATGTGCGTTTTAACATTGCTAAGAAAATTCCCACTCCTCCGTGAGAGATGCGAGACCGGCGCGTCTCAGTAATGACGCCACCGGCCTCGCGCCGTTCTCCTGCGCCCCTCAGCCTCGTCCTGCTCGCCACAGTAAACATAATGAATGGCGACTGTAGAACGCAAAAGCCGAATCCCGGACATTTTGGGCGATCTCGAAATCCTGGGGAGACTCACTAGTAGCCTAGCCTTGTTGTTTTCAACTGCGCTCTCTTACCGGTAGGCGCGGCTTGGGAGTGGCCTCCTAGGGCAGCGAAGCAAGCAGGCCCGGAGTGGGTAATCGGGAGAATCGGGAGAATTCCCGGTGGGCCGCTTCACTTTTGGGCCGGTCGAGGATATATATATATTTTTTTTTTCACATTTCAATGTCACGTTAGTTACATTAGGCTACACACGTTCCGCATTCTGACACCGCAGCGCGCAGCCTCTGCATGGGTTGTACCATGTGAGGGAGTTCTCCCCTCCCCTCCTATAGAGTTGGTTGGGTCCATAACACGTCTTTTCCAAAACGTTTTCTCAGGTAGGCTACCGCGGCACCGCCGGCGCCTACCGATAGCTGGGCCGGCCCTACCTTAACGGTACGCGTCAGGGAGGATGGATGGGAGGAAGAGGCCAGGAGGTATGGAAGCTTTGTTTCTGCCACAGAATAAAACATTTTAAAAGATAATTGCGACTTTTTATCTCACAATTGCGAGTTTACAGCTCGCAATTCTGACTTTATTTCTCAGAATTGCGAGATATAAAGTCAAAATTGTGTGAAATAAAGTCGCAATTGCGTGTTATAAAGTCAGAATTGCGAGATATAAAGTCAGAATTGCCTGAAATAAAGTCGCAATTGCGTGTTATAAAGTCAGAATTGCGAGATAGAGTCAGAATTGCGTGATATAAAGGCGCAATTGTGTGTTATAAAGTCAGAATTGTGAGATATAAATTCAGAATTGTGTGAAATAGTCGCAATTGCTTCTTATAAAGTCAGAATTGCAAGATATAGCCTAAAGTCAGAACTGCGTGAAATAAAGTCGCAATTGCTTATAAAGTCAGCAAGATATAGAGTCAGAATTGTGATATAAAGTCGCAATTGTATGTTATAAAGTCAGAATTGCGAGATATAAAGTCAGAATTGTGTGAAATAAAGTCGCAATTGCTTCTTATAAAGTCAGAATGGCAAGATATAAAGTCAGAACTGCGTGAAATAAAGTTGCAGTTGCTTATAAAGTCAGAATTGCAAGATATAGAGTCAGAATTGTGTGATATAAAGTCGCGTTATAAAGTCAGAATTGCGAAATATAAAGTAAGAATTGTGTGATAAAGTCGCAATTGCTTCTTATAAAGTCTAAGTGAATTATTATTTAACCTTTACATTATTTGTTGAACCATGGTATTAATACAAACTACACAATAGCTGAACTGTTGCTTCATTTATCCAATTTAGAAAAAGTGCTAATTTGGAATTCCACCATGGAAAAAGTGGGCCGGTCTTGGGCCTGAAACTCTGAAAAGTGGCCCCACTCCGGCCCTGGAAGCAAGTGCATTCTGGGAGTTGTTGTCTTTCATCCACATAAGCCAAAAATACATTTTCTGGCTTTTCTCAGTCTAGAAAGCTCCAAATACAAAAATAATTTCACATTTCTTCTACATAAATGACCTATTTTAAATACACATTCATCTTTCCAGAGGTGAAGTATCCCTTTAATAAAGACTTGTTTTCACACGGCTCCTTGCACAATTATGTTATTACCTCAAAACACTTTTACCATAGTGCATGATTTGTAAACGAATACATTAATATATAGAACTTTTCATCATTTAATCAGCTCGATACTTTCAGTTTTACTGACATATTAAGCTTGCGCGATATCTCAGCTGATACAGAATTGCGCTCGGGTACGAATCCTGTGAAAGACGAGTCACGATAAAAGAGCTCAAAGACAAGAGCTGAAAAACAAGCTAAAATGGAGTGCGTTTTTATGTCACATTTGCTTTTGTTAACACTATCGGGTAGGTTTAGGGTTTAGTGTAGGTGTACATTATTTTAAAATGAAGCATTGAGCTTTTAGCGACACTCACTGGACATTTCAATTCAGAACTGCGGTGATGCATACAAACTCCAACATAATAAAACATTACCATATTCACGTTCATCTGTTCCGGAAAAAACTAAACATGCTTTTAGCTCCATTTACTGGACATTTCACTTTGAGACTGTCGTGAAACGTGCACGATGCAACACATTTTGCGTTTTGCAAAAATGAGACTGGGCTGTCCATTTCATGCTGACTTTACACATTCTCATGATTTCAGTTTTCCGTCAGATGAAACCAGCCTGGCAGAAGAGCTGCATGTTTACAGCTGGCATCCGTGCAGGGACTGGCACTGGCTCAGTTCTCAGCTGGCCTGTGTCGTGAACAATACCCTGTGACCCGATCGCTCGCATCAGACTCACGCATGCCACCGCATTCGATAGCATCCGCTCTCAGAAGCTGTGATATATTTATCACACAGCAGTTACTTAATCAATGCTAGCACAATACATCCATTTCTGCATCCACAGGGAACGCTTGCTTACAGCCGAGCACCAGGACAGCACAGAGGAAATTAGTAAAGTAGAGGACATCTTCGTGCCATTTATCATCTAACATCATCAATCGCTCTGACCACAGAGGGATTTCCTACAAAACTGATCAATATCATACAAGAAAGACTCAGTGAAATGAGTTTTGCTTTGATTTCATATCACAAGGAATTTAAATGACAAGCTTTATCACATGAAACAGTTTTCAACATGAAAATGGCACATGCTTTTATTTTATTTTTGCTATTTCTTTCTTAATATAACACATTTCAGGGAGTCTTTTAGAATATAAGGCAATCACTTGTTAGCCATTATCAGAAGTTAACTTTGATGAATATTATCGATGGTTTTATTTGTGTTCTAGTTGCTGTCCAGTGTTCGGGTGGGAAGGAGCCGTGCTGAACTGCTGAATTCGGAGGAGATTTATCTTGGAAGACTTAAGAGGATTTTTAAGGGGAACAGATGAGGGGTGTGAAATCTCATCTACATAAATGTTGATTCATGCTGGTTTTATCATAAGTTCAACCCCACTTTTATAGCTTACTGAAATGTGCTGCGAATTGATAGCAGAATGTCTGCTGGTCTCCATAGCTGTGAGAAGGCAATGCTGCTTGAAGAAGCCCCTGAAAACACTCTGTTGAATGGGTCGTGTGCAGTTTTATAGATGATGTGTTTGTTTCCGCAAGGTGTCTTAAGTTTTCAGCTGCTCCTGATATACCATGCTGGTTGACAGACATTTTTTGCATAGCTATGCACTGGATCAGTATCAAACCAGCAATAATCACCTAAACCAGTATGGAAATTCATTCATTTAGTTGTAAAATTCATAAATGTTCAGGAACTCCACTTGAACTAGAGATAATTATGAAAGGTGTTAATTCTTCCAACTCACTCCAGAGGAAATTTATATTGCTCAGAGGCTCTCAGAAATAATCAAGTATCAATATTGTCACAGACGTTTCTCCTAAAATTCATTGTGTGAAATAAAAATAGAAACAAATGAGACAATTGTTACAGTAAGAGATAGAACAATCAAATGAATGTGGATAGCTCTGATAGTTTAAAGAGTTTGTGTTTGTTGAGTGTGATTTTGATTGCAGATTTAATCTTGGCAGATCAGAGATGTGAGATTATCTCCTGAATTACATATTAATATAATTATATCCTGAAACTCTATAAAAGGCATGTGTGAGATTACCAGGGTCTGTTTTCTCAGGTACAACATCCGAGAAGCAGGAGACTTCAAGTTCTGGTGCCAGATTCATTAACATTATTAAGAGTAAAATACTTCCTAACTGCTATTTTCTTAAGAACATTTTTTTTTTTACTCCTAAAAAATAAAAATACAAAATTATTATCTTTTCTAAATATTGTTCTTAAGACAAAACTTAAGAGGAATGCAAATTATTGAAAAGAATCTTAAAAATGATCATAAATAGCCTAAAATTAAAAGGATGATAAATCCTCAAAGGTAATATGTTCAATACATTTATGAAGCTGTTTCAAATTAATTCTTGCAATTAAGCTTTACAACAGAACTCTAGAAACACATAACTACTAGAGATGCACAAGTGGCATCGAGGATCGATCGTGAAAACAATGATCGTCTTAATTGTGCTACTTTCTTCTGAACTTGAAATTCAGTAACAACTCTACAAAAATGTGTGAAATTGGGACCTCGTTTTTTATTTTAAAGTTTTTATGGCACAATTTTCAGCAGTATGTAGGTGAGCATGTGTGATCACACACTAAACACTAAAACACACACAGGTACAGGACGCTTTCACACTAGAGAGAGCGCAAAGAAATGCAACAGACTGCTGAATCTTGAGACCAGCTAAAACTAACACGACACATTCAAAATGAGACAATCAGTGCTAAACCTCAGTCAAACCAGTTGCAACAAAAATAGCATGCATGCTTATTATGATAATTACGGGAATCTGCAGACAGAGCAAAAAAAAAAAAAAACGGGCTATGATGGATGACGAAAATTATGCTGCAACAATTGCAATATTAAAAACAAGGTCCCGATTTGACACGTTCAATCATGGCCAATCATTGTTTTCATGATCGATCATTGTTATGTGTGTGTTATGTTGTTATGTTAGTTGGTTTTCAGCAAGACCTGCCATATAATCAGATAACAATAAACCCATCATTTTAAGATGTTCTTAAGAAAATGTTTGAGAACCATAAATAATGACAGAATTTCCCGTTTTAAGTGAACTATTCCTTAAAGCAAAATCTCAATTTAATCTCTTTGTGGGATTTCTTTAAAAGAAGTCAGGTCTCCATCATGCATTGATCGTCTCTAGGACTTGTCTCTTTGACTGTTATGTCTTTGCATGAAGTGATGGCGGAGTGTAAATCTATCATTTTCAGTTCTTTGAGAGCAGAACATGCACAGCAAGTCCCTGCGTGTGGCAACAACGCAGAGATCTGAAGGTGAAACATCCGTCTCAACTTTCAAGAGTAGACTTACACAGAGAAATTAATTACAAAGGCAGTTTTGGTTTGATGCAGCTGGGGAGGAGAGGTTATTTATGTGGAAAATAAGGTGCTCATGCTAGTGTTTTCTCTCCCCAGTGGTGACAGTTTGATGGCTATCAGTGTCAGATTATCAGCCTAGCATATCGAGATGCGTAGTGCGGCGTAACCGGCTTGTAGGACACCTTCCATCTTTATCAAGCCTGGAGCTGTGATGCAGAAGACAGGGATCCTGGACGCTGGGTTGAGAGAGAACAGCATGTTTCTACAGGGCTCAGTCTCTGCCGCTGGGTTCAAAGAGCTGCGCTCGAGGAAAGCAAAATCATCCAGGAACCCATTTCAGAAAGAAATTCAAATGTCCTTTTCGAAATAGCCTGCTCTTCTGAACAGTTTTAAAGCTGCTGTGTTTAATGTGTTTCTGCCCCAGTTAATGAGCACAGTCAGCTAAATTATCCATAGGTTTACTTCCTGAAGAGTGTAAACGCTGAGAGTCTGCAGCACTTTTAAAGCATTGTCAACTTCTCAACCAAGGCCACAAAACCAGAAGAACACTTCAAGACAAGGCCTAATAAAATAACCGAGTGCTTGTTGCAACGTTTCTGTAAAATGATATTTTAAGCACTTTCAAAGCGAAATGTCCAGTGAGTGGTGCTAAAAGTTTGTTCAATGTGGCAACAATTTATAATGTTATGGTTGATTATAATGTAACAATATGGTTGTACATATCGTGGTACTTTAGAAATTAAATGTCCAGTGAGTGGCACTTAAAGGTTAATGCTCGATCAAATTTCAGAATAACACCACCTACACTAAACCTAAGTGACAGTGGTAACAAACGTAACTGAGATAAAATGCATTTGCTGAAGCAATCGTGATCTTTTAGCTGTTTCCACACGTCTTTGAGATCTTTTATTGTGGCTTTTGTTTCACGGAATCCATGCACTTTGCATCACAAAAGTAGTTATATGACAGTAGTTTTGATCTCTATGCTGACACCTACTGGTGTGGATGTAGCATCTCACCAAAAAAGTATTCCGTTAGGATGCCATTGTATAAATTATTTATGTTTGTTTGACATCAATGTAATGGTTACACTTTATTTTGATGGTCCCCTTTAAACATTCTGTTGACTTTAAGTAATGTTGCACCTACATGTCTACTAACACTCATTAGAGTATTAGTAGACTGGTAGGGTTCGGGTTAGAAGAATAAGTTGACTTGTAGTTGCAAAGTTACTTATAGTCAGTAGAATATCTGTTGAGGAGCATCTCAATAAAGTGTTAGCAGATATTAATCAAACAATACTCTAATGAGAGTCATTTGAGATGTAGGTGAAACATTACTTAAGTCAAAAGAATGAGTAAAAGGGACCATCAAAATAAAGTGTTTCCAATTCAATTAGTGCAACTTTAAAAGTATTCCCAGTTAAATTCGACTCCTTTCCTTCACTTGCACATTTAAAAAACAACGCTAGCGGTGTTGAAACAAATGTTGGTGTTCAGGAAGCTTAATAGAACAATACATAAAATTTATTGCATGTATTAATAATTTCTCTGCCCCTAGGAAACTCCAGTGTGTTGTGTAATAAAGAACCAAATTAGTTGTATTTGAGAAATGGCCTGTTACTTACTCCAGCTGTCACCAAATCACTCGCCCTCACCATCTGCCTTTCCCTGTTTTCCTCATTATGGTAATCGTTGATACATCTTTACTGAAGACCTACTCTGAATAATGTTACCGTAAAGGGATAGTTCACCCAAAAAATCGAATTCTCATCATTTACTCACACTAATGTCACTCCAAATCAAAAACTTTCTTCTGTGGAACACAACACAATTTTCTATACATGTTTTTGTGCTAAACTTCTACACGAAAAAATTCTGGGTTATTTTTTCTACCCAAATCCTGGATTGAGCCTTTTGGGTCAATTTATTTGGTTATTTTTTTCAGTGTTTGGGTAGTTATTGTGTAACCCAGCTCCTGGGTCAGACATAACAACCCAATGGTAGGGTAGTTTTTGTGTTACCCAGTTCCTGGGTCAGACATAACAACCCAGGGGTTGAGTTATTTATCGTAGGCTTTTTGCGACCTCTTCAGGAGAGAGCAGTGCTGCTCCGTAAAATTGGTGCGTGTTTTCGGTAAAATACAGGTTTGTGTAAATTTTATTTTATCTATAAGTCTGAAGTTAGAAGTACCCCGTTGAACATGATACAAGCTCCGGCACGAGATCCAGCGTTCGTTACGGTGGACACGGGACAACATGAGACTGGTCGATTACACTTGAATTACTTCTAAATTACTCTTTCATTTTTACTTCTAATATTTGTTAAACGAGCTTAAATGTATGCAATATGTATTCAAAACTATATAAAATATGCTATACTGTAAAATATGATAAAAATAAAGAAATGATCATGCAAACCAGTGGTTGTGTGGAGTAAGTTTAAAGGATTTAAGTTAATCCGTAAATATTAATGTATGAAGTAACCAAATTGGGTTGTTTTTAACCAAGTGTTTTTTAGAGTGTACAAAGCAAATAAAACACATGCACCTGAAGTCAGGTAGACCTATTGTGAGGGATCAAAGGAAAAATACTCAACACCATCCCAACAAACTCTTTGCACACATTTTTACTATTCACTTAGCTTTCAAGCCAAAAAAAAAAAAAAAACTCACACAGTTATGAATGCACCAGGGAATAGAAGACAGACTCGGAAAGCTGAAAAATGACTTTGAGCACACTGCAACATACTGGCATTAACACAGCTCATTTTGTAACTGCTGAGGTGAGCTTTTGGCTGCCGTGAGCACTTGCATTTTGTGCAGCAGCACTTTGTTAATATGCCTCAGAATAAATCTTATTACAGTTTCTCTTTACTTTCCATTTCTTTCGTCTTTAGCAGATCGATTTGCTTAACAATGATAAGAATCCCTCCAGCTTAACTCATCCACCTTGGGGCAACTCACAGAGAGCAGGAGTTGTGCAGGCTTCTCCATTTTTAATGAAGATTCTTTTTGATCTCGGCCACGGCGTATTGATTTTCCACTCGTAGTCAAGTGTTTGATATGATCTTGAATGGATATGCGGATTGGAAGATGTGCCTGGATGCGATTTTCTTTCATTTCTCATACGTTTTGGCCCGTGACCCGTCAGTATTTTACGATAATCCTTGCCCATTTAAGAGATCAGCCTTGGATCTAATGAGTTATGAATATTACCCTCACAAGGCCTATCAGCTTTGCTTGGGGTTTGTGTGGGGAACGCTCACTCTCGATATATAAATCAGGGCGTGAGGTTCTGCATTAGCGGTGGTCTGTGGGGGACGCTTGCTGGTTGGAGATCAGTTGTGAATCTTTAATTCTGGGTGAAAAGTCTTTCTGCTCGGATCCCCACAGTATAATCTGCCTCGTAAAATCCTAAACCCTGAAACTCTGTTAAAAGAAGACTCTGTGTGCTGCTTCCAGTTCAGCTTAAAAAGAAAATGTTGTATTTTTTCATAATATCTCATCCCACACTGTCCCAAAACCACCTTGACAGGCACATAGTTTCAATCTATTGTAGGCCAAGAGTAATTTATTTTCAGCTTGGAATAAAAAAAAGCGTAAAAATGCGAAAGAAGACGGTGTGCAGTGGGATGTGCTTCAATCTTTACGTCCAGAACTATTACGAGAACATTTGTCGTCTTGTTCAGAATTCATTTCCCTGTGAATTGGGGCCAATGTCCTACTTATTCATTTGAGTATGTTCCAGGACAGCCAAGAAAATTGAACCTGCGCACTTTTGTTGTGCAGACAGCTATAACTTTGGTTGCAAATGAGTATTTGGTGACTTATGAACTCTTGCGGAACACATCCAGATAATGGAAAAACAAAGGATAGCAAATCAAATGGATAGAAATTCTATTTTCTTGTGGTGAAAACAAATGTCAACTGTGTGCTGAATTACAATACTAAAAGCTAAGATGGCTCAAATACTGAGTGATAAACTGCGAGGTTCAGCTACCGCAAACATTCGAAGAGAAGGATAATTTCTCTCCAGCTGCTTACGGAGCCGGAAAACATCAGGTGTGTGTGCGTGGCCTATATGTCTGTGTCTTCCTTTTTAATGAAGTTTGATGAACTTGACAAAAACACTCTGTCGCTATGCAGACTCTTGGTAACAAGAAAATGGCCTTACTCTTGCACGGAGAGCTCCTATTCGTCGGTCAGCCTGACAAAGTGAATAGACCGTGGCGATGCTTTGTGACTAATGGACTCCAGCTCAGCCTCAAGGTCACGGCCAGGTGGGTTCCATGGCAACAGAGGAATCTTTATCACACCGTGGACCAGTTGAAGTGAGACACTGCTTCTAGAAGGTTCTTTTTGGAATCTTTGAGATGGAACAAAGTCTGATGGATGTGGTGAAATGAACGAGCTGTCTCAGTAATTAACTTGTTCCCGACGGAGATAGATGAGAGAAAGTGTTAACTCTTTTCCGACTGCGCACATGCCTGGCCAGCCTGCCGTGTGTGTGGACACTGATTAAAGACAGGAAAGCCATGGCAACTACATTCATGTCAATCCCACTTAGTTCATGACAACAAGCGTTAACAGAGCTCCATCCCATAATCCACTTCTTTGAATGTACATTTAATGACATGGAAGCATGTTCTTTGAAGCTTGCTATCTAGAAAGGGTGTTGTTCCTGAGGCGCAACCCAAGATCAAAGTTTATAATCAAGGAGACAACTGGGATGTCTCAAGACTCGCATCTTGCAAGGGTTGAGCTTTAACTCCTACATCACCCAAGTCAATTTCTGAAAATAGATTAAAAAAAACAATTCTTGAGCAGCAAATCAGAATATTAGAATGATTTCTGAAGGATCATGTGACACTGACGTTACAATTTCCAAACAGCAAAATGGATGGTGGTGAATGAGTGTGTAACACCATGAAATCACCCTGTCTCCACCCACAGAATTGTCTCACAACAATAACCACATTATATTTCACAAAAGATATGCAGTATTTACAAAATCAAGCTAAAGAAAAAGAAGTGGGTGTCAGATTCAGAAGGGGATATTGCCAAAGCAACAAACATAACCAATCTAACTTAATGAAAACTAAAAGAAAACTAAAGTACAGCAAAATAACTCCCTAGCTAACATAAACAGAACATCCCTTACGAAAAAGAAGTTTATTCAAGTGTTCTATTAGTATACTTCTTTTAAACTAAAAATAAGAAAGCATACTTTCAGTCTGCATTTTATATATTTCTCCGAAATATTCTTTATTTACTTCTCAGAAATATACTTAAAATTACATTTAAGTGTCAAGTACTTACTGAGAGAAAAGTCCAAGTATATTTGGCCTGTACTTGTACTCAATATTTTGATTGAGATATACTTAAAAATAACGTGATCATCAAACATTAAACAGCATGTAAATCAAAACTGCTTAATGTTACCAAATGAAATGTTGAACCCATGAAGAGAAAACGGCTGTGAAGCTTTGGGAGTGTTGTGCTCGATCTACTCCATCTGTGTTTTGATCATCGTTCTGAATCTGATCAAGGCGTAGTCTTCGACAAAAACGTGATTTTCTCAAATTTTTTGTTTAAAATGTTGCTTTTCTTTATGAAACTTACCGACATTCAAGTGTTGATAAAAAAGGATTCATGAAGCTAATATTTTTTATTTTTTTTATTTTTTTTATTATTAAAGTAAAGTTAAAGGGATAGTTCACTTTGAAATTAATTTTTGGTATGTTTTAGCTTACCTCAAGGGCATCCAAGATGTAGGTGTCTTTTTTTCCGCAGTAGTTTCAATTTAGATATTTTTAGGTCAAACCGTTCTTGTCTGTCAGTCATATAATGCAGGTCGATGGTCACTGTCTCAAAGAGCATGCACAGAGTCCATCGACCTGCATTATATGACTGACAGACAAGAACGGTTTGACCTAAAAATATCAAAATTGAAACTACTGCGGAAAAAAAGACACCTACATCTTGGATGCCCTTGAGGTAAGCTAAAACATACCAAAAATTAATTTCAAAGTGAACTATCCCTTTAAAGGTATTTTTCAAGAATAAAAAATATCTACAAAAATGCTAAAATTATATATAAATAGTAAACTGTAAGTATAATGTTATGTTCACTTAAAGAAAACTAGTAGTTTACTGAGAGTACACTTCAGTGTGTACTTTCATAAACAAAAAAAATTACTACTTCTATTAAAATAGTAAACTACTAGTATACTTATAAGTTCACTTTTAGTACGGATGCATTACAAATGAGAAACCTACAGTAGTTGTGTACTTAAAGTTTACTACTGTTACACTTAACGTATATTTTTATGTACTAAAAGCAAGCCAGTTTAGTCCCAAGCAGTATTGAAATAGTACACTTACAAGTTTACTACAAGTACACATTGATATTAGTATACTTACTACATAAAGTATACATAAAAATACACTTGAACATTACTTAAGTATACTTAATAAAATGAACTTGAAGTATACTTCTTTTTCATCAGGGATTTTTTGAAAAAATAAAAAATAAATATATTTTCAAAATAAATATGGCACCCACCTCCCTTCTAACCCCACATTAAATAAATAAATGGTTAAACTAGTAGACTTCAAGTAAACCAAAAACAGAACATATTAATCAAAACATACAATAAATACATACAATAAATAATCGTAGAAGTAAACACTCACTTCTCCCTTTTAAGTCTTGGAGTGTAATTAGAGAGAAAAGGACAGAAACTCTACTTCAAAATGTTCGACACAGATGAGGTAAAGATGCACAGAGCCACAAACTACTTGCTTTAAAACAACATCATGTCCAGGGTTAAAGATGAGACCTCAAAGCTGTTGCACACAGTCAAGCCAACACTAACACAGCTCTGATGATGGTCACAGTAAATACTCTTTTCCCCCTCCCATCATCCAATCACAACAGGACACTGATTATCCTACAGAGAGAGACTGAGGGAGCGTCTCAATCAGCTCGTGAATCAGTATATGGTGTTCATGAATTCAGGCACTGGTAAGGACAGTAAGGACGCCGGCTCACTACACATTGGGACACTGATGACTCGTGACAATATCCTCATTGTACAAAATCACTACTGGTATGAACAACAGCAGAGCTGATATCTTTCTGACATTACTTGTAAAGTGTTATTTAAAGTACATATGATACATACTTTGTTTGTTACATATACGAGCAACATTTCAGCCGTGAATAAATTATAAATGTTAGCTAGATTATGTTCAATACCTATCTAGCAATGTATGTTTATGCTGAAATATAATAAGGCAAGGCAAGTTTATTTATATAGCACATTTCATACACTATGGTAAATCAAAGTGCTTTACACAGAAAGAAATTAAAATAATCACAAAATAAAAGCAAGGAAAATTAAAACAGTTATAAAAGGAATTAAAAGAGTATAAAGATGATACACTGATAAACGTCTCATCTGGCAAAACACCGATGCATCATATTTTCACAACTGCTTGTTTTACTCTGAGATTTCCCCATGTTGATTGTACTGTCTGTGGTGTTCTTTCAGCGCGCCTAAGTAATCTATTGGACGTCTCCAATAGATCAGATTTTTCCCTAAAATCGGACAGGAGGAGCTCTAGGAAAGGAATCGATCCAATCCAAAAATGTGTTTGTTTTTTTACAAACATCTATTGTGTGTTATTATGTGTAGTGTAGGGATTTAAGTTTTGTGCTTCAGAACTTCTGTTAAGGGAACATAGTGAGCATCGATGCTCCCTGGTTTTCACGGTGCATTGTGGGACTTCTTGGGGAGAGTGAATGTTTCAGTGCACTGGTAGGATTCTGCGATTGACACAACCCTTAAAATGGCCGACTCCCTGATCAGTGCCCTGACTACTGAACTAGAGAGCTGATTGAGACGCACCCAGAGAGAGAGAGAGAAAACACAGAGCACAGCTTGGGCAAGACAACAAACCCTTACAGCTCTGCACATTACACTGCACACTGGAGACATGATGCTGAAAATTCAGCTTTGATCACAGGGATAAATTACATTTTAAACCTAAAAAAATATATATATATATATATATATATATATATATATATATATATATATATATATATATATATATACATTCTAGCTTCATTCATTCTTTTTTTTTTTACACTTGAATGTTGTTAAGTTTCATAAAAAAAAAAATAATCAACAACATTTCGAACAAAATGCTGAGAAAATTGCATTTTTGTCAAAGAGTTTGGCCTGATCAGATTCAGAAAGATGATAAAAAACATTGATGGAGTGGACTGAGTCCATAAACAACCCCAAAGCTTCACAGTGGTTACTTCTTCGGTAGTTTGATGTTTGATGTTTTGAGTACTGGTGAGTACTGTTGAGTACTGTTTTGCTGTTGAGTACTGATAAGTAATGGTGAATACTGTTGAGTACCGGTGAGTACTGTTGAGTACTGCTGAGTACTGGTGAGTACTGGAGAGTACTGTTGTGTACTGATCAGTGTTGGGTAAGTTACTTTTAAAAAAGTAATTAGTTATAGTTACTAGTTACTTCTCACAAAAAGTAACTGCGTAAGTAACTGAATTACATCATTACAACACTAATTAATTACCAGGGAAAGTAACTATTGCGTTACTTAAAAAAAAATATATATATATATATATATATATGCTGTATATTTAAGAAATTTCTTGGATACCCCCAATATGAAATGTTAAATGAATGAAATGGACACTAAATAGAACATATTATTATTATAAAACATTGTACACTAATCTACACTAGTTTAATGTTGCTGTGGGACAATGTGAGAGACACCTATTAACTTAAATATGAAAATATTATCATTACTATAGTGGAACAACAAAACACAATAGATGGTTTAGAACTTTTAATATTTATTGCACAGACCACAAATGGCCAACAAATAAGTCTAAAAATAAATTATGCTTCTTAAGAAATGTACCAAAAATAAATAAATAGAAATAAAAAAATATACATACACATACACTAGTGCATATAATTAAAATGATAAAACTCACACACCTTTACAACTGGTAGACATACTGTATTGCCTACTTGAAGTATTTTCTTCCTCACAATAGTAAGTTTCACAAAAAGTGCTCTCAATATAATACTGAACAATGTACCAACATAAATAATCATAATAAAATATAATCTTTTGGGGGTTTATGTTTATAACCTACGTTCTCTGTAATCATCATCAGAGGTTATTTTAGCCAAATTCTAGTCGTGTTTGCCGCACGTGTTCACAACCGGTCAAACAAAGATGTTTTCTTTGTTTTATTTTATAACCATGTTATATAAACTAATTAAAACATTGCATATGATACCAATATGCTACAGAGATTATTCTAATGCTGAAATGTGTAATTTATTTATAAATAAAGTATTTATGCTCGGACACATTCGGTCTCTCTCGCGCACTGTCGAGCGCGTTCTCGGAAACACTCGGCCTCTCTCACAAACTGTCGAGCGCGGTCGCTTTTGTCCAGTCCGATGCCTCATAAACACACACACACACCAGATAAAAAACTTTGCAGGTCCTATGGCTGAGAGAGAGCCTACTCGGATGAAAACCGCTTCAGTGAGCTCAATTATAGTAACGCCGCATTTTATTGTCAGTAACGGTAACAGCGTTGTAACAGAGGAAACAGTAATTAGTTTGATTACTCGTTACTGAAAAAAATAACGCCGTTAGTAAGGCCAATTATTTATAACACCGTTATTCCCATCACTGGTACTGATGAGTACTGGTGAATAATGTTGAGTACTAATGAGTACTGGTGAGTATTATAGAGTACCGGTGTGTGCTGATGAGTACTGTTGAGTACTGTTGAGTACTTGTGAGTACTGTTGAATACTGATGAGTACTGTTGAGTACTGTTTTTGCTGTTGAGTACTGATGAGTAATGGTAAAATACTTTTGACTACCGGTGAGTACTGTTGAGTACTGGTGAGTACTGGTAAGTACTGGTGAATACTGTTGAGTACTTGTGAGTACTGAGAGAGAGAGAGAGAGAGAGAGAGAGCACTTCTGTTGAATGCTCTTGATTGCTGATCGTTCACTCAGCATGTGTTATTTGGATTAAAACTAAATCGTATATGTAAGTAAAACATGAACTGTTACCTTATTTATGTTTAACGAGTGGTTGCCTACATTATTACAGGACATTTGCAGGTCAAGAAGTTACATGACCTTCAAACATCCAAAGCGCGCGCCCCGAAAAACGTCTTGCGCTTGTACGGATGAATTCATTTTTCATTGTTGGCGAGTATCCTAGTAAACAAAGTCTGTTATATCTCAAGTGAACGTAGACAGTAAATTGTCTCTGGTATAATTCAAATGGGGTCCGTGCGTTCGGTCTTAAAGGTGCAGCAGTTTAATTAATCTGCTGCTGTGTTTTAATGTTAATCAAACAAAGGACAAATAAATTACTCACTGCTCTTGACTAAATAGGCTACCTTTTTTTAACTTTACAAAAAGATCCATCTATATTTAATTTATACAGTAATGAATATGCAGTGCATTAAATATATAGTTGATGAACAAATTAAGTTTAAATTTAATAAACAACTAATATGATTGATATGCTTTTGGTGTCTCTACCAATACATTTAAAAAATGACAAATGCATGAATTAAAAATTAATTGAAAATTAAAAATACAGGTATCGGTTACGGTATCGGTATCGGCGAGTACCAAAAATGAAAGTATCGGTATCGGACTCGGTCTGGAAAAAGTGGTATCGGTGCATCCCTAGTGAATACTGTTGAGTACTGTTGAGTAATGGTGAGTATTGTTGAGTACTGTTGAGTAATGGTGAATACTGTTGAGTACTGTTGAGTACTGGTGAATACTATTGAGTACTCATGAGTACTGTTGAGTACTGGTGAATACTGTTGAGTACTGGTGAATACTATTGAGTACTCATGAGTACTGTTGAGTACTGGTGAATACTGTTGAGTACTTGTGAGTACTGTTGAGTACTGGTGAATACTGTTGAGTACTGTTGAGTACTGGTGAATACTGTTGAGTGCTTGTGAGTACTGGTGAGTTATCACCCACTTCAGAATGTTATCAGCCTCAGGCGTGAGAGACTACTGTCCAGATACAACAGTGGCTGGTACTGTCAGTCACAGAGCAATACTCAACACAATCTAAGACATGACAACAAAAGATAACTGGCTTTCTTTATCAGTTCATTATATGATCAGATTGGCAGAAGTTAAGACATTTCAATAAAATGGTAATACAAATGCTAAAACTGTTTTTATTTTCAAAAAAATAGTCTATAGACAAAAAGACTATTTACATTTCACAAAAAAATATTATACAATACCACTAAAATTTCTACTTGCCATTTATTTGTAATTATTTGTGACATTTACTAGCAATTTTCTGAGAGAAAATAGTTTCAAAGTAAATCCTAAAGGTACATTTTCTATTCCAAACATACTCAGAGTTTTGTTTATTTTTCTGCACTTCTCCACCCACTCTCCATTTCTATCTGCCACCAGGTCTTTCCGATCTCATTTGGTGTGCACAAAAGCCAGGCATCAGTTTGTGTTAGTGTACCCTAACGTGAGCTGAGCAGACAGACAGCCTGATACACCACATCAAAGATTTGCTCAAAAAAACTAAAGCGCTTCCCAAGAGAATAACAAAATAGCCTCCGAAGTAAGCGGTGACAGTAACTGATTATAAATATTCATAAAGGCTTTTAAAAGTGGGTAATCACTTTTGCTGTTCTGCATAATGCTGCTTATTTATTCAAACGCATGGACGCGTGGGGGGAAACGCTGCTGTTTGAGTGAGAGAGCAGTGTGTTATTGTGGGTGTGGTGAGCTGAGGAGACAAAAGCATGCGTGTGTGCTCTGAAAATGATGTTTGGAGATTCGGTGATGAGAGGCCGTGAGTGTGTGTGTGTGTGTGTGTGGGATGGGAGGTATTTCACAGTCACATTATGGGTGATAATTTATGAGGAAACAGCAGCAACTAATTAGGCCTCACACTCTGTAGGAGTGACATCAACATCTGAGCATGTCTGTTGAGTGATGCTGAAACACACACACACACCACACACACGTTGGGTTTTTATGTTTTATGGGGACTTTCCATAGACAAACTGTACAAACTGGATATTCTATCCACTAACCATAAACCTACCCATCATAGAAAGCTTTCTGCATTTTTACATTTTCCACACACACACACACACACACACACACACAAAAAAATGGTATAAGCTGTTTTTCTCATGGGGAACAAAAATGTCCCCACAAGGTCAAGGATTTCAGATTTTCAGACTACCAGTCGTGCACACACACACACACACACACACACACACAACTGTCATTTATTCTGTGTTTTTAAAGTAAGTATGTGACAAATATGTAACAAACAGCAAAAACTGTTCAATCAATCAATATATATATATATATATATATATATATATATATATATATATATATATATATATATATATATATTGATTGATTGAATGATTGATTGATTGATTGATTGATTGATTGATTGATTGATTGATTGATTGATTGAACAGGTTTTGCAGTTGTTTGCTGTTTGTTACAGCATGTGAAGCCAGTATGAACATACATACATAAAACGAAATCCTAAAGATAATCGCCCAATATCATCCAATACATCAGACATGCACACATATTTGTGAAATTAATATTGATGACTATTTTTTTCTTTCTTTTTTTTTCTTTTTTTTTGTTATCTCTTATATGAGTTCAAACACTCATCTCTCATTTCACTCTCACCAGCTCTGTTCTCTTATATCCTTGTTCAACAGTACAGCTGGAGAGAGGCAGTCCTGCTGGATGCCTGTCTGGAAATAACACTTGTTTTATTCTAGGGTGAATGAAATAAATGAAAGTCCTTGTAGCACCATCACTCCCAGAATCAATGTCACATAGCAGGGTTTGCTTCCCCTGTTTGCATTTAAAGCAGACATCACCCACACATATGCTCAGAAAACGAACGATGACACATTCAGCATGATGGAGGACAACACTTCAGTCAGAAATATACATTAATGGAGACAGCTAACTCACAACATAGCATATGTCATTATGTTGCTTTCCCTCTATATGTCTCAGAATAAAACTGCACACTTGCCGTCTGTAGCCTTCAATGATACGCTGCCCTTCCTTCACTTTCTCACAATTCAGACTTGTACATATTACAATGCTACAATTAACAGGACAGTCTTTAAACTAACCAATTCTAGATTCTGATGTTTGCTGTATACCTGATGAGTTAAGTAGCTGTTGTTTAAAGTAAATGCTTTTGTTCGTAAAGAAAATGTTTCCAACATAGTTTTACCAAAAAAATGAACATTGCTATATGTAAGATTGCAATTATGCATTTTTACTAATGCACATCCTTGCTGTGAAATTTTATAGATAGTGTTCTACAACTCTATAGCCTATAAATGTAAGACACATTAATCTGGGTTAAAAGAAGCTAATATTTAACTAAGTCTATTTAAAATAAACCAATTGTTACAAGATGTGCAAGTGGTTTTAGATGTTTTCTGTTACTGTATGGTTTTATATGAATAATGAATCAGCCTATCATTTCTACGGTTTGATTTAAATCCTATATTATGTTGCAGTTACTTTTATTTACTCAACAAACTATTTATATGTGCATTTGGTGCTTTATGAGAGCTAATTTTAGACTCCAGTTGTGATACAGAGTGATCATGGCAACATTATTAAAAAAAATAAAAATAAAATCCACTCAGAATTAGAAATCTTTCTATTTGCACTTTATATTGGCTTATTTTAGCTCAACTCAAATTAAGTCAAACAATCTATTTAATTCTTTGAACCAATTATACCATGGAGGGTATTTATAGGTCAGCTTCATTCAGAGAAAACATGATACTATAGCGACATTAAACAACACAGACATCTAATTAGATCTGACATACAAAATGACACGTTATTTATCAATACGGGTCACATTAATGATTATTTACAGCAGTTGTGTGTACCTGTGTTTATTTGCTTAATTCAACAGACTGACTAATCAAGAGCCCAGGGCCCTTCAGTGTGTGCTAATCTAAAATCAGGAGGGTGGAAAAACACCCGCAGAACAAACTCACAAAGGCTCAGACCCTCTAATAGTGTGATCCAATGGCTCGCCGTGATCTTTCAGTCATAAGTTCACATCAGTTACACTGCGCATTCAGCCATGCTCACCTTATTCATCCACGGCTTCATCTATCCATCAATCAGTGCCTCCATCAATACAGAGAGTCAATCAATCACCTCAGTAGCCTAAAATACACCACTCAATCTAACGTTCTGTGCTCTTCTACCTGGGCATATAGATCTTCTAGAGGGGCCAAGAGAGAAAAAGACATCTAACTGAGACCAGAGCCTCTTTGCATCGCAACAAAGACCTTTCAGGAGAAAGCTGTATGGGCAACCTATGTGGGACAAGGTTATCATTATTTATAGAATGACTAAAAATATTGGACAGTATGGTTTGTGGCACAGTTTGTTGAACTCCAGATTTCGAAGTTGAAAAAAAAAAATATATATATAAGTATTTGCTGAGAAAAGCCCCTAAATGCACATATTTTAGACATTGTAGCAGATGAGTTAACCATTGACAAACATTGGCTTTAGATCATTATAAAATCATTACAAAATTGGCTTTAGAATTCAAGCGTCAGGTGGACATATTTGGTCAATGAGTCACACTGTATTTTTAACATCTTGTGCCATGAGTGCTGCTTTAAAAATGCATTGTCAGGTAAAAAATACTTATATTCTAACACAATCACACAAACAAACAATTTGGGTTGTTTTTAACCCAAGGGCTGGGTAAATATATGACAGAACATATGTTGGGTTAATTTTACCCAGTAAATTGGGTTGTTTATTTAGCCCAGCATGGGTTAATTTTTTTTTATATATATATAATACTAGCTTATTCTTTTCTTTTAAAAGAACCCAAGAAAAATTACCCAAAAGACTCAACCCAGGATTTGGGTAGAAAACTCATTAATAAAGGAACAAAATCTGTCACTGGGGCAGTACCCTTTCAAAAGGTACTAATGTACACTTTAGGTAATAATACTGTATGCGCCTTTAAGGTACTAATATGCACCCTTTACGGTTAAATAAGGTACAGTGACAGCTTTTTACTGAGAATGTAATAAGAATAAAATGAATCGGCAGAAGTAAAATAATAGACTATTCAGGTAATACAGGTTGTAAAAACAGTAGTGTGACGGTCTGACCGAGACCCCATTACAACTAAACTAAAACAAAAAGGATCTTTTACTCGGATTACTTTTTGGTCCACTTAAAGTGGTCAGACTTTGGGTCTTTTAAAAAGGACTAAAGTACACCCTTAAAGCTGTACTGTCAAGACAACTGTTCGGTTGTAAGAGGGCCGGTCCTTTAAAGTTTTCTCAAGAAGAAAACATCACTAGGTTACACATTCCTCGAACAGCATTCTCTTTCAAAGAGTACATTTCCTCAAATGCTAAGCTCACCAGAAGTCCTCCTGTAAAAAGCGTGTTAATCCACTGACCGAACCCCTGAGCTCCATAAGCCGCTCTGTCTGGCTTCTCTTGCCATACCGGCGCCATGTGTACCCTGCCACGTCTCCACTCCGTTCAAATAAAGCATGTTCCAGCATACATTTTTAATGAGGCACAGATTAGAAAACTGGATTTAGAATCTGTAAAAGAGGATTAATATTTAAGCAAGGAACCAATTTCCCTTCAAACCCGAGAAAGACGGAGAACAGTCCAAATCGCACAAGTTTGGGTAGGCCCCAAAAAATCAGCTGGTGGTGGAGAAATTACTAGATGCATAATCGTCTTCTATATTTCATAAGGAAACGAACATGTAGGCTACTCACAGAGCGGAGACCAGATGCAGGTCTTCTGTGGCTGTGTGTCTAACAAAGAAATGTTTTGCATTAATATGACCACCGTTCATACAGTGTGAGTCAGTTTGGTTACAATGTAGATTTACTCATTTATCACTGTTGAATGTACACAGTGATGCCATAAAGGAACCATTTATGGCTTCCCAAAGAACCTTCAGTGAACAGTTCTTCAAAGAACCATTTTTTTCTTAGTGTAAAGAACATTTTAATAATCTGAAGAACCCTAAAGAACCACTATAAAGAATCTTTTGTGCAATGTAAAGTTTCCATGGATGTTAAAGGTTCTTCATGGAACCATTGATTTCAATAAAGAGCTTTTATTTTTAAGCGTGTAACCACAGACTCTAAAAAGGACTGACAACTGATTCATGTGTGAACATGTAGCACCTTTCTTTCTAAAACCTTCTCTAAGGTATTTCGTAAGGTAAGACGGGTCAAATTTATGAACAACCCAAGCTCTCTATTAAATCAGATCACAATCTATTTACAGTTTGGAGTAAGGGCACAGCAGCTAGAGCAAAACCAGCAGGAGAATTTACATTTCTTCGTACAACCTGTCTAGCAGGAAAAATTCAATAAGCCAAATGAATAATTGAACACGTCCCGTCAAATGCTGTGTACGAATCTGTCAATTTTACATTTAGTCAATAGTCTGAGTGGTTGCTGTGTCAACTGTATTTAAACTCTGTGGAAACAAAGCGTTTGTCCAGCCTAAATGTCTGCAAGTATATGGCCTGAGGCGGTGTTCACGGGGCAGGGCCACGGCACTGATGACAGAATGAGGTCACGGTCATAATTCAGCATTTAATGATGAAGCAGACGCTTTTACTGTCAACCGAAGTGTATTTTATACAAATGATTAGCACACGATGGCTCAGTTTGGTAACTGCCAGGAAAAACAACAGTGAAAAGTAGTACAAAGTTATTTTATATATATTATATTTATAACATCCCGATGCCATCCAGAGCTCTTTAGATGAATATGTAAATATGTGCTGCATGCTTTCCTCTCAGAAACAAAAATGACAGCGGTGAGAAAACAGCAGTTCAGAAAGCATCTGATCACAGTGATGTGGATATGTGGATATGTTTGCACTAGCTCTGCAATTCAGCACTCCAGTCAAGACACGTCACGTTTATTTTTATAGCACTTTATACTGGAGATTGCTTCAAAACAAGCAGCTTTACAGTATTAAACATTAAAAAGCATGCCAGTGTCGCTTTCAATTAGTACAACTTCAATATAAAGCAGGTCTTCAGTGTGTGACCTCGACAGACTGAACAGAAGAAATGAACCGGAGAATAAGGCGGACATCCACACCTACCTATTACCTAATCGCCATGGACCAATAGTAGTTTGAAAGAGTTTACCAGCTGCTTCAAACTCCAGAAATGTACACAGAACGATCTTCATTTTGGACAGATTTGTTTGAAATTACATCACACCAGTTTGTTCATCGATATTGCTTAAAGTATATCGGAGCTTTAAGGGACTTTGGTTCGATTTGCTTTTCAAATTTCCAATGAAAGAAAGGCTTTAACAACAACAAAACAATCTGAACCTAGACATCAAATAGTCTGCCGTATGGTTCATGTGGAATGATTTACAATTGTTAGGAAAACAGTCCTGCTTTACTTGTATAATCTGCCTATATTGTACAGGTCTTTGTAGAAGTTGCCTTTAGCAAACAGTTTGTATAATTTGTGTCATTTGCAGTACTGTACATTCACGGCAGACAAACCCACGTGCCGCTTTGGCACAGAAGCAAATGTTAAAGTTTAGTAGTAAAACCAAAGGGACAGAACTTGAGTAAAACAGCTGGTGTCTTGCCCTCCTGAGTCCTTACCAAGTGACAGTGGTGAACAGCTGCTGCTAGTACTCATGGTGGAACCAAGAAATCGAACCATGTGTGACAAAAGCCTAACAGAGCAGTTAATTATATGATCACTTTGGAAGGAACTTTCAAACGTTCAATTTAATTTAATCGCATATCAATATTGTCACATTGAGTTGCAGATGAAAGTCTATGGCGTATTTGTCATGTTCAGCTGTTTTTCCGTATCTTACACCATAAGTGTCACTTTTTAAAGCACAATGAAACCAAGTCAAGAGGCTCCATCATCCTTCCAATATTTTGAGCCCTGTTCAACACTTTCTTCTTGTCCCCTTTACCATTTTGTTAGAGTAACAAAACCTAATATAATGCCTTTACAAGAAGTCTCAACTCCTTTTGGCATTATGGTTCCTTGTGTCTATCTTCAAATTTGCGCATGGCATGGTCATCTTGGTCATCAACTTTCAGCTGGTTTCCTTCCTGAAATAACACCACTTTCTCTAATCACATCTTTTTTTCTTTCTTTTTTTTCTTTTGAAAGATATGCAGGAATGTATACGCACAGTGTACAAAGGTGTTTCCCAACATATAATGCCAACTAAACTAACATTGATGTTCCGTTTTAAGTCTGGCTGTCTCTTTCAGTGCAAATCTGTTTTATACAGACCACCAATTATGTTGAGTCTGCACAGTAAAATCAGCGCTGTGGAACACTTGGTCTGGAATTATACAATTAAGCTTGAAGGCAGGCTTACCACTTACCACTGCAGTCTTCCACCTGTTGCGCTCCCTTCACCCTTAAACAAACGAAGCAGAGGCTGGGGTTGATGGTCAAACGTCAGATATATGTTGGGAGTTAGGATACCCTCATGGCAAACTCCTCATTAGGATTTTTGTCATTTTTTTTTGCGACGGCCTGCCATGGTTGCTTCAGCTTTGACAACTGCAGGTAACAGGTAATTAGATCCAGTCCTTGAGCTTCAAGTGACCTGGCATTGCCTTCCCAATGCTGTCCGCTGTCTTGCTGTAATTCTCAACTCCCACTGTTCTATTTCAACCATCTTTACTCCTCAGTCAAAAATAGCCCACAAATGACTTTCCAGATCACGTTTAGCCATTTAAAAAGAAGCCCATAACCAAAAAAGTGCTTATTGTTATAAATTAGTTCTTAAGGAAGAGGTGTACCATTTCTTGAAGGTTATGATGGGACCACTGGTGCTCTTCACTCACTGACCACAGAGGACACGGAGGAACATAAATCTGTAGAAGACTGTTAGCCAGTGAGTGAAAAACTAAGTGTGACATGGGCCATCTTGGGTTGGTTGAATATCCGACACGCCACGTGTTCTGGTTCATCTGTCGAGGATTAATCGCACTCGCTGGAAGGCGGGGAAATCACACACCCAATGCATTAGCCACACATTGGCTGTTATCCATTTCTATCTCAACACTTCTGCTGCTGTGTCAAGAAATGAACCACAAATGTGTTTCCACAAAACATTTAGACTTTTACGCAAAAGTCCATCGAATCAACAGCTTAACACATCTGATAAATTCTCTCTTCACCATAATATTGATCAAACTATCAAGCTATTCAACCTATGGTGCTAATCTTCACTTTTATGATCAAATTGACCCATCATTAAACAGCTTTATGCCAAACAGACCTAAAAGAACCACAGATGTTCATTTAAAAAGCCTTTCTTTCAATCTTACTGAATGGTTTATGTTGCAAAACCCACAACTCACACATTTTTGCATACATTCTTGTAATATCCTGGGGGAAAGGAGCTATAGATATCCACAGCATTTCCCTTCACAACTGTAGTTTACTTCTCAGCAAGCACTCATTGAATTGCTGTCCTACAAACTCCCAAAATCGACATTGTGACCACACATTCTCTTCGGGGAACTTAAACTGACCTACTAACGCTGCCTGCGATATCAGAATGGTCTGATCCGATCAGATGAGAATTAATCTTATTTGAAGATTTTGAATTGGGAGGTTTGTGCCCAAGGAGGGCTAAAAAACCTGTCGTAATTGACTGGCTGAGCCAGTGCCTAATTTATTACGGCCCTTCCAGCAAATTTAAACACCCTCTTCACCGTCATCATTCATGCAGTCTTTCAGTCCTCTCAGGACTCGATGAGAGAGAGGGGCGGATAAACCCTGTGTCTGGGCCGCCAACCTCTGTTCCCCATTTCATCCCAAAGAAAAGGATCACAAGGACGGATGGGAGCCAAGACAAATGAGAAAGTCAGGCTTGTTAGGGTATAAAAGTCTTTGTTCAACATATTAGCAATTGTAGAATCTGAAAACAAGCTCATAAGGGAAACAGGAGCTAAATGTCAGCTGCAATGCTGGAAACCTCCAGAGGAAAATGTTATGTGCCACCTAACCACAAAATCTCTCTTTCTCTCTCTGTGAATCCTGAACTAGCTTGCTGAAATATCCACTCATCCAGCAGCAGAATACGGTCATCAGTCTTGTTTTAAAGTGCGTTCACAGTTGTTATAAGCGAGAGTGATTTTCAGGATCAAAAGTTTGGGGTCAGATTCAAAAAGAATTTAATACTTTTATTCAACAAGGATGTATAAAATGTATCAAAAGTGACGGTAAAGTTTTTTTCAAACAAATGCTTTTCTTTCAATCAAAGAATCCTGAAAACAAGTATTACAGTTTCCACAAAAATATTATAAAGCACAGACATTGATAATAATCTGAAATGTTTCTGGGGCATCGAATCAGCATATTAGAATGATTTCTGAAGGATAGTGTGATGCTGAAGACTGGAGTAATGATGATGAAAATTCAGATTTGATCACATGAATAAATCACATTTTAAAATATATTCAAATAGAAAATGGTTATATTTATTGTGTAATAGCATTTCACAATATTACTGATTTTACTGTATTTCTATCATTGGTAAAACTTTATTTTGATGGTCCCATTTGAACGTGCTGTTGACTATTAGTAACTTTGCAACTATATGTCAACTAACTTTCATTGGAGTATAACTGTCTGCTTAATATCTGCAAACACTTTATTGTTATGGTCCTCCAACAGACACTCTACTGACTATAAGTAATTTTGCAACTACATGTCAACTTAATCTAACCCTAACCCTACCAGTCTATTAATACTTAACTAACACTCTAATGAGAGTTAGTAGACATGTAGGTGCTGTGTTACTTATAGTCAACAGAACGTGTTAAAGGGACCATCAAAATAAAGTGAAACCAATAAATGCAGCCTTGGAGAGCAGAAGAGATTTCTTTCAAAAACATAAAACAATCTTCCAGACACAGTTTACACAGCGATTGTCATCCAAAGTTTGTATGGATCCAGTCTTCCAATAGTGATGTGTTCTAAAAAATAATAATTCAATACTGTCAGCTAATGAAAATGTGACCGATGGACTCATTTTAAATGCCATTGCGTCATATGTGATGAGACTTTACAGTGTTATGGATGCATCTTTGGTATTTACTTTATTCTGTCACTATGGTTACAAGCTTTATTCACGGCTATTGGAATAAATGGGAATTGAAAAGAGGACCGACTTCAGTAATCCGTCACACACAGTATTTAAACGCTACTGTGAGCTGTTTTATGAACAGAACAATTTGAGACCCTGTTAGTAAAACATTGACTGTGTGAATGTAGCCTCAGTGAACTGCCGTTATAAATACCTGTGAGTCTCTATTCGTTCTCTCTCTCTCTCTTTTCTCTCTTATGCAGAAAAGCCTGTATTCTGGAGAAGTGCCACTTAATACTGGAGTGCTTATGTAAAACGGCAATAGCAGAGCAATCCCAGCCCACGGGTCTGCCATCACATCCAGTCACAGAAATCAAAACAGCAAGCACCTAACAAACTTCAAAACCACAGATTTACACAGTTCCCTTCCAACAACACTGATTGCAGTCGTAGGTCAGAATAACCGTAACCTCATTCAACGCTGAACCTGGATGTGCAACTGCAGGGTTCCGGTAAATCAGCTTTATTTAAGGCACCTCATTACCACGATATAAATCATTATACCAAACTCCCAGCATGCTCGGCTGTACATTTGAATTACAGAGATATTCAATGCCCACGTCTGCTCCGGGCACCTTATGATTTAACTGTGTTACGTCTCCAGGTCTACGTTACCCGTTGACTTTAATGAGGATTCTATACTGCATTCATAATGTGCACTGAGCTGGGGAAAATACTTGCCATAAAGTCTGGCTGATATACGCCATATAAACCATCTCTTAGAAGGTACAGGCATCATGAACGGTATTGTATTTTAATTGTATGTTAATGCTAATCAAATAAAACATTTATTTATTAAGCGTTTAATAGTGTTAGCATTCATGAGCTCGTTCGCTAACAGAAGAACACACAGTATTCTCTCACAAACATACACTCATTTATCACCCATGTTGCTGACAGCAATTGAACTGCGGCATGAAGGATGTTCGGCTGCAGTTTTGCATTTTGCTGTTTAGTCTGCAAAAAAAAAACAGCAATTGAGAAAAATGACAGGCTTTTCTTCACACTGCATGTATAAACTGAAGAATATAAATCAGTCTGTTCTGCTGTTTGTCTGTAGAGATTTAATCAAGGTGTTAAATATCATTTTGCTTCAGGGGAGCACGACTGTTCTCACGGTAGACCATAGTGCTAGCAACGGCAAGGTCGTGGATTCGATTCTCAGGGAACACTGTGTAGATAAATATGTGTGTCACTTTGGATAAAACTGGCTGCCAAATGTAAAACTGCATAAAGAATGTACAGTAGGATGAGTCTATGGATCCAAAACAAATGTATAAAGGAGGTCTAAATTAATGTATTACATCCAATGGTTTTAATTTAAAGGGTTAGTTCACCCAAAAATGAAAATTCTGTCAGTAATTACTCACCCTCATGTTGTTCCAACCCCGCAAGACCTTCGTTCATCTTCGGAACACAAATTAAGATATTTTTGATTAAATCTGAGTGCTGTCTCACTCCTCTATAGGCTTCTAAGACATTATAAGTTGCTGGCCCATAAAGTTTATTAAAGACATCGTTAATATAGTCCAAGTGACTCCAGTGGCTCAATCTTAAGTTTATAAAGCGACGAGAATACTTTTTGTGTGCAAAAAACAACAAAAATAACGACTTTATTCCACTTTTCATTTCCTTCTTTCTGGGCCTCGAGTCTTTTCACGTAGTGTTTAAGCGTAGCGCGTCTGTGCACGTATCACACACATGACCAGCGTCGGCCAATAGTGAGCCTACGTGGTGACGTGCAACACAGACGCGCTACGCTTAAACACTACGTGAAATAACTCGAGGCCCAGAGAGAAGGAAATGAATAGTGGAATAAAGTCGTTATTTTGTTTGTTTTTGCGCACAAAAAGTATTCTCGTCGCTTTATAAACTTAAGATTGAGCCACTGTAGTCACTTGGACTATATTAACGATGTCTTTAATACACTTTATGGGCCAGCAACTTATAATGTCTTAGAAGCCTATGGAGGAGTGAGACAGCACTCAGATTTAATCAAAAATATCTTAATTTGTGTTCCGAAGATGAACGAAGGTCTTACGGGGTTGGAACAACATGAGGGTGAGTAATTACTGACAGAATTTTCATTTTTGGGTGAACTAACCCTTTAAAGAAAAAGCAGTTTCAATGTAATGAAATCATTTAATAATTATACACAAATATGATGTTTTAATATTTCAGTAGTGTTCATCTATTAATTTCCTATTTACATACATACTTGAGTGCTTCACATCACGAGTGCACTGCCATATCAGGTGAGCGAGAAGAGAAGACACTTGTATGAGCTGGTCATGTGATGCAAATGTCAAAATGTATTAGTTTATAAAACATGCACTATGGTAAAAGTGTTTTGAGGTCATAACATAGCATTGTACAAGAAACCACACAAAAATAAGTCTCCTTATTGCATCTAGTGTTCATTTCAGCTAGAAACTGCAGTGAATTGTATGTATAAGTACATTTTTAAAGTATGTTTTTCCAATGAGTCTATGTTGGGGTTTTCTAAACCTATTGTATGAATACAGGATTAATGCAATATGAAATATCAAGCAATTTCTTTTTTTCTTCAAAAAAGCCACTCTATTGAGTTAGTTTGACCCCTTTTAAGGCCAGTGTATACTTCATTTTCCGTATTCGAAAATGTGCTGTTGTACACACACCATCCGCATGAACACAAAAAATTACATCACGTATACTTTGGGCTTCCTGCAGTCTAGGGTTAAAAACTCTTCTTTTTTTTTCTTTTTTTTAAGACATACAAGCTTCAGTCATCCAGTGTGTGTTTGACTCAAAGCTGCATCTTTCATGTTGAATTCAGAACCGGTTTGTGCAGGTGACAGATGGTGACCTAATATGCTACTTTCTATAAAACGATTTTATTAGCCTTATCCTGCTAATTTCCAGGAGCAGAGAGAATGCAAATGAGGAGGTGCAGATGTTTACAGAAAACCTGCCTGGTCTCTATGGTGCATCTTTCCCTCTGCCAAAACTCCCCGCGAGCCCCTTTCACAGAGCTCAGCACAAATGACCAGCTCACACACAAGCTATTACACTCCCCCACTGGAAATACATATTTGTCTTATTCTTAAGGTCAGTGAATTCGGCCCTCTTTTGCTCTCCATCTTTCAAATGAAATCTGATTCCCAGCAGGCCTGGAGGCAGAAGCTCTCTCAACCTCGCATCTCTCTGGCTCTCTTTCACCATCCCTGCGTGTCACCGTTTGTCATCTGTAAATGAAAAAAGTCATTCCACATGCTCTACTTTCCATGCAAGGAGACATGAGGTGTATTTGCAGAAATCCACAGCCTCGTGGGCCGATGAAAGCCTCCTTTTTGTGCTCGCACGTCCCCCTCCCCCTAATTTCCTCTTACTTCACACACGGGCTGTGAATAGGCCTTTATCTCTCCGTTGCCGAGCTCTTATCGGCTGAAAAGAGGAAATCATGATTCCGATCCCTCCAGTTCTATTCTCTCCTCCTTTTTGTTAAATCTATCTGTCTTATAGCTGGCTCCTCTGTAATATATCCCCCAACTCTTGCGCTTCATGACTTTATTTCAGCGCGCGCCGCCTGAGGGATCTGTTTTGATGTTAATGCTTTCATCAGAGGGATTCTGAGGCATTTTTTTCTACGCTTTGGTCACCCATGTATATCTCATAATATCAGCGTTCGGTATTAACTCGACGACAACTTTAAAAAATCTCCGGATGTGCCGGAAATGTAAACCGGAACCTCTGGGGGGAATTTCAATCAAACAAAGGAACAAGAAAGCTGAAAGATGGTTCCGTTGTCTCGTCTGCTGTCTCTCTCTCTCTCTCTCTCTCTCTCTCTCTCTCTCTCTCTCTCTCTCTCTCTCTCTCTCTCTCTCTCTCCTTCTCGCTTGCCTTCAGTTCTGTCTCTCATCAAAGGTGAGAATTGTAATGTCTTTCTTCTTAACCTCAGGGGAGGAAATAGCCAGCCTTTCTCCTCAGTGCCTGAGCCAGACATTATCTTTTCAAAGCAAAGGTCAAGTGCTAATTTCTGTGCTAAAGTACTTAATGTTTTCTGGCATCCATTATTAAGAGGCTCAGGCTCAGAAAGGGAGAGGGAATGAGACAAGTTGGTCACAATTAAAGCAGATTTGGGCAGCCAAAAATAATGATAGAAGGGCAGAGGAAGAGAAGGAGAATGGTGGAAATAATATGATTATAGACCGACCGTGCCGTTGGAACTGACATCAACATCTGCTTCGGAATTAATAGGCCTTAATGCAGGGAACAGGATGTTGGAGCACACTAAATTCACATCATCTCTCAAAAGGACAAAAAAATCTTTTGAAAAATACAGTGCAAAATATGGTATCTTGGAAACTGCTTGGAAGTTGAATGTAGTAAAAAAATTGTCAATTGTGCGCACGAGTCATGACACAATAATTTGTTCCTTAGATCTACTAAATTGTGCAAACAATATAACAATTTGTTCCTTCAGTTTAGTAAATCATGGCCACGTTTACTGATTTTACTTAAATGTGGCCACGATTTAGTAAAACGAAGGAACAAATTATTATATCATGCGCACAATCTAGTGAAAAGATGGAATGAATTATGTTGTGTGCACGATTTACTGAGAATGAGGGAGCGAATTAGTAAATTGTGCGCATGATTTAGTAAACCGAAGGAACAAATTATTATATCGTAGTCACGATTTAGTAAAACGAGGGAAAGTATTTTTACATCGTGTGCACAATCTAGTGAAACAAGGGAACGAATGAGTAAATCATGCGCTAGATTTAGTAAATCGAGGGAACTAATTATCATGTTGTGTGCACAATTTACTATTTTTGTCCTGCATGCCAAATGTTGTTCCAACTAGTCAAACACAGTAGTCAAAGAATTTTAAATTAAACAACGTTTCTGAAATGTTAAGAGTTTGTGAGTTCCCAGCATGCATTGCAGCAAGAATAAATGATGCGGTGACTGTTAAAGGATCATTGTGTCACTGTTTAATGACTTTGGTTTTGTTTTCACTATTGTTAGTTATTTGTTGTGTTTTGATGTTAACGGGTTAGTTCACCCAAAAATGAAAATTCTGTCAGTAATTACTCACCCTCATGTTGTTCCAACCCCGTAAGACTTCGTTCATCTTCGTAACACAAATTAAGATATTTTTGATGAAAATATCAGTCAGAACGTAGGCTCACGATTGGCCGACGCTGGTCATGTGTGTGATGAGTGTGATGCTGGCCAATAGTGAGCCTACGTTCTGACGTACAACAACGAAGCGCTGCGCTGTTACACTACATGAACTCACTCAGACCCACACAGAAGAAAACGAATAGTTGAATAAAGTCGTTATTTTTGTTTTGTTTTTGCGCACAAAAAGTATTCTCGTCGCTTGATAAACTTAAGGTTGAGCCACTGAAGTCACTTGGACTATTATAACAATGTCTTTACTAACTTTTCTGGGATGGCACATATCGATTACCTAGCAACCTATGAAGAAGTGAGACAGCTCTCAGATTTCATCAAAAAGATCTTAATATGTGTTCCGAAGATGAACGAAAGTCTTATATAGCAGGCTTTATGTGAACTCATACAGTGGTGTTTGTGGCAAAAGCCAATAAGTGAATGTGAAGTGGAGCTAAGTTTCAAAGTGAATACACCTCAGAAATAGAGATAGCATAGTAAAATGACAAATCAATGTATTCTGTTATTAATTGAATATTTGCTGAACAAGAACTATGTAGCTGCTGAATTTCTTGGCTGAACGAGACAGTTGGCATTTATTGAATGTACAAATTCAAATCGGAAATGTTTAAGACAATAGTTGAGAAAACCATTTCTCATTTTGGATGAACTATGCCTATAATTCAACGCCTCGAGAAGTTGAAGAAAAAAAAAAATGATACTGCAGACAAAAGAAATGCTCAGACTGTGATTTGCAGTCCACCTCGAGCTTTGGTGTTCAGCATCGATCTGTTAGCCGAGTGAATCCGACAGGTCAAGCGTGAGACGGAAGAGGAAGTTCTCACGATGCGCCGGAAGAAGAACAAATCTGTGCTTAAGCTCCACTTCACATTCACTTATTGGCTTTTGCCACAAACATCCCTGTATGAGTTCACATAAAGCCTGCTATATATTTGCTATTCATTGTAAAATTGTTCATCCTTTGTTGTTTTTATTTATCATCAAGCCATCCATCGAGATGTTTTTAACAGATCTACACAAGTAGAAATGTAGAAGGGAATGTGAAGAGCTTCTTGAAGTCACACTTCATTGTGTGTGTGTGTGTGTATATGAGTGGGTTAGTCCACACTGTGAGTGACATTTCAATGATCAGATAATACAAGAGTGACAGTGAACTGAGCCTTCCTCAATAAAGTGACACTTTAAAGGAGCGCTTCCTTTCTCACCATATCGCCCAATAAATTCTTCTCCATCTCTCTTTCTTTTGCTGTTTGCTGCCTCTGTGTGAGTTTTGTGCATTACTGAGAGTAAGAGGCTAAGAATGGCTGCCTCATGTTCGTTCGTTTCTTCGTTCACTCATTTCACAAGATATCGACTATTCTAAATTAGCCAATTCTCAAGAAGTTTTAAGGTGTGCACTAACACTGAGAACAAAAAAATAAAAATTCTTGAACCAACTGAACAAGTGAACAAAAACATCCTTAAAGCTACACTGTGTAGGAATTTCTCCCACCTAGCGGTGAAATCGAATTGACTACCAACTGAATATTACTTTCTAGCCCCTCCCATTCCGAGGGCGTTTTAACTCCTACGGTGGCGTATTATTCCAAGGTTAACAGGATTCCAGTTCGACTTCGTCCATGAGTGTTCCTTCAAGTGATGAGGTTACTTTAGAGAACTATTACACATTGCATTTAGTTATTTAGTCAGTTAACATGACAGTTATGACCTCTATGTAAAACGAATAATAGTTTTACGTTTTCGTTATTTTGGAAAAGTATCCAAGACGTCGTTCTAGCGATATGCACAACCATGCTATAGTTAGCCAAGCAAAACTTTGAATTTACACAAATAGGCTGAATTACCCGTCGAGAAGAAAGCAGGCTACTTCGGCGTCCCTTAAAATCCTTGCTCATCATGAGCTCTTTCCATCTTGGAAAAGCCACTCCAGTATTGACTTTGGTCTTGCTGATTTGACTGTCGCGTTGTCGTTTTAATTCTCTCTTTCGCTTCCTTGGCGACTCTGTTACATGTCCTCGAGAACAGGCGTGATCCTCCATCTTCAACAGGCTTTCAAATCGGCCGGCAGTCGCGAGTAATCTCCCCCTCGCATTCGTCACGGTGCCACTGAGTTTAAAAGCGCGAAAGGCGAAGCTTGAATTTCCAGGTATGTCCCTCTTTGGCTAATGTATTTTCAAGATGGAGGCGCAACATGGCTGCCGCCGTTCGAGCGACTCGCTCGTATGTATTCTAAATGGCAGATTCTATGCTAACGAGAATACTTGATTAGTTGGTGGAAGTAATTACACATGAATGAGCACATATAATTTTGAAAGAACAAAGTGTTTTTTGCTAAGAATCAACTTTTAAAAATTACACAGTGTAGCTTTAAAGCAACACTATGTAACTTTTCAACCTTCATAATATATTTCCAAGATCCTTGTGATGGTACATCGACTTACAATAGGTTGAATGACACGTCTGCCATAGCCTGACAGGGTCTGTATCGCTTTTACTGGCACTATGTAACTTCGGGGTTCGGGTAGTAACCAGAGCACAAAAAGAACTACAAAATTCGACTGCTTTACGGCATACGTCACTTCCCCCACCACTTCGTCAAATTTGGACGTGAGAGGCCAACCAGCGTTTGTTTTCGGCTTTCGTTTGTATGTTTTTGTCATGGGGGTTGTTTACACCTGGCCACTTCATGCGTTTTCTCAGATCGGATCGTGAAAAGTCCAGGTTTAAATGCCCTCCGAAACGCATTTGAGACGGATTTGAATCCGATCCCTCAAACCACTTCAGGAGGAGATCTGAGACGCATTCCAGACGAAACTGGACAAGCAGGGGCGGACTGGCCATCGGGAGCACCGGGACATTTCCCGGTGGCCTGACGGTCGTTCTGGCCTGCCGGCTGCCGCTGTGCAGACCATCAGCCTGGCATGTGATAGGCTGGTGTGCAACTACGAATGCAGACGCAGTGCAGTGCTTTAATGCCTTGTCGGTTAAACATTTAATTCGCGTGCTGATGCGCTGTTCTAACGTGTGCGTTTCTCAGCGCGTACATGTGAAGCTCACATGCACTAAAAGCCTGTCTACCAGCGCCTGGATACTGGACTAAGTTATCTTTTGAGTCTTATTGTGCTAATACTGTCAAATACACACAAGGTTTACATAAACAAAGTCGGTTATGTCTAAAGTGAACGCAAACTTGAGAAAATTGAGAGAAAATCTGCTTGTCAAATGCGTGTATAATAGACGCGTCGTGCGCAACTCTTAAAGAGACAGTAGTAATAGTAAACACGCTGCCGCTTCTCCTTAAAGGGATAGTTCACCCCAAAATAAAAATTCTCTCATTATTTACGCACTCTAATGTTATTCCAAACCTGTATTAATTTCCTTTTAATATTTTCTAATATATCTTTCTAATATTAATATTTTGAAGAATGTGGCTATCCAAACAGTAGCTGGTCCCCATTGACTTCCATAGGAGAAAAATATACTATGGAAGTCACTGGGGTACATCAACTGTTTGGTTACCCACATTCTTCCAAATAACTTTTATTTTCAACAGAAGAAAGAAACTTATTCGAGTTTAAAACAACTTGAGAGAGTAACTTATGACAAATAGCATTTTTAGGAGAACTATCCCTTTAATGTTAATAAAACAACAAAATGCAAAGAGAAAATCACTTACTGCTCCTGACTGATAACTTTTAATAGTAGCTTTAATAAGTATCAATGTATAATTTATACAGTGAAGTCTATGTTTTGTTTTATTTTCATATTTGTTATTTTTGTTATTTTAAGTACTTTCTTCAATGCTACTGTTAAATACACCTACTGCAGCTGAAAACATAAAGCACTGTTTATTTAATTTGTATATTAAGTTGTGTATGTGTAATGTGTATCTTTGATCTTAATATTTAATAACAAAGAAAATGACAAAAAAAATATCTTCGCCCCTGTCTGCTATTCTTTTTTATTTTATATTTTGTTACCTAAGGCTTTGTTTTTAAAATATGGACATTAGTTTGGCTGTAATGCTCAGTCACAAAATAGTAAAACCAACATTAAAAAAAGAATCGTGATAAAATCGTGAATCGTGATTTTTCTGAAAAAAATCGTGATATTATATTTTTGCCATATCGCCCACCCCTAGAGTTGAGCACTGAAAATACATAAAATGTAAATATTTCAACATGTGAATGTGTCTCTTATTATCTCTTTTAAAAAGCCAATTTTCTATTTGTCATTGGTTTGGTAGTATAAATGGTGTATTCCTAGTGAGTTTTTAAGGGTTATTTTTTTATTCATTTATATTGCATCTGGTAGTCTACCTGGTTCATTAATAGGGTTAGCCTACAAGTTTATCAGTCCAGTAGATTACATGAATAGGGTGGTGGTGACTGCAGCAGCAGAGGTGGCCTGGCAGTGGAGTCAAATTCCCGGCCTGAATTATTGTCCCAGTCCGCCACTGTGGACAAGTGTATGCATATGGTTGTTGAAACCACATATGTAAATTGTACTCCTCCCAAAAAACAAAAAAAAACAAAAAAAAAAAACGTGTGAGAGCGTGTTATAGGCTATGTGTTATATCCAGATATGACGACGCGCTGGAACACGCATCACCGCAGATGAGCAACTGCATCAAGCCAACATGCAAACTATCGCAAATCAAAGTGAAAGTAAGTCGCAGATGCTTAACACACAATCTTCATCATTAAAAGTAAAGAAACGAAATGATCTTACCAGGGCTGTTACTGCTCTCTCTTATTGCGGTCTTTGATTTTGAAATTTTAGCTGATGATCTATAAAATGCAGCTCATATCTGTTGCTTTCGGTGACGTGCACTCCATTAAATCTGCATATAGCGCGAGAATTGAAGATCGAATTTAAATCCGTTTCGCAAAAATACATTTATGTGACCAGGTGTAAATGGAATCGTTTTGATAAATCAGATAGCTATGCCTCACGAATTATTTTGCCAGCTGAACTCAGGTGTTGAGGTGTATTTATCACGTAGTCCTGAGGGATATCAGACAACGCCGTTTGATGTTGATTCCTGCGATTATCATGAGAACAGCTTTCAATATCTCACATAATTATCAGGACATAAATAAGCCTAACGTAGAGGTTGTAAATAGTGTAAACGATCACAATTTGCAAACTATTATGATAAATTGCAATAATCATGTCTAATGACATCATAACGGCCAATGTTATGAAATAATGCGACGTACATTTAACTTAATTGATGTTATCTGGCATTTTGTAATGTTTACATTCCAATAAAAACAACACAAATTAAATTATACAGTAGGCCTAGACTATAGACTACTTACTTGTGATTTAGCTGCAATCATGTAAAAACGTTATAATATAATATATTTACGACAGTGCAAGTATTCCACAGCGACTCTAGGGGTCGCTGTTTGACAAAAACACAATTTCTACTTAGTGTGGCTTTAAATGTGTATTTTACTGTTGTTTTCAGGTTGTCTGAGACTGATTTATCAGTTCCTTTCAGAGGCTTCCTCAGTAATAAGTGCCTGGATTCATTGTCAGCAAAAAAAAAATAGCATTACCAGTCAATTTGACCACATTTCATGCAATATAAAAAAAAAAAATGAATTCAAAATCAACAAGTTTCATCAGGTAAACCCCCATGAGTCATCAACAAGGAGCATTGTGACGAGGGACAGAAGAAAACGTGAACTGATAGAAAAAGGTGAAATGATGAAGAAATTGTTTGTTTTCATGACAAAATCCAAATCTTTGCAAACAGAACAAAAGTAAAGGCATAACAGAGATTGCTACCTCAGGGCATTTGTGTTCATTATTTTTTGGTGTTATTTGAAAGTACAAGAATTGTAACTGTTGCATACAAATTAGAATTATGTGGGGTGACTTTACTAAATAATTGTGCCACTTTTGTGTGCTGTGTCAGGATAAAAATCTGTGTCTTATTCATTATTCACCCACAATCAGCTAAACGTGCTGAAATAATGTAAGTTATTCTCATATTAGTCATTGTAATTAATTTTAAGTGCATCTATTAACATTGCACTATTACTGGCTGCAGAATTTAATTTAAAATGTAACTTGTGTACATTGACTTATGATCCTGGCAGCAGAAATTCATCAAATGATGATCAAGAACAGCATAATAACAGGCATACTGTATATCAGACATGCGTGTGGACGAATACACCTTTGAAGAGCCTGAACCTGATTCGCATAATTCCTTCAGTAAATCAGGCGTTAAAACAACTCAGACAGTGCATGCAAATAAGCGCAGTTCGTTTTTAGAGAAATCTCCTCATAACGATGCAATGTGTGTTTCTTTATGTATTCCTAATATATACACCACTGCACTTTTTACAGATTCTTCCACTCATGGCGCTCAGGTCTGTGTTAGTTGAATTATGTAGCAGGCGTTGTCATGTAATAATGAGCTGTGAAAGATCCCAAGAGCTGTGACCTGCACGTAACATCATGTAACACTCATTTACCAACAGGGAGAGTTCAGAGATCAGCCGTCGGGAGGGCAGAACTCAATGTACTCGCATATCTTTCAATTCTAATGAATGAATTGCATTTAGGTTTAGTACAAGATACAGGTGAAAGGCTAAAACGGCCTTTGTCAAACAGTACAGATCACATCAGAGATGTCGCATAGTGCTGTCTAAAGGTAAAGATGATGTCATTGCAATACATTCTGCCATTCACCTGGAGCATCATGTCATTCCAAGTTTCCAACGAGTCCTTCCCGTTATCACGGTTTCATCAAGGTTTTCATCCCTATCATGGACCTCCATCTCACTCCCACAGTTTAATCCTTCGTCTAATAAACACTTTAGCCAGTTTTGGATAAACAAGGTAACAGATATTATTAAAGAATAAAACAAAATATAAATTTGACTGTGTACTGGACACTCCTGAAAGTGTTTTACATATACTGTATGAATTAAAATTTTAAATAAATGAATATATAAAATAATACATTAATCGCATAGGCTGCAGAATATGCAGAGGCAACTAATAATAATATTAATAATAATAATAATAAGTATTATTATTATTATATTTGAACTCTAATTATAAAAATGAAGATATATATTACTATTGTAAATTATAATAATTTTTTATCATAATTATGATCATACATTTATTTTACACTACAAGTTACAATACTAATATTTATATATATATATATATATATATATATTTTTTTTTTTTTTTTTTTTTTTTTTATTCAATATTTCAAATCCTTAAGCTTTTACTTTGGCGAAATACTGGTCAAATACTGTAAACATCCATCCACAAAACTGTTGGAAATTATGTAAATGTCTAAATAAATATTACACTGTTATAAACTAAATAGTGAACTAAACTTAATTTACTGTGTTTAGTCAATTTAATGATTCGATTTTTTGCTCACAGCACATACAGAGATGGAGTTTAATGCATTTACTGTACGCTTCATTATGAAATATGCAGTGCATCGGACTAAATGGTTAAATTGATTTGATAATCGCACTAAGCTCTATTGAGATTACCGCGCAGTTTATTTATTTGAATTTTACATTTGATATAATCACAAACCCCCTTCAGTTCCTTCATGAACCCCCAGGTGTTTGCGAACCCCCATTTGGGAAACCCAACATTAGTTCTGTCATGACAACTCTCGGGAGATTGGTATGGTAATGGGGATTGGTATGGTAATGGAGATTGGCATGGTAATGGATATGGCAATGTTAATGTATTTTGTCTTGGCGGAATAGATCTGCTACGCTGCATCTGCTGCTGCAGAGCAAGTACTTTCTCCTGCCAATACATTCACAGACATTGCTGTGACCATGTAAGACATGCTGCTGCTGCTGCACATGTAACATACATCCAGATCTATACAGGTGGAGCTGGGGAAGGAGGAGAGTCTCTGAAAGTGCGGTATACTGCTACAGGCAAAACCCCTGTATTTGTTTGAATGTTGAGCCACAGCTCATTGACTTGCAGCACTTGACTTGACAATGGACAATGGACCTTTTTGTCTGCGAAATTTCTCCGAAATTTTGATACCTAGTTCTGGCACGATAAATCTTTGACTCATTTGTTAGCGATCACATCATTATCTACATGTCACAGCTGATTGGTTTCTGTTGCATCAGCGTCAAATGAGCTGTGGCTCAAATTTTGATTCCTAGTTCAACGATTAAGTACGACACACAGAAGTGTGAATTCATGTGGCCAGCTTGAGCCTTGAAATCTGCTGGAGGAAATCTTTCGCCCTCACATAGATCCCTATTGAAATGACTGGATTTCGCCATGAGAGGGCCTCCGTATAAACCCAGTGATACGCCAGTATGTGTTAGCATGACACATGATTTATCTATTGGCTACTTCTATTGATCCCCTGTGTTATAACACCACAGTCCTGACAACATTTATTCATCATTGGACAACCTGCAGCCTATCCATATTTATCATTATTGCTCAATATTGATTATTTTTTTCATGCATTCCTTTTAAGCTAAGAAAACAACCAATTATAACATTTAGCTTAGCTCTATGAAGTGATTTTAAAAAGCAAAGCAAAAAAAAAAAACACATAAAAGAAGCCAAATCACAGTAAAGGGAATCAGAATCCAGTTGCATCACAGTGAAGATGAATCGTTACAATCGTAGCGGTAAAATCTGACTCTATATCCTACTGTGCTGCAGATCTGTTGAGACTTTCAAACATTCACTCCGCTGTATTCCCTGAAGTATACAGCACTTATTTACATTCCCCAACACTTTTCAATCGCACACATAATCTGAGACACTCGAGACGCTCTTCTAAACAGCACACTCTCTAGAAGAGAAAGCACTGAGCGAGAGGAGTCCCCAAAGTCTCTACAAGCATTTTAGAATTATGTTTAATTTAAGGGGAAACATCCTTTATTTATTCTCTCTCTCTCTCTCTCTCTCTCTCTCTCTCTCTCTCTCTCTCTCTCTCTCTCTCTCTCTCTCTCTCTCTCTCTCTCTCTCTCTCTAACTGTCTCTCTCTCACATCTCACTCTTCCTCTAAAGTCTTTCTCCGACAAAGGACTGATGAAGCCTGACTGTGACATCTGGGGAAATCAAACCACGGCGTCCTATGGTAAAGGAACACACTTACACAAACACACACAAATGTGCACACACATGAAAGCGCACTGCTTTCAATGCGTGATTCCTCTCTCAACCCAACCCTGAATGCTCGAGGAGCCATATTGAGTTTCTCCCAGGCTGATAGCATTCTCTGCGGGCTTCCTGAGAAACTAGATTACAGCATTAATGACAAAACTGTAAAATTGGTTTGACAAGAATCTGGTGGAGACATGCATTGCACAAAAGCATGCGTTCAGATATCTACATATATAATTAAACTCCCAAGGATAGACTGATATTAAAAAGTATAATATATTTTGAAAATATATTGTTTTCAAAGCGTAGGTTTCAAACAACACAGGCTCATTGGAAAAATGTGCCTCTACCGGCATCCTTAAAAAAACATACCAATACATATAATTCACTGCAGTTTCGAGCAGAAATGAACAGTAAAACACCAACAACTTGTTTTCCTTATCACACAAATTAGGATTACAGGTGCAGATTATTGATTAATAGAGACTTATTTTTACACAGATCTTTGCACAATATTATGTTATGACCTCAAAACACTTTTATCACAGTGCATGATTTGTAAACTAATACATTTTGATGTTTGCATCACATAACCAGCCCCATATGTGTGGCTTTTCTGAGGCAGTAAACTTGCTCAATAGCTCACCTGGCGATAACCGACTCAATAAAAATGGGCATGAAACGTGAAAGAAGCGACGTAATATTATTTTGCAGAAATGCTGCCAGGGGCACATTTTTCCAGTGAATCTGGATTCATTTAAAGATAACTTGCGCTACATTACTCAAATTAAGTAGAGACTACACAGACGAAACAACAAAAGCATTTGTCTTTTGCATATCTAGTTCGGTGCGGTGCAATATCGGTGTGGAGAATATCTTTCAAAGATTTGATCCCACCAACCTGGAAAATCCATCTTGAGAAGCACTTGTTATATCGACCTCTACTTTGAAAACCCAACTCTTTTTTTGTTTCCAGGTTGTCAAAATCAGATTGGAGCAACTAGGTAGAGCGAAAGCCATCTCCAGTTGTTTGTGAAATAGATAGTCTGTGAGGTTAATGACTAATCACGTAAATCTAGAAAAATACTTCTGAACACATGGAAAAGAGCACACAGGATGTATAAGGTGCTTCTTATGCCCATATTTTGGGCCTTTTCTAAAGCTTGACATTGCAGATCACCATCCATTTTGGTTGTATGGAAATAAGGAGTGTGAACATTTCTACTTTTGTGTTAAAAAATTAAAATAAGTAACGACATGAAGTTTGGAACAACATAAAAAAGAGTAAGTAGCCTAATTCATGTTAGGGTTGGAGTTTGAACTGTTTCACTTACAGCGATTTATCTAAATAGAGTTTCCCATTTCCACACAAAGTCCTACCAGGTACAACAGCAAACCTCACATGAACGCACACTCATGACCTTTGTAAACGAAAGCCTGTTTGATGGAAATGGTCCGGAGTCTCTCATGGAATTGCTTACACTACACTTGACCTACTGACATTCGGCAAGTGAAATTTCCTCTCAGCGGAGCGTGACCTGAGAGTCGGAGCGCAAAGGCCGACGGCTTACGTCAGATCTACGTTTCCCACAAGCCCAGTGAGAGGAGAACATCTCAAAATCTGAGCTGTTCAACTGAAGTGTCTCTTTTAGCCTCTCCGTCTGTGACTTCATCCCTCCCTTTCTTGTTGTTTCCCGATGGGAAATGTCAGCTGGGATGGGCCTTGCCCAGCAGAGTTGGTGTTTAATAAGCTCCCTGATTCGCTCTCATCTGCTGGTGTATGTGATGATTCTGTTTGGGCTGTAGGGTACTGGACGTGCTATTGATTTTGCAGTATCAATTGATAACTGGTGAGGAAGTGTGAGGGAGGGAATGATGAAAACAAAGAAAGGATTAATGATTTTCTCTGCACTGAAATGGTTCTGGTGTTCAGCTGGGGGATCTGTGGACCGCTTTCAGAACCAGACCTCATTTGCACTGACCTGGAAACGGAAGGAGGAGGCGGTATCTGACTGCGTTACTACATAGGGGCTGTTTACACCTGGCCACTTCATGCGTTTTCTCAGATCGGATAGCTATCTGATTTATCAAAACGATTCCATTTACACCTGGTCACATAAATGTGTTTTTGCGAAACGGATTTAAATCCGATCTTCAATTCCCGCGCTATATGCAGATTTAATGGAGTGCACGTCACCGAAAGCTACAGATATGAGCTGCATTTTATTGATCATCAGCTAAAATGTCAAAATCAAAGACAGCAATAAGAGAGAGCGGCAACAGCCCTGGTAAGATCATTTCGTTTCTTTACTTTTAATGATGATGATTGTGTGTTAAGCGTCTGCGACTTACTTTCACTTTGATTTGCGATAGTTTGCACGTTGGTTTAATGAATAGATGCTCAGTTTCTCATCTGCGGTGATGCGTGTTCCAGTAGCGTCGTCATATCTGGCTATAACATGACATATAGGCTATAACACGCTCTCACACGCTTATTTGTTTTAGCATTTTTGGGAGGAGTACAATTTACATATGTGGTTTCAACAACCAGATGCATTTACACTTGTCCAGTTTCGTCTGGAATGCGGCCCAGACCTCCTCCTGAAGTGGTTTGAGCGATCGGATTCAAATCCGTCTCGAATGCGTTTCGGAGGGCATTTACACCTGATCTTTTCACGATCGGATAGCTATCCGATCTGAGAAAACGCATGAAGTGGCCAGGTGTAAACAGCCCCATAGTTACTACACAGTAACATACCACAAGGAAACACACCAGATCACCAATTGTACTGCTAGTTTCAAGAACATATTCATCTAAAGCAATGATGTCTTTATGCCATCATGAGATGCTTTAGATGCAACAGCCAGAAGACACTTCAGCAATCAATTAAATAAGGAATAAATTATTCTGCTTATACTACGGTTACCAAATCATGAAACATTGTTGAGATGATGTATCTCAAGACTTGTCTGGTTTTTGTCCTCAAAACACTCTTGTGTGCTGGACTAATTTCTTACACATCTCATCCCACACCTCCATTGCTAATTCCAAAATGTCATTTTAGAGCTAGTAACAAGGACTTAAGCCACTGATAGCAGTCTAAGAGAGAGAGAGAGAGAGAGAGAGAGAGAGAGAGGCGCTAATGTCTACTAATAGAGAAACTACGTTCATCTATGTTTGTTTCTGTGGGCTGTAAAGACCTTTGAAATAACTGAAATCATTTGGAACAGAGATACTGTATGGAGCTGTAATGCGGTCAAGACCTGCCTGGAACTTTCCCTGAAAATAATTGTGCACTTTACTATATAGAACCCTATGGTTCTTGACTCAGTTTTAAGCTAATAAGATTCTATACATGGAGAAATGTCTTACATAAATGCATAATACTTTCATGTTTAATGGGTTCTTTTATTTTATTTCTAGTGATAAAGTATATTTATGAGATGTTTAATTCATAATTTAAAACTAAATCCATAAAACGATTCCATGATTGAAACTTATATATATATATAAAGTGTCTGACAGATCCCTTAAAGGTTCTATATATAAACTTTCTTCTAAGACAAGGTGTACAAGAGCTTGGTGTCAATAACCAAATATTCATTAATCCAAACATAATAATTCTCAGTTCGAAAGACTTTCTGAAACTTCTTCAAGAAGCGATCTAAAAGCTGCTTCAAAACACACTGACACGCACCTCGTGCCTCCAGAGAGCTGCTAACATTCTCAATGCCGATCCCACATTTAATATGACATTTCAGATTGGATTTATAGCATATCAGCAGAAATTCCCAAGACTACCTAGTCAGAGCAAAAGAACGGCTTTCCGATATCCAGCCCTTTGCATCCATATTGATTTCTGGAACAGATTTTAAATCATGTTTCTGTAGTGAACACGGGCTTGAGTGTACATACCCTACAGTGAGATTATTCAAATTTATCAAGATGAATTATTGACGCAAGATTGAATTCTGGAACACTGGGGTCTCCCTGTGATTCTGACCCTCCTTATACAAAGAACATCCTTTAAGATGCACTTCAAGTTTTGTATTCATTACGGAAACACTGCAAAAAATGGGATTCCAATAATGTAATCTCCCCGATCACAGCACGAAGAGTATGATATGCATCGTCTTTGTGTTCCTGGTCTTAACAGATTTACATTTCCAACTTCAGCTCCATTTGCTTAGCAACACGCTGATATCATATCATACGCTGATATCATATCATATCAAAGTCTCTTTTCCACTCTGTACAGTAAGTGCCAGCAATGGTGTCCACTTTAATAAGGAAAGATCAATTTCTCCAACACTATTGGTCAGCAATGGTGTCTTTGGTTCAAATCGTATATGCACAAAACTGTTATTGTTCAGTGTGGTCCAGTTAATATGCGTAAGCATTACCTTGAGCTTAGAAAATGCTCTAAATATAAACATTTACAGGATCAGCCTCACATTCACACTCATCCATATGCGCCGTGAGAATCTTCATAACCCAGGAGCAGAGCATGTTTACCCAGCGATAGAGATCTTCAGCTCAGCCGAGCTGAGAACGAATCTTGTGAACTGAAATGGAATTACCATTTGCTCCATCGCCTGCAACTCTGCTTCTAAAAGCAATTCCAATGCAACTCCCGCTGAGGAGCAGCCGGTCGAGCACTTGCTGCGTTCCCTGCCGGAGTTCGCCGTTCCTCTGTCTTTACTAATTCTTTCTGTTCCTCGTTTAAGATTGAATATTGGATTCTCTGTATTTACCACGGATTTATTTATTAATTATCCAATTGTACTGAATGTGCACTTGTCTTTTTCAGCAACACTTGATCCATTAATACTAACACTTTCTTTTCTCTTCTCTTCTACTCTATATCTGTTTATTTTTTTATTACATATACTGTGTTAGACTAAACTGGGAAGGGTCACAGCACTTACAGTACATACTGTTGTCCTATTGTTAGTTTAACTGCTTCTATCGCTCTCCTCATTTGTAAGTCGCTTTCGATAAAAGCGTCTGCTAAATGATTAGTAAAATGTAAATGTAATGAACTTCAAATCTTTAAAGTACATTTTAAATCATTATGCTTTAAAAACTTGTCGTGCTTTCAAGAAGTATTTCGATGTGTTGACTAACATACTAAAGCAAGTGTAGAGTACTTGATTATAATTTGAACTGTAGTATGTTATTCAATATTACATTTAGTATATAAGTTAGTATCATTTAAATGTACATCATTATGAATGTGTACTAACAAATATATTTAAAATACACTTTAAAACACACTGGAAAAAAAATATATATTGTTGTATAAAACAAAAATTATTGAAGTAAAATACTATTTCAGTCTTTCTACTCAGTTTAATTCAGTACTTGTCGATTCTTTATAATTACCGGTGAAATTAACTAGCAGTTTCTGATCGAAAATCATTTCCACACCATTTTTTTTTTCAAGTTTAAAAAGAAATAATTTTAGAGTATATTTTAGTTTACCATAAATGCTTGTCGGGATATTTGCAGTATTTTACCCATAACACAATAGAAGTAATTATGAAATGATATACTTAAGTCTTACTTGAGTCCTTACTTTAAGTCCAACTAATTGCATTTAATACATATTTAAACTATAATATGCTTAAATGCTAATAACATGGAATTAAGTGTCTCAAAATTATTTCCATAATAAGTACTCTTTTTAAAAGTATGCTAAAGAGTACTTGTATTCACCATTGACAAACCAACATGTTTTACAAGAACCAAACACTTCTTAAATTCTGTGCATCAGTAAATCTGCATTAACTCTTTCAGTCCTCCATCCTCCAACAGAGAACCTTCCATTAAAAGAGCTTTAATATTCATCATATTCGCACATGTTCTGCACTTCCAGTCTTTCATTTGTGTTCCCATCAAATGGCGCAGCTCTATTTATCCGACTGATCGTCCTGCGGTTTCCTTGGCCGTCTCCACACCTGCAGTGATTCTCTGCCATGAGACTGTCGCTGCAAATTGCAACTGCTCCAGTTTCATATCCCTGTGGCACATCTCAATCCTCAGGTCCATCGATGTACCGATTGTTCAAAAATAAAACTAATCTGATCTAATCTAATGTGTGTGATTTACTTGTACTGAGCAAATTCTAGAAACTGACCCATTATGGTCTTAAAGAAAATCTGGGGAAACTAAGCTTTCTCATAATGCTCCTAATATAAAGTATTAAGATGTTTTTTTTTTTACATGCATATAAGGAATAGCTAGACAGTTAGCAGTGTTGTTTTACAAACAATATTTCAACCACAGTCATTTATGATTATGTGGGAAAAGGTTATACATGGTATCCATTAAGGTGGAATACAGCATCCAGCACTGCCTCATTTAAACATTAGGGGATCTCGTAGAACTCGAGACCTGACTTAAAGGGTTAATTCCCCCAAAAATGAAAATTATCCCATCATTTACTCACCCTCAAACCATCCTAGGTGTATATGACTTTCTTCTTTCAGCCAAACACAGTCAGAGTTATATTTTAAAATATCCTGGTTCTTCCCAGCTTTGTAATGGGAGTGAATGATATACCTGAGATTTTGAAGCCCAAAAAAGTGCATCCATCCATCATAAAAATAATCCATACGGCTCCAGGAGTTTAATAAAGGCCTTCTGATGCGAAGGGATGCTTTTTGTAAGAAAAATATCCATATTTATAACTTTATAAACTATAATCACTGGCTTCCAGTAACAGCTAAACATGAGTCGAGTTCCAATATGATATACGGATTATTTTTATGATGGATGGATGCGCTTTTTTTGGGCTTCAAAATCTCAGTTACTATTCACTCCCATTATAAAACTTGGAAGAGCCTGCACATGTTTTAATATAAGTCCGATTGTGTTTGGCTGAAAGAAGAAAGTCACATACACCTAGGATGGCTTGAGGATGAGTAAATAATGGGATAATATTCATTATTGGGTGAACTATCACTTTAAGACTTAACCCACTCGGGTCTCGGCCTGGAATGTGGTCGATGATCTCGACTACAACACTGGTTAGCATTTTGTTTGGTGGGATTGTGTAAACAACTCTGCTCATTTTTGTGGAACTCCATTCCACAAAATCACATTTGTGGTGTATCAGCTCCGGGGGGGTTGAGGTGCTCGTGTTGTGGCAGCTGTTCTTGTGCAGAATGAATGGTTGCAGGAGCTGTTGGGAGTTTTAATGATGGTAGTTTGGTATACACTGGAATTCTAATACATAATAGACATAGATGTGCAAGAACAGCATGTACATCTCAAAGTGCAGCTGCATTCCAGGGAAGTTCATGTTCATCAGTGATTACAGAATAAGAATAATCAACAATCTGTAAAGAAATCCCTCCAACATTGCTTGCCCAGGTTTACTGGGGGAGAATAATAACTGACAACTATGAAATCAGTGCTTGTTGAGCATATTTTAAATGGAAGATGGTTTTGCCTTGAAGCATGGAAAACTTTGAGTGCGGCTATGATCACTGATGCAGAGAAAGATCAGAGCAGAGGTTTGCTTGAATAACTTGAGTCAAATAGATTTGCATGAGTTGATGGTAGCAATTAAAATCTGTCCATGTTGTACAGGAAGTTTTTGTGCAGTAGGTCTAGAGGAGAGTAAAAACTTGTGGAGCCAGGAGGCGACACCAACATCAAGATCTCATGGTACAAGGATTGAAGTACAGTACGAACACAAGGGCTGCAAAGACACCGAAAGTAAACTTGCAGAGGCAGAGTAACACAAGCTCTGCCCAGAGACAAGAAAAGTCCCAGACAGCAACAGTGTCAGCCCAGATCCGGGCCACATTTGGATTCAACATGCACCAGATGTGGGCCGGATCTGGACCGACACTATGTTTCTGTCTGTGGGTGAATAGAAAGAGTATGAATACACAATGGGAATCAAGGGAAGGGATTAACTGGGACTCTAGACTTTAGTGGTTGTGAGTGGTGAGCATCATATCAGGGGAAGAAATGCCAATCCAGGATCATTGGGAAAACATGTCTGTGGTGACATTTCTGCAAAGTAGTATTATGTTGCTTCTTGAACGTTCTTGAAATGTCAGGTGAGTGGCGCTTAAAACAGGTGAACGTGAATCACTGTCATGATCCTGGCCTGTGTTGCCCTGGTCTTGTCAGAACTTCTATGTTTTGTCCTGTTCTGCTACATGTCCTTTGTAGGTTGTCTTGTTGATTAGTTCTTTGATTGTTCCCAGGTGTGTCTTGTTTCCCTATTTCCCCTTGTGTATTTAAGCCCCGTTTCTTGTCGAGTCTTGTCTTACATGGATGTTATGTTTGCTGAGCTCATTCTGTTCCCTGTTTCTCTGTTCTCTGTGTTGGATTTGTTATTGTGTTTATTCTATTATTAAACTCACTGCATTTGGATCCAGCTCTCCTTTGTTTTTGAGTTCACCCTAGTATTGCGGTGAGTGGCACTGAAAAATAATAATGCTTGATAGCGTTTGAAAATAACCTATCATCTACACGAAACCCTAAACCTAACCAATATCGGTAACAAAAGCGAATGTGAGATTTAAAAAAAACACACATTTGCTGAATAAACCAGGACGTTTTAGCTTGCTTCCACAAGTCTTTGAGTTCTCCTGCCACTAGTGTCATTTTAGCTGCAAACTGCAGTGAATTGTATGTAATTTGCTACATTTTTGGAGTTTTGCAAAAACGTAGATAGAGGCACATTTCTCGAATAAGCCTAGATTGGGAAATGTCATCATCATGACAGATGAATTCATAGGATTTCCAAACGATGCACAAGACAGAAGAGAGGCAGTGGAAAGCTGTAAAGGTCCAATGGTAGCTTCCAAAACACGGATTGACAAGTTTTTGCTGCCAACTAGGTTGTGTGGGAGGTTCAACATGGTTAAAACATAACACGGATATCTTTAACTGAAGTGAACTGGACTAGCACCAGTCTGCTGTGTCGTTGTTAGCAGGGAAAATGATGTGGGCTGTGATACAGCGACCCGGACAGAAACCATAACACTGATTATGTGTTATTCCTGGAGCAACTCCAAACTCCTGGTAGTCAAACCTTTATTTTTATAGCGCTTAATACAATACAGATTGCTTCTTTACAGTGATCAACAGGAAAATAATGATTCATTGATGCAACCATTGTTCAATTAGGTTGTGAAGAAGAAAAAGCCCTCATTGTTCATCTGAAGTCAGGTCAGTGTTGACTACAGTGTTATAGTTATACTCAGGCCTGGCAGACAAGAAAGTGGCAAAAAATACTGATAACCAAACAAGCTGATGAAGCGCAGACTCATCGGTATAGAGATAATGTGGGAATGACCTGTTCTTACTCATCACTTATGTTCCATTCACAATTCTTTTCCTCTAACGACTGACACAGAGTCTGTTTTACTAAGCAGCTGAAGAAGCCAATTGTCAGCGAACACAATGGAAACACACACTTTCAAAGGTCTGCACTGGTTCAACGTGTTCCAGTGGACAGTGATATAACAACACACCGCATGTCTTTAGGAAAGACCTTGAAACATGAGAAATGAACTTTAAGCTCTGTGCTCAGCATATAAACAAATATAAATAGCTGTGATATGCTCTCCTTTTGTCTCTCAAGGTCACGTCTGTCCTGGATGAAGAAGGCCTGCACAGGGGAAGGTCATGGGAGCAAATGACTGGTCAGCTCGACTGAAGGACGGCATACTGACTCACTGATGGGAAACACTTGCCAACTTTAATATCTTTAAGATTTCTACACTAATCCGGACACATTTAAAAACACATCTTTCGCTCTACGTTCTGGCCTTCTGTCCACAACTGAGACAGCGGTTAGTCCTGCGAAAATGAAGCTAGTAAATATTTTTAGTGTTACAAGTGTAAGAACATCAGCAATGACGTAACAACTAATCATTTATTTTAAATAATTGTTCAAAAAGAAACAAAAAAACTTTTGCGAAGTTCTTGATAAGGATGCAAGTTTTTGTTTTGATCATGAGGATAAACTGAAGATGCAGGTAATAATGAGGTAATAATGCAACAAAGTGATTTTTCTGCATTTTCATGGATTTAAATAAGAGACTTTTGTCATAAGAGACAATAAAATCAGCTTTGTGCATCATAACAACTCCTTTGGTAAAACAAAAATGAACTTGATTTCCAAAAGTCAACAAATTTGCGACCGCTGAATGTAACATATTTCAAGTCTCTGAGTTACATGTCATTTATTATCGAAGCCACGAAATAATCGTTCATTCCGTAAAATAAGTATGATGAACTATGCAGAAAGCAGTTAGAATTTGTTTTTATTTTTTATAATTACCCAAAAATCAAACATAGTTCACCCCTCACACATTTTCTCACATCTGTCAAAAACTTAGGCTGGCTGTCATGAAAACATCAACATAACTCACTCATGGCCATCAATCACTTCACTGAATACTTGCCGGATAAGAAATAAAGAATTATTACCTTCCAATTCATCTGTTTTTTAATGGACATCATTTGAACATTACCTGAAAAACTCAAACTACCGGATGTTTTGACTACGTCATCGCTTTCCGAGAAGAGGGAGAAAATGGCGGCCTTCAACATGCTGTCTGTCAGAGACGATAACATACATAATACATAACGCATGTGAAGATACATTTGTCCTTAAAAAAATCAGGGAACTTCATTTCACGCTGCAGCTAAACAGAATAAAAGCCAATCCAACTGAAAAACTTCTTAGTGAACATCCTCTAACGTGTTGGTTTTGACTGACATTTTTTATGCATAGACTACGCATTCTGATTCTGACATCCCTGATGTAATATATATTATGTCCTTGACAGGTAATTTTAATAAAATATTGTTGATCTTCTCAGTTGTTTAAAGGCAATTATCAAAGATGAATAAAATGTTGTTTCATTTTCCAATAAAAGATGATACATCTTTACACGATTTGTTACATTTAATGATCCCTTAGCAGATTTTGACTCATACTATAAAATATTTTGTATGCAGTAAATGCATGAACACATTTAGAGCTTAAACGCGTTAATTTTTAAAAGAAATCCTGCTGGCCTTGCTCTCCTCACACCGTAGGGAGAAAGACGTGTGTGTTGTGATTCAATGGCGGAGCTCATTAACAGTGTGCCCCGGTGTATTGTATTGTCTTTGACCAGACATCTTTTGATTTTGATTTTGTTTATGTCGTGTTATAACCCGATCAGCTCCAGTTGTTCTCGTCTCTCTCTGTGGCACAGCGCTGTTAATAAGTGTGAGTGAGTTAATTGTCAAAGGCAGTACAGCTCTCTGTGTCTCTTTCTCCTCAAAGGAGCAATTTATTTCATCGTGTACATAGTCCTCTAAATCCGACAGGACAAAAATTCTGACGTCAAAAAGGGTAACACTTTATTTGAAAGTGTCCTTGTTACATGTAGTTACTATAGTAATTACTATAAATTGTGCATAATTGCATGCAACTAACCATAAACCAATTCTAATTCTAACCATAAGTACATGTAGTTCATTATTCTTTTTCAATACTTAAATGTATAATTACACTGTAACACAGACACCTTCAAATAAAGTGTTACCAAATAAAATAGAAATGATGTGATTACTAAATTATTATTTGGCTATTGTTTAGCATTATCCAAATGCCTGCATGAAAAGCTGTCAGGTGAACATTTTATTTGGTTATTTTCCAGATACAGAAAGTTAATATAATATATTTTCTTGTCCTGAACTATTGTGCACAAAAACACCAGGAACAAAAATAAATGACAATGTACGTTCTTATTTTTTTAAAATTGATCAAATAAAATAAAATCTCTAAAGCATTATTACTCATCTTACTCTCAACGTAACATTATTTTGTAACATGGCTTTTGTTCACTGATGGCAGGAGTTGTTTCTGCTATTGCAAAGGCAAATATGCAATGTTTCCAAATTAACAATTCACAATTAATATCAATAATCTTTTTGATTGAATTTCAGAAAATGCCTATACACATTAAAATGCATACTGCAGTATTCTCCTCAGAAATGATATAGTTCAACTAAAATGCAATACATTTAAATACCTATGTGAAAGTATCAAAATGGTGAAGAGTGTGTGTGTGAGTGTGAGAAGGGCAGCTGAAGGCACAGAGGACAGTGGGACGTGGACGAGAGCCAGATGTTGTCACACACAGATGCTTTCTAATGCAAGAGAATGTGATGACACATGCAAAAGAGAGTAGCACTCGTTTAGTTCTCCCTTCATCTGATTCAACAAGAAGCTTCCGTTTTAGACCTAAATGGATATGATATTACAACGCAGTTACACAAGCCTATGCCACTTACACACACAAGAATATATCCAACTGGAACTACGGGAAATGCAATCTGCCGCACGATTATTCCCCTCCTTCAACAGCCGAGTGTTCAGCAGTGAATATACCGAGTATACTGAGAAACAAAGCCAGCATGAACAATAATAAGCGTAACATATCCGTGCATCTCTGCCAAATAACATTTCGGTTGCTGTTTTTAAGAAAACCATGATGATTAAATGTCTGGTTAATGGGAGAAAGTGGAAGATTTACACTATTTAGAAATCCTTTTGCAGTTTGAATATGTGTTGGCACCACAAGGTATAGGCTAAACACACACTGCTTTCTTACACAATCATGTGCATGAGAAGAAAAAAACATTCTAAACAATTAAAGCGCAAAAAGCTGTGAACGTTTGTTTGCAGGCTTCAAAAAATCCCCTTGTGGCGAACTCACCCATTCTGCTAATTGCAAACCATGCACAGTAATGATAAACTAAATTTGGAAAATCTCTCCATTATGTTACATTAGTTCCAGTTTAAGACAGCATCTGCGGAAATCAGTTATGAAAACAGGACTTGAAGGCTAAATGTGGCTGCTGATGTCCTGGAGTGAGAGGAAAACAGCTTATTACATCACATAATTAAAGGAAGCCCTGGGCCGTGCCATGGAGATCCCTGAGGGGCATTTGACATTATTTGATAGTATTGATTGAGACTGGAATAGGAGCACATCAGACAGGCCTCATCCCACACAGCAACAGCATTCACTGACATTTTTACACATTTCCTCTTTCATTGCGGACCATAATGAGACTGAAGCGAACATTAATCCTTCAACTCTATTAAGAAAGCGCTTGTGACTCAGTTCTGGGAGGTGATGCTGAGCTTGGATGGCCTTCCTCAAAGCATTAGTTAAGCGGTTGCTAATAGCAACATGCAGGAGAACATCTATGCAGTGAAAGCCTACACTAAATCATGTCTTACTTTTCCTGTTATGTTAAAAATAGGAATTAGAACCATTAAAACCCATAGGAGATCATGATAGTGACGATCCAAAACTCGAATATACACTGTATCAAATGATCAACGTGTGACTGACTTCTAGAACTGAACTCAAGTATAGAATAGAATAGAATAGAATAGAATAGAATAGAATAGAATAGAATAGAATAGAATAGAATAGAATAGAGCAGTGCTTTAGGTAAGAACAGAACAAAAATGCGTCATTGCAATGCCTCACAGCCAAGATGTTTCTCCTCATAAAACACTCAGAAACGACAATATGAAACAAGAGAGCGCAACTTATGCATAAGCTGCGATATGAAACTGGGGGTTTCCGTTCGTCATAACCTGTAGGCAACTTTTGCATGTGTGATGGAGGCTCAAAAAGTTCTGTTTGGAAAAAAACATGCACGACTTTTAACTCTTTTAGGGAGACGAGCATCTTGCATTTGACATTCAAGCTTTAGATGATTTAAACAACACCGAGAGCTTCAGTGAAAAGGGCATCTGTGATATCTGTGATGTGTTTTAAAAGGCTCTTACCGAATCTTAACACATGTGGCATCCCGTGAGAATATCCCACACACAGTAAGAGCAGCAACAGCCCAAGCCATCTGTGATGAGTTACCAGAGGAGAGCACATCTTCATGAACTGCATGTCATTCCCCAGGACGGAGCGTAAGATTCCCACTGGTTTGTGTTGTGTTGTCAGCGGTGTGATCACGGCATGGTCACTGAGACTGAAGAACACACTCCATCAGCGATGCTCCGCATGTCCGTCTCACTGCGCAAACGAGCAACCTTCCGACCGGGCGTCCATGTTAGAGAGGGGGAATCCGGGACAAATCCATGTACGAGTGCCCTGAAAGAGCGGAGCGACACGGGAGTGAGTGATGAGAGCTGGGTTAGCGGATCGCTTGACGCGCGCGAGGCAGAAGCGGGAGCGACGAGCGCGATCAGCGCGTGCAATGCCTTCCACTGCACTGCTGCACTCACACTCACACTGACGTCGAGCCGAGAGCAACGCGCGCGCAACGCTGACCACGACCACTCACAACACCAGTTCCCACTCAGCGTGCTTCATGCGCGTGGCTCGAACATCTCCGTTCGGGCTCTTTCGTGTCTAGATGATGCGATCAAACACAGTGTGTGCTTAAGCTTTTTACTCCCTCGTGCTTTTCACACAATGATAGTGTATTTTCACATAGTTTCAGAATTAAAGAAATAATTGAAATAAATTAACCTTGCATCGCACGTGCTTTCGTATAAATGTGTATAACACATCTCTTTTTTTTTTTCCAAATCATTATCTTTTTTATTTCTGCGATTAAACTGCGATTACTTTGCATGCAAAAAAACAAACAAACAAAAAAACAGGTAAATAGTTTTCGGGGGGGAAATAACTCATTATGGCACGTATTTATTGCTGATGTTACAATACGATAACCTGTCAAATGATTAGAGTAATACCTACTTAAAAGGAGATACATAAATTAACCATCGTGATTATAATTTTATTTTGATATTAATGTATATAACAAAAACGATTCTACTTTAAACTGTCTATTATTGTATTGTAAATTTATACGCGTGTGTGCGTGTGTTTGTTTGTTTGAGAGAGAGAGAGAGAGAGAGAGAGAGAGAGTCTGTGTATGTATGTGTGTGTGCGCGCGCGCACAAGTTCTTATCTCGTTCAAGTGTCGTTCAAGTCACACACACACACACACACACACGTATACACACACATACATACATACATACATACACACACACATATATATATATATATATATATCGAAGAAGACAGCTGCAGGCTATATGGTGTTCTTTGAACTCTTGGGGCCTTTAAAGCCAAGAAAGGGCATATAACGAGGACGAACCCTGTACAGCTTAAATTAAAAAGACCTCAATAGTGCTCCTACTTTTAAACTAGGCTTATAGATGTGCACTAGAATAGCCTGAGCTCGTGAGAGCTGGTGTGTTTCAGCACCACGGACAGCGACACACTGTATTTCATTCACTTCGCTTTATACGGAATCAGCTGCATGAACACACACTCTTCTATGATTTCAGATGGACTATTGCGATTATGTTTCCTCCAAGAAATGCCCAAGTATTGTACACAGGCTGGATTAGTTGGACTGACAATAAAATATAAATACACACCGTATGCCATCGTGTCATTATAATAGGTGTATTTTGTGATTTTATTTTTCTGCAGTAATTCTAACATCTTCATGGTCATATGACAAAATGTGGATTATTTCATATTGATAAATGCGTGTCATTTCACACCAGATATTGATGATTCGCAAACTAATCACTCTGACGCCTCATATGAAGCATCATGTTTGCAATGCATCGACTTTAGGTCTGTTTTTGGATTTTTGTCACTTATGTGTGTATCTGCTCAAATATTCAGAAGATCATAAGTGTATATTTTGAGTCTGAAATGAAATTTCTGCATAAGTGATAGCTACTACAAAAGTAATTCATGTAATGCTTAAACTCATCAACAGCGGAGACACTATTTCCTGGCATAATTAATGACTTGGTGCTTCCTTCAACCTCACACAGTGTGTGTGTGTGTGTGTGTGTGTGTGTGTGTGTGTGTGTGTGTGTGTGTGTGTGTGTGTGTGTGTGTGTGTGTGTGTGTGTGAGGGGCGGTGCATTTATTTTAAACTAGGATCGCGCAGTCGTACCCGGGGTCTCAACATGCTTTATAACTTACAAGTCATCAAACCCCTCTTTGCAATTAAGGTGAGTGCGAAAAAAAGAACAAGGTATAATAACTCCACAAACACAGACTTTTTGCTTTGTCAAGGACATCAAGAGTTCAGTTATTGATTAGTCAATGATTTGAGGTTAAACAGACGCACATGCAGCATCAGATCAGATCAACTCTTCCGTCTTTTAGATGTCTACATTAGATATGAGTTTAAAGGCATCGCTGATGTGTGGTGCTGGTGAAGTGAATGTCTTACCTCGGGTGTTGAGAGCAGCTGAGGCTGATGAAGTGTGTGTGAGTGTGTGTGAGTGTGTGTGTTCAGATGCTCGGCTCTGTGGAGGAGACACGCCTCCTGTCGGACGAACACAGTCCCGCTTAAAGACACACTGCGCTTCAGGTGCAGATACATCTTCTTAATCGATATATGACGGGAATATAGCGTTCAAAACATTTATAAAGCGAGGTAACACTGGATGTAAACGATATGCATCCAGCTGTCCTTTCACAATAATCGCGTGCCGTATGTGACGGAGAAATGATTTTGTATATTCTTCTTCTTTTTTTTTTCTTTTTTTTTGTATACACATTTTGGTGACTGTGTGATTTACAAATTCTAACTGATTCAAAAGAATAATTATTCAAGATGACGCGGTGATAAAGATCGCGTTAAACCACATAAAAAAAACTATATTATACAGTATAATAGCCTATATGTTTAAATATACATATTTTCTCATTACATTTTCATACTCTCATTCTAATTACTAAACATTTGAAAGTTTAACAGACATTAAAAAATAATGTACAAATACATTAATATATTGTTATATTGATGTCATATTAACATTTTACCTTAAAAGCTAACTTTAACCAGTAAATGTTTTTTTTTTTTTACAGTCTTTTCCATTAATCTACCAAAATGCTACAAAAAGTCTATTGAAAAATATTGAACACACACACACATTGTGTTTTTATGTTTTATGGGGACTTTAGACATAATGATTTTTATACTGTATACAATATCCTTACACTAAAGGGGTTACCCATTACAGAAAACATTCTGCAGTTTTACATTTTCAATAAACATCACTTATTATTTTCCTCATGGGGACCTAAAAATCTCCTCTCAAGGAGAAGGATTCGGATATTGCCATCTTTGTGGGGACATTTTGTTTACCATCAGGACACACACACACACACACACGTGGCTAATGTTATGCTTTTAAAGTAAAACCATTATGAGATGCAAATCATGAAACAGCAAATATAAAACATAACATAAAAAGATAAATTGTGTTAAATAACAACCTATAAAACACATGTGACAACTTGCCCCAACCTACCATTATATAATACTTGACTCATCTTAATGTATCTCAGTGTGGTTTCATTGTATTTGTTTTCTGGCTTGCATATTGTTTATTTGAACCACATATGCGATGCTGGTCTATGTCCAAGAGAGAAAAGAAAAACAACTTTCTTTGTCACATTCCAGCAGAAGACGAGCACAAAGCATGCTGTCCCTGACTTTACGTCCTGAAGGAGAGTTTGACCAGAGCTAGTCTCACAGAGAACGTGATCAGAGGAACAGTCCAAATAATGAGATGGAGAGAGAAGCGCATGTGGAAGAGCCGTGACAGATCTGGGGGTCTTCTAAAGGACACACCAGCTTCAGTCTCAGCTTTCTCTCTCTGTGTGTGTGTGTGTGCCGTGAGGAGGAGAGAGAGAGAGAGAGAGAGAGAGGAAGTGATAGAAGCAAGGCGTCTCATTGCTTTTCTCCTCTCTCTTTAATTACAACCAGTCTACCATATCGGAGAGGAAATTAATTATTCACCTAATCTGCCACAGGAAGAAATACACGTCTAATGAAACACACCGCCGCTGCAACAAACAATAAGACACAGAACACAAATCCATAAATAAGCCACCAAAAGGCTGTAATAATTGTACACTATTGTATAGAAAGTGCATCTTTTATAGAATATATATATATATATAAATCACCAGGCTGCATTTATTTAAAAAATGTGAAATATTATAACATTTTAAAAGAGCTGTTTTCTATGTGAATATATAGTAAAGTGTAATTTATTCCTGTGATCAAAGCTGCATTTTGAGCATCATTACTCCAGTCTTCAGTGTCACATGATCCTTCAGAAATCACTCTAATATGATGATTTGATGCTCAAAAAACACTTCTTATTATCATCAATCTTGAAAACAGTTGTGCTGCTTAAATATCTTTGACATTATACATTATATAGCAATGTACAATTTATTTTTAACATTATAAATGTCTTTATTGTCTGTTTATTGTTATTTAATGAGAGTATTAATTTTATTTTATTATTATTATTATTATTATTATTATTATGTAAATCTTACTTACTCCGAAACATTTGAATCATGATTAATATCAAAATATGCAGCAGCAGTAATAGATTTATTGAACTCTGACATCATAAAATACATTTCATATTATATTATATTATATTATATTATATTATATTATATTATATTATATTATATTATATTATATTATATTATATTATATTATATTATAATACAATAAGAGGGGGGGGGGGGTGTTACTGTTTTTTTTATTATTATTATTATTATTATTATTAAATAAATATAGCCTGTTAAGCATAAGAGACTTCTCTCAAAAACATTTAAAAAATTTTAATTATTCCGAACTTTTGGCTTATATAAAGGATGTCTACTTTTATTTTATAACATTTTAAGTGTTGGAGAACCTGCTTATTCTAGTAAACTAAACCAGACACATTACACAAATACATTTACCGGCTGTTACATTAGGAAAAGCCAGAATATGGGTGACTTGATAAGTTTCACTTATTTACCACTGTAAATTATGCATCATTGTTTTAAAAAAAAAAAAATGTGTAGTGTGCTAGGCCTACAAGCTAACTTGTGATATGTGATTCTTCTTCTTTTTTTCACATTTCTACCATCTCACATCTTTTGAGAAAACAGAGAAAATATCAACAAGCAGCTTATCTCTGATCCTGTGTGGTGCGAGACTAATTTCTAGTTTTGAACGTCTCGTGTTCGCACCAATTATTTATGGTGACATCCCTATTAAGATCCCTCAGCTGCTTTTTGAATTAGAGAAGCGCTAATAAGGTCTTTCAGCAGTTTATACACTGCAGTCTGTAGACTTTAATGAGCCCCTGGTCGCCCCTATTATCCCAAACAAAGATGGAGGTGGATTACCGCAAAAGCTGGATCGGCCCATGCTCTCAGACCTCCTGTCATTCTTACTGGAATGTGCATCCTTAATATTACCAAGGAAACATTGCATGAGACAAACAAGCACTGTGATATTTGTGAATTTTGTGGCATTCCCACAAGATTATAAATGTGCTGTCTATGAGAAAGGAGTAAGGCTTGCTGCTTTTTGGACAGGGGAAAATTGTGTGAGTTCAGTCTTTTGTAACCTTTTCATTATTGTGTCCAGCATATTCTCTCTCTCTCTCTCTCTCTCTCTCTCTCTCTCTCTCTCTCTCTCTCTGCTCGCATTTCATAATAGTTGTCTACTGTTACTGGTTTTGCTGGTAAACGCATACAAAATCAGACACACAAATTAATCATTCATACAGTTGAATAGGTAGAGCATACACTATCCGTAACAGAGAAACTTCCTTTGAGCAGTAGGCTGATTTATACAATATAGAAATTGTCATATTTGTTTACTCCTCCGGGATATGTAAGCTCCAGTTAAACCTATCCAAGTTACCTCTTTTACATATTACACTTTATTTACAATTATTAAATCCACATCTAAATATATAGTATGAAGACATAAGTAACTTGTGGCTCTTACAGTTTTTATAATAAAAACAATCTGTCTGAATGTAGAAAGCGTCTCTACAGTTGTCACAGTTTCAGCTCAGTTTGGACTTTGTTTGCGTTTGCACCATTTCCCTGCTAGTGTTCATACTAATATGGTTTCTAATTTGATTTCCCATCACGTTCAGCTGTGTCGTTGTTGATCACCTCATTTGCCTGTATTTAAGTTCCTGTGTTCTCAGGTCAAGTGGTCTGGTCTCGTCTGTTTCACTGAAGCTACCCTGTGTGTTGAATAATAGATTTTTGAAATCTTCATCTTCATCTTCGTGTGTTTCTATACAACGGATTGTGACAGAACACGGGACCTAGAAATTAATATATCCTGCGGCATGTTATTTTTGGACAGTCCATCTTTTCGCCTCTTGTGCCATGAGCAGTGAAATCGCTCCCTCGAGGAACATTTGGAGGAATTCTTCTTCCTCGCTTACCAGTCGCACTTCCCGGACAACTGCTTTGCTCGTGGTTCGTTCAAGTCATGTCGTATAGATCGTATTTACGAGTTGAACGCACTTGAACGCACTTGAACGTCACCACAATGTCGTAAATACTAGTGGGGAGCTCGGGATTTTCTCTAAGCCCCGATCTTTATGAGTTGTGGGCGTGTCACTGAGAAACATGGCGGAATACCACAGTACTTAAAGGTATTTAGCAGTGATATTGTCAGGCATTTCTATTTACAGTGAAGTAAGCTAATTGCCTGCACAGAATATGATGGCATTATAATATAACAATGCAACATGTAACGATAAAGTTGGCAGTGGCTTCATAAATTAATTAAAAACATTAAAAAATCAAAGTACACCTGATGCACATTTCTTTGTTCTTCATTTTCTAGAACAAGAGTTTAAGAACCTTACTGTATTATTGTGTAATTAATTAAGAGAAAGTACTCCGCCATCTTACTCCGAGGAAAGTGACTTGAACGCACCAGCCGTCGTAAACACGACTTCCCACCTCGTACGTACAAACTTCCCAGGAGGACTTGAACGCACCATCATTCCTCCTCACGGGAATCAACACCTCTACAAAGGCCCAGTTGTCTGGGGATGGACCTCAAGGATCTTTGCGTCATTTGTTTGCTGTGAGTGCTGGTATCATGTGGATCACTGTTCACCATCGAACCCGACGACGACACCAGCCCCACTTCCATCAGACGGAGGAGTGGCAGATGTGCGCACCGCAGACAGAGAGCCCGCCTCTACCGTGATACATGAGCCAGCGCTGACAGGAGCGACTGAGCAAGACATCGCCCCGGAGCACGAGCCTCACAGGTGTGCGAGCCGGCTGCATCGTCCGTCGCCTCGGGAGTCCGTGAGGAGTTAAGGTCCTTGCACACGGAGTCCGAAATTCTTGTCCAAAATTTTTCGATTATTTTCTGCGTTTTTCGCATTCGTAGCAAGCATTTTGAGAGGTGTTTTGACAATTCAGAGCCACCGTACAAGCGAACGCCAAAATCCAGAACTGTTCAGGATCAATTGGTTCACGGAAAATGGTGGTCTTGTTTTTAATATGTGGCTCCAGTATCGCTAGCAAAGCATCAAACTGAGCCACTGACATCCTGAAGTAAACTTTGAATCTCTCGGGATAATCCCGCAGCGAACTCTGCTTCCTCTCTACGCAATATCAGGATTGGATGGACCCAATATTTCCTCTTTTCTCTTTTTAAGAAGAGAGAGGACAAAAAAACCATCCTCACTGCTTTTGCGATTTTATTTTATTTTCACAACAAAATTGTATTAAATTATATTTTATATACAAATTAATACGCATCAGACTCAGTGTGCAAGGTGTCTGTGCGTGACGAATTTGTAGGATGAGGAATACGAAAAAACGCATAGGTAAATTTCAGACTCGGTGTGCATAATGGAGCTCCACCCACACTCCCACCACTGAGAGAGAGTTTTTGGCATCCACCATGCACTAGTTTTTCGATTTTGGAGAGGAGGATACCCTACCCCCTTTAATCCCACCTGATCCTGTCTGCTCTGTTTTGGACTCACTTATTCTCCCTCTCCCACCTCCTCTCCTCACATCTGTACAGGATTCCTCATGTTTTGTCAGTCCCTTGATTTCTCCTCAGCCTCCACACCCGTCCCAAGACACTGCGGCCACCCAGTCTTCACTGTCTCCCATCAGCCCCCTCTCAATGACGTGGCAACACCTCGGGCCCGCTGTGAGATAACTTCTTCTGGGCATAGGGATCCCTTGGCTCCACCGCCGCCCTGACTCCTCAGCTCCTTCCTCCCTCAACTCCTCCTCCTCACTCCATCAGGCTTTCAGCTCCACCCGGCTTCCTCGGACCATCGGCTTCACCTGGGTCGAACACAGACTTGCGGGCCATCCGCTGCTCTCCAGGCCCTCCACCCCTAGGGCTCCGTTTGGCTGCACCCTCCCTCAGGCTCCTCACTTTTCACTCCTTTTACTCTGCATTCATCTCGGGGCGGTCAACGCTGTGGCTCAGAAACCTTTTAGAGTCACTCCGCTCTTTCAGCTCTCTGTATGCGCTGAGGGCTCATCCTCCATTGGCTCCGCTGCCTCCACTCGTCCCCATGGAGACGTTGTGCCATTTCCCTGCTTTTGTGAGGCACTATGGTTACATATTTGATTTGCTATCACGTTCAGGTGTGTCGTTGTTAATTACCTCATTTGCCTGTGTATTGAAGTTCCTGTGTTCTCAGTTCAACTGGTTCGGACTCGTCTATGTTTCACGGAAGTGATGAGTGTAACGAGTTACAGTTTAAAATATATATTTATATTTATAATTCATTTTAACGGATTGTAATTAATCAAAAATATTTTTGTTATTTTTAGAATTGACTGTAGCAGAATTAATAGTACAATTATTTAATCAGTTCATCCAATGAACAGAAAGCATAATCAATTATTAATTCTAGGAAATATATTATCTTCCTGGCCAAGAAAGGATAACCTTTTCCTACTAAAGTAAATAAAGTTCTAGCAGGGTAATAGCATAGGTATCGCTAGATCAAGATGTTTAAGTGACTTCGATATGTGGCAAACACAGAGACAATAAAGCGTCAATATAATGGTTTAATAAATGAAACTAGGGTAGGCTACACACACAACTAAACTGAGCAAAGATTGTATACAAAATCAAGAAAGTAAAGAAAAGTGAAGAGAGAGAGAGAGAGAGAGAGAGAGAGAGAGAGAGAGAGAGAGAGAGAAGAAAAGAGAATGGCAAGATTACAATCAGTTAACCACAACCTACGAGAAACATCATAGAATCAGGGTCACCTTGAAGGGGAACAATAACTTAGAAACACTTCTAAAGGCTGCGAACAGGTACTTGCATTGACTTTGGTTGCTGAACAAGTCCAGATGCAGGAGATTCTTGAGATTCTTGATGATTTTGTCAGGAGTGCGCTGAAGTGTTCGTTTGGGTTCTTGGGGTGGTCCACGTTGAATCCAAAGAAGTTAACTTGACGATGAAGTTGCCGGAAGAAGACAGGAGAATGTTGTCTCAAAGAGATTGAGCAAAGATCTGAACCAATCAGATACTCTTAAAGGTCCTATCAGTTCACACCCATTTGTTGAGGTGACCAATCTAAGATGACCTGGAGAAAGTCTTTGTTCCATATTATCTCCATTTGCATGTTCATGCTGGCATGGAGAATTTGTGCAGTCTTCAGACAAAAGTATGGTACAAATATTTATGATGCAATTTATCAAAACATGTTGTACACCATTGATTATAAAATCAAAAGGGGATTATTTTGATACTAAGAAAGAGGGGATTTGAAGTGATACATCATCTTTGGATATCAACATGGGAAGTTACTCTAACATAACTAAAGAATCATAACTAGGCTAATCAAACATAGGGACATGCATAACACACAGGAGAAATACTATAAACATTTGGGAAAGTTTGTGGATATGAAATGGAGTCTTTTGTGTATTGGAGGCCGGTTTTAGGTTTTAGGGCCGATGACAACAGGGGAGAGGGGAAGGTTTTCTGATGTCTAGGTCATTTTGATTAAGGCCATTCGTTACATGAGTCATTCATAAACGATCCGTTCATTGCGTCTGTCACGTGACAAATGGTTAGGTTAAGTCAACTTTATTATCCCCAAGGGGCAATTTGTTTCACAGCCAGCAGTAATCCATACAATCAACAAAAAACATTAATAAATGACTCTAAATAATTTTAAAAAACATGAACGAAAGACTCAGAAGGTTAAGTAATTATTTATGTTACCTGTAAATTATGTTTGGCTGCATAATAAAGATTTCTTAATTCAGAATATGATCACGATTGCTTAGGTGGATGTGTTTGGGGAATTTGGCTGTTAAAAGTACAATATTTAAAGCCACTTAAATGAACGAAATGACTCTAAAAAAGATGAATTAATTTTAATGTAAAATGATCCGAACTTCCCATCACTACTACCATGTGTTTGAATTGCCTGTGTGTTGAATTACAGACTTTTAATCTTCATCTTCATCTTCATCTTCATCTTCGTGTGTTTATATACAGCTGATTGTGACAAAAGTCAACAGAAAAAAAAAAATGGTTACACAGTTGTCAGCCATTCTGTCAAATTATTCAAAAAGTGTAAAAAATATTATTGAATTGTGTGTATACATTAAATGGTTGCTATAGCAAAGCAAAACAGGCAGCCATTCTGTGCCATACATGCAAACTGTTATTTCCTTCACAGCAAATTTCCCCTCAAAATGAATGAAAATTTGATATGTGGTGAAATTGTTCATAACAATTCAGTAAAAAATTTGGTAAATGACAGAATTTTCCTGTTGAACTGTTTTTGTTTTAAAAGTTTATTTTCTAAAAATCCACAGAGCTAAAAGTATACATCATGTCTCTCTATAATGGCAGACGGGAGAGGCACAAAAGTAAGAACAGGACTTTGATGTGAAAGCATGCTGACAGGTGAATAGCTGTTTTCCGTGAATGATTGCTGGACAGCTGAGGAGTGGACAGCACCACTTTTCATTCACACCTTGAGAGGACAAAAGAAACAAGCATCAGATTTGATTTCAAGCTTACTTGCTGCTTCTGTCTCCGTCTTGCTCGTTGCCAAGAGTGTGTGACTGGCACTGTCCAGCCAGAATGACGCTGAGAGCTGTGAAGATGAGTTTCTGCCAGTGCTGTTCATGTCGATGGGATAATCGACAACCTCTGCAAACCGTGTCCTAAAGTAAACTGATCAACAACTCATACGGTGAACAGTTCTTGTTTCTTTGAGTTGACCAGAAACATACTCAAGTGTACACAGTATGCGATTGCCATGGTCAACATATTGCAAAATCATTGTCCAGACGACGAGGCCGGATAAACCATATGGACAATTGGGCACTTCCCCAGGAGCACAAATCCAACAGGGCACCACCGTGTCCAGACGGGGCACCATGTAGGGCAGCATAAATGTTTTCAAATAGAGCGAGATGTTGTGGAAGGGCCAAAGAGTCGAGTCAGAAGAGTCAAGATCCGTAGTTTCCTTCTGTAAAAAATTTGGCTGCGATTTAGTTATAACAACTTAAAATTTGTTGAGATAACTTAAATATCCAACTTAACTAAAGTTAACTAAACTTAATATTTTAAGTCAAGCATGAACACATACTTTTTAAAGTTGAAACAATGTTGGATTTTAAGTTGTGATAAATAATCGCAGCAATTTTTTTTACAGAAGGCAAGAAAGGCAGCTTTATACTGCGCTTATTATCGGTCTTAACCTCGCTTTTAACCCGGGTAAAGGAAGGTTTTACACTTGTAATTTACAAATAGGGATAGCACTGCTTTTTACCCAGGGTAATTAAAGGGGACATAACACACAGTTTCTGCCAATCTCATGTTAATCTTGAGTACCTATATAGTATTGCATCCTTCATATCTCCGAAGTGTCTTTAGTTTTATCAGATTTATTTAAGACCGACACAGATGTACCGATTCTTTCCAAAAACAGCCGAGCTCCTCGAGGCATGGCATGGGCGGAGCTAAAGAGTCACGTACAATACATCATCGCATCATACCTTGATAACTTTTGATTCACTATACATTCATGTTGTTTACATTATATGCACTTACGCGCCGATAGCCAAAAAAACACAGACATTTGATGTTATACTTACCGCCTGCAATTCCGACTCATGACTGGGATCTTTTATCGCTGGGACTGCTCCATCTTTCAGTTTTAAACGATCTGCAAATCCAGCGCCGAACTGGGCGTTGTTTATAAAACATTTGTCACCGAAACTCAAAAAAAAAACAAAAAAAACTAGCAGTTAAAAACTAACTGCATCCTCTGTTCCCCTAATGCTGGGTTCTTTGGGAAGCTAAACAAGGTTATCTTTCCCTCACAACTAAAAACACACTTCTTTGGTGATATTGTTGATTTCGTGGTCTAAAAACAAAATGACATTGCTGCCGACGGCCTCCGTAACCTGAACGATGTTGATGGGCGTTGTTGCTCTCGCTCTGGTTGATGTGTGTGTGCACGCGCTCTTCCTGGAGAAGTGACCATACAAGGACTTCCACCCTTTATGAATTCAGGGCCATACTCGAAAAAAACTTTCCGAAACTTATACGAATCCTAAAGGAGTCATACATCCAACAGTTTTTTTTAAACTTTGGCCATGTTTAGCATGATAATCCAACTATTTAACAGTGTAAACAAGTCAGAATGCATGGAATAGCATTAGACTTCCCCTTTAAACTGTTTAGTGTGAAAAGCACCCAATAGTTGGTCAGATCTCCTCTTCTTATTTTATGATCAAGAATGGTCTCTTGTAGATTGTGGCATTCAGGAGAGATAAGACAGAGTAGTGCTTGGCCTTCCCCCAAGCTAAGACAGAGGCGGTGATGGGACGCTTTTATCTGGGTGCCAAGAACACCACAGAGAGAATTTCAGACATCTGAGGAGTGTCAATGGCCCTCCTGCAAGTGTCTACCCCCCCACCCATCACCCCTGGTCCCTGCTATCACTGTTAATCATAAAGTGCCCTTCAAACATAGGGATGGATCTCATTGGGCTGCTACCAGTGTCAGTCCCCCAGAACTACAAACACATCCTCATCTTGGTCATCAGATAACTCTTTCAGCCTACAGTGGACATTTGTGAGTTGTTACATATACTGTATACTTGCACATTTATCATCCACAGACAGACATAGGCCTCCCTGGTGAATAGCTCAAATAGTCCTCCAAAATAAGGGTGCACAGATTCACACCATCAACGCAGCAAGTGCATAGTTCACAACAAGTAAGATAGCCATAATGACAACTACACTGGGTCCACACTAAGGGACAATAACATACTTATTAACATTATTATTATTATTATATTATATTATACTGTGGCTCTCTGTGCAAAGCAATTATGGGCCCATTTAGACTTGGCCAATTCATGCATTTTCTCTGATCAGATAGCTATCCCATTTGTTGAAGTGCTCATATTATGCTCATTTACAAGTCTGCTAGATAGCTAGAATACATTTACATGATTTAAAGTTCAAAAATAATTTTTTTATCATCATGTACTTTGCTCTTTTATACTTTTTAATCCTGAACCGCTCTGTTTTAGTTCATGTTTCTTTAAAGCCCGCCTTTCTAAAAAGCCCAGTCTCCTCTGATTGGTCAGCTGGTCCACTGGGTTGCTTTTATGACATGCTATTGCACCTTTATTTTCTACCATTTTGGGAGGAGTAAAATTTACATATAAGTGACTTCAACAACCATGCATTTAGCCTTGTCCAGTTGTATCTGGATTGCACCTGAAAGCACCTTCTGAAGTGGTTTGCGCAATCGAATTGCAGTCGGTCTTGAATGCATTTCGGAGGGCATTTACACCTGGACTTTTCACAAAATTGATAGCTAATGATGGGAAACCTTTAAAGATTAAAGATTGTGTATACTTCTGTCTGTGCCATCATGATCCAGCAGAGAAATATCTACCAATCAGAGGAGATCACTGTAAAATCGCTCTGCAGTGACCGCCCACTCCCGTTTTTACTGTTCTGATTCATCTGAGTTAATTTCAGAACCAAGACGGTTTAAAAGGTTACGCTCTATTAAGACCAAAGTTTTGACCCGAGCGATTGGTGTATGCATACAGCCAAATGCACAACCTTTACTCAAAGTATAGTATACTAACATAGTTCACTTATTGTATTTTAACATAACATAACATACATAGTTCTGGTGTGAACTCTGCTATTCTTTTATATTTAGAATGACAATTAGAACTATATCTTTATCGTTATCATTATAGTTATCATCCTTGGTGTGAACTGGCCTTAAAAAGGGTCTGAAAAGTTGCTAATCTAGCGACAAAGTCAGAAAGTTGGCATAGTAGTTTGTTGTTCCGTCTCATCGGTTTCTTTTCAACTATGAAACAATGGGCCTTGGCAGTGTTGCCACCTTATGGACAAACTAATTACTGGGGGAAAAAACTCAACATTTAGAGCAGGATCTTTGTCAGAATAAGCTGCAAAAATGGAACTTTAGCAAATAATATCTAAAGATAGTTTTGTATAAGGTTTGGTCTTTTTATAGCATGCTGGTGTATATGCAATATGATATGCAGTCCTTTGCTTTATTAGCATTTCACTAATATTAAATCAGTCTATCAGCTGATGCAATATTGCAGTAACTACATGTATATTGTAACTGTATATCCTTTACAGTGTCATGAGTGCATTTACTAATTAGTAGAAATGCAATTAATGTATGCCGAGAAGGAAAAGGGCCAGGTCACAGGTCATAGGCTGGTCCGCGTGTATCTTGGACGAGGTTCACAGCGTACCCTTTAACTTCTCACTCTAGACTGTCTTAATAAGGCTGGTTAGATGCTGGGTGTCAGAGGGGAATAGGATTACAAAGAGCCAAAAGAGAGAGAAGATTGCTCGGAAGGAGAAGATTGCAGTGCCCTCATCATTCCCAGCTCGAATAATTGTATGAAATCGCCAGCTAGGGGAAAATATATGTTAACCATTGATTGTGGACGTGAAGCGGCTGCCTCCAGGGGTTGGTTTTATGTAATTTTACTTCTACAGCACACTCTAATTCAGATTTAATCACCAGAGAAGAAAGTGAAGTCTAGGTGATTGTACACTCGCCCATTCAAGTCAATGCCGCTGGTGAAAACACCTTTGCAGAGGAAAATAAAGCATCTAAATACACTGACTTTTTTTGTTACAAATAGGGCTGTTCTTGTCTTCAGGCTGTGAAAAGTTTTTTAACTGATTTTCCTGGCCTGGAAACATTCCTTCTCCAAACTCACACACCTTTGTTGAGTCAGCGCTGTTGAGTCGGGATGCTCAAACAAACAAAGCAATGTGTTAATAGCTACACTGTTTATGCTTTTGAAGAAATGGCTGGGACTTTTTACTAATGGCTTACTTATCCTGCATTTGAGGAAGCTTGAATATGAGAAAAATTGAGATCAAAAAGTTACACACTTCGCTACTATGGCTTTTTGGTAAAAAATACAAAAATAAAAACTTGTAAAGTATAAAATCAAATGGCATAGTTCACCCAAAAATTTAAATTATGTCATCAATTACTCACTCAGTCCAAACTCATAACTGGTAATCTTCAAAACACAAATGAAGATATTTTTAATGAAAACTACGATGTTTCTGTCCCTCCATTGAAAGTCCATGTAACCAAAACTTAGAAGATACAAAAGAAACGTAAGGTGCTGTCAAATGAATTTGACTGAATCGATTGGTTTAATCCAAGTCTTGTGAAGATATGCAATCACTTTATACACTGGACAGATTTGATATAGGCTTTTATTCACATTTAAACACACATCACAAATAGTAAACACGGAAGATGACAGAACAAACATCACTGGTTCTTGTTCATCTCCTTGTTGATCAATAGTAAATAATAATAAATCTATAAAGTAAATCTTATAAATAATTGCACAGCTGATTAAACTAATGGCAGTTTAGTGAATGTCCTACTTTAGTGGATGTATGGTAAATGATTCAACAAAATAACAAAACAAACAAAATAATATATAAATATTATAATAAAATAAATATAAAGACATATCTCGAGCCTTGATTTCTCCTGGACGTGTACTGTATATGCATCCAACAATGCACTAGAGCAACTGAATAGCAATGCATTAAAAGAACTACAGTACTTGTGGAGGGTCAGCATCCTAAAAACAATCCAGAACAAATAGGAAAAAAAACATAATATAGGAACCCCTCAAAAACTATTTTATGTGATTCTGTCAATAATGTGATTATATTACTTCTGTTTCACTATGGTTGATATGTTGAGCAGCCATTTTGGATTCTGAAGACGAGGTTGTTGCGCTTCCCCCAAATTTCCCAGTCACAGCTTGAGGGGCGTTCCAGTTAAAAGTTCCTACAGGGAACTAGGACTTTCCCACTTCCACTGACAAATGGAACACACCATTTTACCAAACTCAATATTACATGTATGAGCTGTTTCCACATCACAACAGAGCTTTTGCATTATTTCTTTTCATATGCAATTCTCATATTACACACATTCATAAAATTAATAAAATAGATATTCTTGGATTAAAGGTTTGTCCATTGTTGGTGGTTCCTGTTGTTACATGGAGGTGCTGCTTTCCATCAGCCTTCTGTGCTCTCCAATTACTTTAGCGGGCATTTGGATTTTGACCAACCATTGGAATGAAGGTCTCTTGTTCAAATCCTGGTTGTGAAGTTTAACATTTTAATTGCATTGTATGCACGTGGATGTATTTTAGATGCATTTTATTTTGTGCTTTGATAACACAAATCGCCTTATCTGGTGGAATTATCATCCCTGGCACATTTTTCATTTTTCTACAGGAAGAGTTATTTTCCATTGACATTCTGTTTCTATGGTGCAGACAGGCAGTGAGGGGAAGCAAAGAAGTACAATTCATTTTCAACGAGAAGGCTGAACGAAAAGAAAAGTGGGTGCAATCCCATGAAAGTGCCCAGAATATCGTATCCGAATTTATAGATGCAACACACATATTGTTCCAGACAGGATCCACCACCACGTTAGCAATTAATGTACATAGGCCTATTTATTTATTTTACAGTGGATTCACATATTGTGGCTGTTAAACAAAGTAAAACAAATATTTTTAGTACTACTAATAAGTGGGCCTTACACTTATATAATATATGGTTTGGTTGTTTACAGCTTTCTGCTGTGAAGCAACCTTGTGAAATGCCCCATCTGTGATGCTATCTGTATCTGCAACATGTTTTACGTGGTCAGACTCAGAGCCACACATTTCGCTTGATTTGAGCTGTGTGTTCAATTCTGGGTGTGAAAAGGCCTAAATATATATCGACTGAGAAGCAAGGGAATAATAGCCAACAGAGCGGCAGCAAAGATATGCAGAAATATATACATACATTAAAATCACACTCTACAGGGTTTTGTTAACATTTTTAGCACATTTAGGCCTGATTTCACACACAGGGCTTAGATTAAGCCAGGATTAGGATTTAAGTAGCTTTTGTAAATGTGCCTTAGAAAAAAATAAACATTACTGGTGTGCATCTTGAGACAAAACAATGACACTGACATGTTTTAAGATCTGTCAGTGCAGTGCATGTTGCTTTCAGTTAACAGCTCAAACGTGCATTTTAGTCTGGGACTAGTTTAGCCTTTCTGTGAAACCGGGGATGTAAAAGTTGTATTAACTACGCAGATTAACAAGAGATATTAAAGGTGCTGTATGTAATTTTTTGATTGCACTAAAGCATAAAAATATAAAATGCAGAGATTTATGAAAAAAATTCTAAGTAAAAAAAAAATGTCTCCCCAAAAACAGTTATTCTACTTTGAAATGTGTGTTTCGTGTCGAAATGTCTGGGGTTTTTTTGGTCTGTGTGGTTCTGCCCGCTGCCAATTTACCCAATAGTAATTAAACACCCACACTCTAAAACATGCTGGGTTGTTTCAACCCATGTTTGGGTCAAATATGGACAAACCCAACTATTGGTTTACATATTTTAACCCAATGGTTGGGTTTGTCCATATATGACCCAAACATGGGTTGAAAAAACAGTGTGAGTGCAAGGTTGCCAGTTGGCAGAAAACACAGAGTACTGCAGCCGAACTGGGTCAGAGATTAGATTCTTCCCGACTTAAAAAGCCTTGGCAATAGAAAACATTGCAAACATATACATTAGCCGATCCATTCACACCAAGGACGATAACTATAAAGATAACAATATAGTTCTAAAAAAATTCCTCAGTGTAAAAGAATAGCAGAGTTCACACCACAGCTATAATGATAACGGCACAGACAAACAATATTGTTGGAATCACTTTCAGAATGATTTTATCCAGCTCATTAATGCTAAAAAACATTGACAGCCAATCAGAATCCATCCTGCTGTAACGAGCTCAAGCATTTAAAGTGACAGACAAGCACACGCTTAGAAAAAGCAGAATGATATCATCCGCTGGTGTGCGTGCTAATATAGTTATCTGTATAGTTATCGTTCTTGGTGTAAACGGGCCTAAAGGCACATCCTTTATCAGTTGCACTCGTTCCTGTTGCATGTCCTCAATCTGGTGACCGTGAGAGTGAGTCTGAGGAGGAGGGGGCGGGGGAACAACTCTCTATAATGTTTTGAATTTGGATTGCAGTACCCGTTTCAACCACTAGATGTTCATTATACAGACTGCACCTTTAAAACAAGATACGGCCACCATAAAATATAGACATAAAAGAATGTGCAAACAGTAACTATTAAACTATTACTGCGCAGCATTTGGACAAGGTGAACAGCTGTTCTCCAAAAGTTTTATAGCAGCCTTAAACTGAATGTTCAGACCCCCTGTTTTGTGGATGCAGGATCAGCGTCATTTTATCCTTCCTCAACAGAGCCGTGATCAGACATTTTGAGGAGCGGTGGCTCAAAATGAGAGGAAAAAAGGCCTCTGAGAAAAATGATGTAATGTGATGGTGTGGGGAATCATTAACTACATCATTACACAGAACCTCTTCTCTACAGATTGGTAGGCATGTAATGAGATATGATGATTTTCATGAACTATCTCTGCATCATATTTATGATTTACAAAAAAACAGATCACACTTCACACTTTATTTCAGATGACTTAATAGAAATATCTAATAATAATAGAAATAATAAAATAATAATAGAAATAATTATCTATTATTAGAAGATAATAAAAACATCACACTTAATTGCCAGTTACAAAAATGTACAGTATTTGAAATATTGCAAACTATTTACATCTATTTATATAGATCTGTGCCTGTTCAATTCCTAGCAAAATATCTTTTGTCTTGTTTTGTCTGAGAAAATCTATATTTGTCTTTCTTGATTGGGCTGTCCTTCTCAATGGCCAGAAGCAGGAGGTCAGACAGTTCTTGACCGCACAAATCCCTGAGTTTGTTTTCACCAGTTTCAGCTTTGAGAAAAACACAGGTCGTGTTGTAGATTTTCAGCTACTTCAAAATAGTTGAAACACAAGATGATCATCATACTCTTCGACTGAAATTAATCAAACAAAACATTAAAAAAATAATAAAACAAATCTAAAATTGGATGTCCAGTTTTTTAAAGTTGAATCTTAATGAGTATTTTGGTCTTCTTTTACAGTCAAAATATATCAGTACATTTTCTTGAAAAACAAGATCTTTTAATACATTTTAAATTCATTTTTACTTACCCACTTGGAAAATTGTTTATTAATCATAATTACTGATTTATAACACTTTACAAAAAGGTTCATTAGTTAACATTGCTTAATGTATTAACTAACACTGATCAATACACTTGTTACTGTGTTCATCTTTGTTAAAGGACAAGTTCGGTATTTTACACTTAAAGCCCTGTTTACAGATTGTATCTGATGAAATAGAACGGTTAAGATTAAAATTTGGACACATGCTGCTGTCCCGAGAATTTTAGGTTTATTTCGCTTCCCACCCCCACCCCCACAATGGTTGTCTATATGCACTGGAAGATTCCGTCCTAAAAACACATTAAACTTTCGTTTACAAAGACGTGAAACTCACAGAGTGGTCAGGGGGTGTTCACTGATATGTTCCATCAAAAATCACTGAAAAAGATGCATTCCAACAGGTTTTATCATAGTTTTTGTCCAACTCCATTGACTTAATAGGACGTGCTGTGAGACCGCAGCACCTTTACGGTATTACTCCGCCGCTTCTTCTTCTGCTTCTTCTGTGTATTCAATGAAATGCCCGTGGTTTGCTTGCAATTGGCAAAGGTGCTTTATCACCACCAACTGGGCTGGAGTGTCTATTATTCAAGCTCTCAACGGAAGAATCACGGGTGTGACGCGTTTGGCAAAATAGGTCCACAAAAGCGAAATAAACCTAAAATTCTCGGGACAGGAGCATGTGTCCAAATTTTAATCTTAACCGTTCTATTTCATCAGATCTCTGCGTGTTACTGTCTTTTCTCATGGCAAAGTATTTTTGATTAAATGAAATACATTTTCTCATATGTATTTTCTCGTTATTTCATCTGACTCTGTGAGGGACCGAGAAGCCAAGAACAAGGAACACAAGCTTTGCACAAAAAAATGGGTCTTTATTTGAACCCAAGAAAAAAATAACTTTACACACTTACAACAAAAATAAACAAACAGAAAATAAGATCAAGACAGTTAGACAAAAACCAACCAAACAAACTAAAACTGACCTGCTCAAATGAACAAAGCAACAGCTTATAAAGAAAGAGATGGGCCCATTACAAATTAAAGAGGGGAAACAATTTAACTTTACATACAACATATAACCTTACATAAATCAAAATCAAATCAAACAGAGATACATTGTAAATAAAGACAAATAAAGCAAAAGGTAATCAAATATCATAAATGTACAACTAAATAAATCAATTAATAAATACATCAACGTTCCTTCCTCCCCCCGGGCAACTCCCAGTGACTGGTACGTCCGGGCGGAACCAATAAGCTCAAATACGGTGTTCCTGCTGGACTCTAGTTTTTCGTCACACCAGGATGCGGCTGCAGCGGACCATGTCTGAAGTTGATCACCGGTAAACTTAAACTCAAAATAGAAACAAATATAAATAACAGATACAACGTAACTAATTTGTGTGCACTTCAAATCAGTAACAATGTATTGTAAATGTAAACTTATGCAAACCTAACAATAAATGATGAATGAATGAATATGATGTTGTGTTTCATGTGGTTACTATGCTATCATACCGAAACAAATGAAAATGAATAAAAGTATAACTTGTGACGGAAAAAAAAAACTACAGAACCCATAATGCACTGCAACAAGTAGGAGGAGTCAGGAGTCAGTAGCCAGAAGGAAATGGAATCAGGTTATTTTAGATGCAGGTGTGTGTGCATGTGGTTGAAGGCTTTTTCCCACTACACCAAGAGCCAAAGTTGAAGCAATTTGAACTGCCTGGAGTCTTTAGACGTTTAAAATGTGCCAGAATTTAGTCAAGACTTGAGATTACTGTGTTTTAAAAGCTTTGTTGCTGCACTGCGGAAGAGTTTCGACTACAAAGGTTCCAGCGAGCTGCTCCTTTCCATAGCAGTGTTTGGAATATACAAATGCTTAATCAACAGACAGTAAGCACTGTGAAGTATGATGCCGATCATGAACCAACGAGACTGAAAGTTTTCGTGTCACAAGACTTGCGCTAGCTACACAGTGAACGAGTGTTCGGATGTTCGCGATGCCATTCGTTTATCGGCTGTGTTTTGAACTGCGTGGGGTTGGAATGCTGTGACCGTGAGTGAATTTAATCTAGTTTTGGACAGGCCTCAGATATTCTGATTGCACGTTGGACTTCAGGTAGGCCTTGAACAGTTCATCCTCACTCCGAAATGGAGCCTTAAATCACAACTGACTCTTGGAAAAGATGGGTTTAGCGGACTTTTATCCCATACTTCACACAGCACATTCACACACATCTACACAAGCCCACAAACATCAAACAACCTTCTCTTGAACGCTTTGCTTAAGGACAAAACTTTCAAATGTATTTTGTCTGGTTTGCTTCCCTTATGGATTTTGAACTGAAAATGACTTGATACCTTCACAAGCATTGTGTCTGAATATTGATCGACATTGTTTAGATCTGTTTAGGTCATTTATCTTTGAAGACTCGTAAATTCTTCTATCTGTTCTGAAAGATGATTGTGATCTAATGATTGTTCATTTGATGATTATGTCATAAGATAATTTTTTGTTCTCGTAATTGTTTTTGCACTTTGATATGCTTTGAATAAGCAAGATGTAGGAAAAAAGGAAACGAGTCCCCATTTTGAGTTAAATTAAAAAAAGAACGTTTTTCAATTGTAAAAGTGAGCTTATTTTGGTATTTGTATTGTTCTGTGAAGAGTGATTGGGGTTACAGGCCTATCTAGAATCACTACGTCACAAACTTAAGCTTATTCTGAAATTAATGTCCTTCGTGTAAATGTGTGCATATGTGTGTGTCGTGTATGCGTGTTTGGATACATCCACATTAACGCTCTTGTGCGGCCACCACTCGGGCCGTCACATTTCCCCCCCCTTCAGGAATCTCGCCAGTAGAGCGGGAGAGATAGTCAGCAGTAACGTTTACTTTACCAGAAACATGTTGTATCTTGAATCTGAAGGGCTGCATGGCGAGATACCATCTTGTAATCCTTCCATTAGAATCCTTCATTTTCTCCAACCACTGCAATGCTTTATGATCAGTCTCTAGGGTAAACTCACGGCCTAGTAGATAGTATCGTAGGGAATCCAACGCCCACTTTATGGCCAAACACTCTTTTTCCACCGTTGAATAACGTACTTCTCTCGGAAACAGTTTACGACTAATGTAAGCCACTGGCTGTCGACTCTCTGGCGGTCCTTGCAATAGAACGGCTCCTAGTCCCCTCTCAGAGGCATCAGTCTGTACAACGAAAGGACGACTAAAATCAGGATTGTGTAGCACAGCGCTGGTTGTCAAAGCTCCCTGGATGTCTCGGAAGGCTTTCAATCTCTCCTCAGTCCACTGCATTTGGTTCGGGCAACGTGCCCCCACCATGTCCGTTAATGGAGCAGCCCTGCTGGAAAAGTTAGGGACAAAGCGATGGTAAAATCCAGCCATCCCCAAAAATGATTGCAGGTCCTTACGTGTCTGGGGTACTGCACACTTCTCCAAAGCTTGAACTTTCTTCACCTGCGGTCGCACAACACCCTGGCCAATGACATATCCCAGGTATTCGGTCTCTTGTTTAGCTATAGCACACTTGGTGGGGTTGACAGTTAGGCCGGAATTCTGAAGACGCTGCAAGACTTCTGCGAGATGTTGCACATGTTCCTCCCAGGTGTTACTGTAAATGACAATATCGTCAAGGTATGCAGCAGCAAAAGGTAAGCCACGTAATACTTGGTCAATTAACCTCTGAAACGTTGCCACGGCCCCATGAAGGCCAAAAGGTAACACCTTAAAATGGAAAAGGCCCCTTGGTGTTCTGAATGCAGTCAAGGGCCGCGAGGATGGAGTCAGTGGGATTTGCCAATAGCCTTTAGAAAGGTCCATGGTTGTGAGATATTGGGATTGGCCCAAACGATCAATTAGGTCACTTATGCGAGGGGTAGGGTAGGAATCAAACTGTGATACTGAGTTGAGATATCGAAAATCTATACAGAACCTTATACTCCCATCTTTTTTTGGCACAAGAACTATGGGGTGACACCACTCACTGTTCGAAGGCTCAATAATACCCAAGCGGAGCATAAGGTCTACCTCTTCCTGCAAGGTCCCCTGCAATCTTTCAGGTATCCTATAGCTCTGGCGTTTCACGACAGCATCAGGCTTCAGTATTACACCATGTTCGATCAAGTTGGTAAACCCAGGATATTCAGAAAATACCTTTGAATTGAAGAGAACTTGTACCTGTGACCGCTGGGAAGCTGTTAGATGATCTAACCCAATGTCCCCAGGAACTGGCTGCGGCAGATATTGCTCATCGGATTCTTCCTCTTCAATACAGCGAATCATCAGTGACTGTGACTTTTCAGGACGAGGAACCCACTCTTTCAACAGGTTGACGTGCAAGACCCGACTAGATCGATCTTGACCCGGCATACTGATTTCATAAGTTGTAGGACCCAGGCGTTTCTTGATCTCGTAAGGACCCTGCCATTTTGCTAGCAGTTTACTCTCTCGACTAGGCAATATGACAAGTACCTTTTTACCAACCTCCAGATCTCTTTCTCGAGCCAGAGGGTCATACCAGGTCTTCTGCTTTCCGCTGGCTTCTGCCAAATGATTCTGAGCCAAACCGGTCATCTTCTGCAAACGCTCCCTCATCTGTAGAACATAGGAAACAACACTGGTGGGCTCTTTTTCAGGACTCCCTTCCCACATCTCCTGGAGCAGAGCCAATGGGCCTCTGACATCACGGCCATACAACAGCTCGAAAGGAGAAAAGCCTGTGGAAGCTTGAGGGACTTCCCGATAAGCGAATAGAAGATAGGGCAACCATTGATCCCAGTCTTGACCAGTCTCACTGACAAACTTCCTTAACATCTGCTTCAAAGTCTGGTTAAATCGCTCAGTCAACCCATCCGTTTGGGGATGATAGGGAGTAGTACGCAGACTCTTAATTCCTAAGAGCTGGTAAACCTGCTTCAACAAGGTAGACATGAAATTAGTGCCCTGGTCGGTTAGAATTTCTGCAGGAAATCCGACCCTGGAAAATAACTGGACCAAGGAAGTAGCTACAGGTTTCGCCTTCACAGATCTTAACGGAAATACCTCGGGGTATCTGGTGGAGTAATCCGTTATTACCAGCATGAAACGGTTCCCTGAGCGACTCCTCTCCACTGGACCAACGACATCCATTCCAAGCCTCTCAAACGGAGTACCAATAATAGGAAGTGGTTGTAGTGGTGCTCTTGACGGACGTCTGAGGGAAACCTTCTGGCAAACAGGACAGCTTTTACAAAATTGGGCCACATCTACTTTCAAACCGGGCCAGAAAAAACACTTTTTGATTCTTGCAGTAGTCTTGTTTTTCCCCAGGTGGCCAGCCCAAGGAATCGAGTGACTTAGATGTAACACCATCTCTCGAACACACTGTGGAACCACAAGTTGTTTCTGGACCCCGATCTCTCGGTAGAGTATTCCCTTCGTTATCACGTATCTGGCTGTACTGTCATCTAGAGGCTTCTCTCTTACCTCTGCAGCTCTAGCAAAGCACTCTGTGAGAGTAGCATCTTCCTGCTGCATCTGAACGATGTTGGTGGGCACCTGGAAGTTCACAGGTAAGTCACAGGCCATATTTTCAGACACTGTATGAGCAGCATATTTTACCTTTTCTTGTCTTTTTTCTCTTCTAGTCTTTCTCCTCTTCGACACCCCGGTCTCAATCTCTGCATTGAAGAAAGGTAAAGTACTTAGTTGGTGCTCAATCCCCTCTGACTGGTTGGCCTTTGCTCTGGTCACCACCACGTTACACTGTCGAGTCGGGTGCAACAACTCCAGCAGCACTGGTATATCTTGACCCAGAATCACAGGGAAAGACAAGTTATCAGCAACCCCCACTTCCACCAGGTGAGTCTGTTCTTCGATTTTGACATAAACATTGGCGGTTGGTAACAGTCTCTCATCTCCATGTACACAGCAAATAGGTAATTTGTTGACTGTACTGATCAAAGAGGGTGATATGAACTTTCTTCTTACCAGAGTCTGATCACTGCCGGTGTCAATCAAAGCAATCAATTTCTCACCATTTATCTCCACATTTGTAGTTCTCAAAGAGCTTGGGGATTTGGTTACATCACTCCTTGGTACAAAACATAGCTGTGTAAGCTGAGCTGAGATCTTTGGACAATTTGGTTTAGTGTGCCCTTCTTGACCACACAGGTAACATATGGGAGGTCGTTTAGGAGAAAAATTTTATTTGGCTGAAGTAGGTTTCCCCATGTAGGGCTTACCAGACCCCTCCGACTTCCTTTGCTGAAAGTGAGGCATGTCGAGAGAACGGCGGTCATTGACAGGTTTCCAAGCCCACGGCTTACTCTTTCCTCTGGCTGCAACAAACACATCCGCCAAAGATGCTGCTTCCGCTGCGGTTCTAGGATCTCTCTCTCGAATCCACACCTGGAGTTCAGGGGACAGCATTCTAAGATATTGCTCCAGAATGATGATTTCACTCACCTCCTCCACCCGTTTCCTCTTAGGCTGGATCCACTTTCCAAAGAGTTCTTTGAGCCGGTTATAAAGCTCTATGGGACTCTCCGATGGATCTACAGATAAGGAACGGAACTTTTGTCGATAAGTTTCAGCATTGACATCATATTTCTTTAATATAGCATCTTTCACTTTATCATAGTCAGTAGACTCGTTCACATCCATATGGACATAAGCTGCTCTTGCTTTACCAGTCAGCAAAGGGATTAAATGCCAGACCCAATCTGTTTTAGTCCACCTACAAGCAACAGAAATCCTTTCAAAAGTCACAAGGAAGTGTTCTACATCATCCGTGTCATTCAGCTTCTCCAATCGAGGTATCTGAGATAATGGTGGGCCTATATTGTTCCCAACCTGATTAAAACTCTGCTGATGAGCTGAAGCCACGGAGTTTCCATCAGAATCTAAAGGATCCGCATTAGGCCTTTCCCGGGACTCCCGGTCAACATCAGATAAGTGAAGATTAGGAGAGGTGCGTGCTTGGACTTCTATTTGCAAAAGCCCGAACTGGTGCTGGAGAGCCTTAAACCATCGCTCCTGATCCACCTGCTCCTGCTGTCTCACAGTCTCCCGGCCTTCCGTCCTGGCCATATGGGTTAGAAGCAGATTTGCCAACTCAGTCACCGAAACTTCTCTGTCTCCCATTGCCTCGCCTCCTTCAGCTCCTTCCACCATGTCCTGGTCCTCCTCACCCCTTTCTTCCTCTTGCTGCAAGGGAGGAGCCTTAGGCCCACCTCTCTTTGAGGTACGACTCATATTAACAGGGGGAAAAATCAGCCTCGAGGGGCAAAAAAGAACAAAACACAGCTTTGTGTCCTTGACTGACTGAAATATCCCACCGCTGCCACCATATGTGAGGGACCGAGAAGCCAAGAACAAGGAACACAAGCTTTGCACAAAAAAATGGGTCTTTATTTGAACCCAAGAAAAAAATAACTTTACACACTTACAACAAAAATAAACAAACAGAAAATAAGATCAAGACAGTTAGACAAAAACCAACCAAACAAACTAAAACTGACCTGCTCAAATGAACAAAGCAACAGCTTATAAAGAAAGAGATGGGCCCATTACAAATTAAGAGGGGAAACAATTTAACTTTACATACAACATATAACCTTACATAAATCAAAATCAAATCAAACAGAGATACATTGTAAATAAAGATAAATAAAGCAAAAGGTAATCAAATATCATAAATGTACAACTAAATAAATCAATTAATAAATACATCAACGTTCCTTCCTCCCCCCGGGCAACTCCCAGTGAATGGTACGTCCGGGCGGAACCAATAAGCTCAAATACGGTGTTCCTGCTGGACTCTAGTTTTTCGTCACACCAGGATGCGGCTGCAGCGGACCATGTCTGAAGTTGATCACCGGTAAACTTAAACTCAAAATAGAAACAAATATAAATAACAGATACAACGTAACTAATTTGTGTGCACTTCAAATCAGTAACAATGTATTGTAAATGTAAACTTATGCAAACCTAACAATAAATGATGAATGAATGAATATGATGTTGTGTTTCATGTGGTTACTATGCTATCATACCGAAACAAATGAAAATGAATAAAAGTATAACTTAAGCTTATTCTGAAATTAATGTCCTTCGTGTAAATGTGTGCATATGTGTGTGCGTGTGTCGTGTATGCGTGTTTGGATACATCCACATTACCGCTCTTGTGTGGCCACCACTCGGGCCGTCACAGACTCCATAAATGAAAAGGTTTTAATGCAAATAATGAGTACGTTAGAATAAAATCAAATGTTTACAATTTATTATATCAGGTAAATGTATCATGCCAATTACATAATCGATTCAAAGATAATCAATACAAAACATCAAATGCTCTGTAATAAAGAGAAGAGATGCGAAAGTCTCAGCATTCACGGGCTGATCTGAGGTACAGAATAGCCCTGATCCTTCTTGTTGCATTTCTTTATATAGACTGACCAAGGCAGAAACCTCTTTTCAAATGTAAACATGAGTTCACAGTGGCAATTTACATTAATCACCGTCCCAGACTTACTGGAGGCAGAAGTTGATTTACATGGAAACATTTGCTAACAATGAGAATTTACATTGAGTTTACACATTTGAGAACAGGAGGCCGTTTGCCTGGAGACCCACCCTCCTTTGTGTGCTAGTTATCTCTAAACTCTTAAAAAAAACCTTATTACCTTTTGTTTTACTTCTTTGGGAATGAGACCCTTTTGTTTTACTTCTTTGGGAATGAGACCTTTGTACCAGTTGCATTGAGACATTTCAAACGATACCAAACGTGTGTAATACTGTATGATAATTATTCACATTATGGATTCTTGGGTGAATTTTGGTGATCTCAGCATGAGGGATGGGGGGAAGAGGGGAAGAGATGTATTCTGAAATGAGACTTTGCGTCTCAAATGGTGATGCTAATTTCATAAGAGTGAGTTCAAATGTTAATTTCCAGAAAGGTCCTTTGTCTTCTCGAGGAGTGGTCGTTCCTCAACCAGTTCTTCCAGTTTCTCCAGCTTACAATATTAACTAAGATTAATAAATGCTGTAGAAGTATTGTTCATTCTTAGTTCATGTTAACTAAGGTGAAATTGGTTAATATCCACAGAAGTAGGATTGAGTATCATTAATTATATTGCCTTATTAAAGGTCATTTTCAGATAGCTAGGCTAGCAATAGCAAGCTAGCTTTGAAAGCATAAGATCCTCCCTCCCTTCAAAGCGTCTCCAAAGCCACGCCATAAAGTTTAGTTCATCTTTATCCACCAAAGTTTGTTTTGTTGTTGTTTCACAACCGTTGTGGTGACAGTTTGGGTTTGATAATGTAATTAAACACTATAGATACAAAGTGACTTATTATATATGTGTGTGATCACCCCAGTTTATAAACCAATTATATAAAAATAACTATTTGGTATAATTTGAACCCCAAAAATCAAAGTCTTGGCCTTCCTTTGATACAGCGCATTGAGAAAGGCACTGGAACAGTCATCATTGCAGGTACGGGACCTCAGAGCTGAATGAGCGAGAGAAAATAAAGCATCCTCCTCCTCAACCTTCCTAAGTAATGTGAAATTAAAGGCTTCTTCACAGTCTATAATTAGTCGACCCTGACACTAATTAGAAATGCTCTGTATGGTGCCACTTCATATTTAACTGAATGGGATATTCTCTTTCATTTTCTGCTTCTGAACATTAGACCATATCGTAGGCTGAACGGCACAGGAGCAGAAAGAAAAACACCACACAAGCCTCCACAACCAGAGGAAAGCAGAGCGTATAACCCTGAACCTGAGCAAACAGCATGAGGACAGAGACAGCGATGAGACAGCTGAATATGTGGAGATGCAACCTCCTGTGAATTTGTATCTTTCTGCTTTGGAATATATAAAGGTGCAGTATTGGGTCATGCAACACACAGAAACACTTTTTTTTTTATTTTTTTTTTTTATAGCCTGCTTCAACTGAAAAGAAAAATAACAGCATTAAAATAAGTTTGCACTTAAAAAAAAGAAAAGAAAAAATCAATAAGTTTCTTGTGCTCAACAAGGCTGCATTTATTTGATCAAAAATACTGTAAAATCAATAATATTGTGAAATATTATTCCATTTTAAAATAACTGTTTTATATTTTAATATAATGTTAAAATGTAATGTATTCCTGTGATCAAAGCTGAATTTTCAGCATCATTACTCCAGTCTTCAGTGTCACATGATCCTTCAGAAATCATTCTAATATGATGATTTGATGCTCAAAAAACATTTATTTTTTGTTATGATCAAAGTTCAAGACATTTTTGCTGGTTTATATTTTTGTGGAAACTGTGATACATTTTCATTATTATTATTATTATTCTTTGATGAATAGAAAATTCAATAACCGCATTTATTTAAAATATACGTTTTGTAAAAATGCAAATGTTGCCTGTAATGTTAGAGTTTGTCATTCCTGTTCCTGTATTCTCCTGAGTGTCAGTTCATTTAAATATACATTGAATTCTACATTGTTGTGTTTGACAAGCATTTCTTACAATTACATTTCTTTAAAAACAAATCTTACTGACCCCACATTCTTGGACAGTTCTGCATTTTCCAAACAATAATAGTCTGTCAAGGAAGACTTTCGCTCATCATCAATACAAGTAAAGATATTTTGGATGAAATCTGAGAGCTTTCTGTCCCTCCATTGACAGTCTATGCAACTACCACTGTGTCACTACAAAAAGTTCATGAAGAGATCGTAAAATTCTAAGATCTTCATTTGTGTTTCGAAGATGAATGACAGTCTTACGGGTTTGGAATGACCTGAGGATCAGTAAATGATGACAGAAGATTTATTTTTGGTTGAACTAACCCTTTAAAAAATTTAACTAGCATCCTAAACCTGTCAACGTATATGTGCACAGGACCTGAATTTACAATTACTACATTGCTATACTCATGAATATTACAGTCATTTGTTTACGTGAACAGGAGGTCTGGTATGGTTACTTAACAACGTCAACATGACCTAATTAATATTCATGACGTCACAACCCCTATCCCGCCCTCCCTGCCTGAAGGCAAGCTGGTTAGAGGCCTTTTTGATGTTATGTTTTATTTAGAATATAGGTTGCCATGAAAGCATTGCAGATGCACTGCAACCTTCAGAGAAATGTCACAAATAACACACTAAAAAGCTTTATTAACTTAAGGCTGACAGGTAGATCTGAGAGTAATGGTTTCAGCTGAGAGTAATGGTTACAGAAAAGGCGAAGGTGGGGAAAATGTTTCTTCTCCTTCACAAATCCTTCAGGGAACATGATCTTTACTGAGGTTTTGATGTATTCAGGAGCATTCAGCATCCTACAGCTCCTAATTATTAGAATAGCTCTGAATTTTGACAGCAAAGCTCTTTACAGTACATCTTGTTGTTGATAAGCTGTCTGGCTCTCAGGTTTTCAAGTTTTTACTGTGCTTATTTGTTAAATATACAGCTGTGAAGATACAGTGTATATAAAATAGCATCCCACAACCCATTTTACTCACATGGCTTGGTTTTATCAATTATGGGATTCTGAAAGGTAATCATGCAACACCAGAATGAATGAAGAAAGTTGGCGTTATTTACACAAGTAACCTTAAGTTAATAAAGTTTTTTAGCATGTTATTTGTGACATTGTCCAAGTTTTATTTTAGTATAGGCCTAGAAGTCATTACATTGGAATATTACAAACAAATCAAACACGATACAAAATACAAACTAAATGAAAGAACCTATCTTGAGTCCATGTTGACTTCTAGGTCCACATTAATTCAGATACATTTGTAAACGTAAAAACTTTTTTTGGAAACACTCTTTTAGCTGGATAAATTTGTAGTGTGGACTATGAAAACTATATAACATCATCCAGTGTGGACAAGCAAACTTTTGAAAAACTTTTTAAAAAGCTAGTGTGAATAAAAATGCTGCTTTCAAATTTGACCAGATTAATGCTGATGTACCTTCAAAATCATGGATATTTGGAGGGGAAAAATACAGTAACATCAAAGCTGCCAATAACATTGGTCTCTTGGTTTGTTCCTGAATTAATTATCAATGTATTGGTTGAATGAATGATTCACTGACTCTCGTAATGAATGAATCACTTGTCGCCATCTACTGTAATGAGACTGATGCCGAGTTCACACTGCACGATTTTCAAAGTAGTCGGGTCACTGTTCTTTTCACACTGCGTGACTATCTGGGGTAACATTCAGTTGCTGTTGTGTTCACACTGAACGATGGATCGGCGACAGGAGGTTTCACACTGCATGCCTTTACAAAAGAAAGAAACTCAGACAACTTCTGTCTGGTCCACAAACTACGTTTCACAACCAAACACACGCGAGAAGAGGAAATAACGCAAGATCACGCGTGCGTGAGAGAATGAAACGAGCACGAGAATTAAATTGTTATTAAAAATGAAAGCCTGCAAGAAGATTGCGATCCATATTGTCTGTGCGCTGATTTGCAGCGAAAAGGAGAAAATAGAAATAGAAAAACAGTTTGAGGGAATGGTTGGGGAGATGAGAGCAAGGATTGTGTGTTCTGCAAAGAGAGTTGGGGGTAAATAAATCATTTTGCAATGTGCTGCTGTTGCTGCTGGTCAAGCAAATGTTGGTGCTTTGTTTCTGTTTGATATACTTGTAAATATATCTATTAAAATACTGATATTCTGGTTTATAACTTGTCCCCGAACTCCCCGCTGTCCTGTATCTTGCTCTCTCATTGGCTGTCGGTCATCGCCGTGTCACTCACGTACTTGCCTATGATTTCGGGAATTTGTCGGCGATCTCCCAAAACCTGTTGGCAAGCGAAAATCGGGCCTAAAATCATTGAGTGTGAACTCGGCATGACCAGCCTGACAGTGTTGATAACACAGACAAGCAGAATGATACTGTAGTGGCAAACAATTTTACATCACTGAATAAGAGACAAACATGGATCAATTGTCTTTAACAATTATTTATTCCCTTGCAAGGAAAGGTCAGCAGTCATACAGTCATTACAAAGTGCCTGCAGAGTGTGACAACGAGTGCATTCTTTTATAGTTGTTCCTCCCCCAAGGTTGTTTTCCCGAGGCTACATCAAGATACATCTTAGCCATAACTAACATATTGTTTAGATTTGTCTATCATACTTAATCATATTACACCCTTGAATGGAGACTCTCTGTCTCGGTCGTACATTCAGTCACATTAACTTTTGTCCGGCCATATACAAGGACATACACATACATATAGTAATAAGAATATGTATCGACACCACATTAATCTAATTACCATCATATTTCTAAGATTCTATGAATATAATTAAGTGCAAACATAATAGAACATTAAATTTCTTCCACAATACAAACAATTATATTTGTTATATTTTGGCAGTTATATCAGAACTCTGCTTGATCAATCACATTCGAGGACCTTTATATAATGCTACACATAATTAAACTGTCACTTTATACAGAAAGTACAGTCAGTAAAGGTACACACAGTCATTAAAAATCTAAACACTATTACACAGATGTGATGCATACCCCATAAAATGAAAAAGTTACATGGATCAGATGAGGAAGGCAGATTCGAGTGAGAGGCTGAGACTGAGATGAAAAGGTGAGGTAAGTTGGTTTGGAAGACATCGAAATAAGAGCCACAAGGTATTTCGCCAGAAGACAGAAGTGTCTGAGTGGAGAAGCGGGCTGCAGAGATGCGATTAAAAGTCTATTGATCTGGCCCTGCGATTGCTTTCTCCCACATTATATGAAGCCATGTTTGATTCAGCTCTGCAGTGTGAAGGGCTCAGAGTGACATTAAGGCTAAATTTGCTTCCTTTGCATGTTTGAGAGTACTGCATTTATTCCCTTGAAACTGTCTTTAGCCTCAGGACAATGTAGCACTCAATGCACTGCAACGAGCACTGAAACATTTATGGTGAATATGGGTCAAATTATGGATAAAATGGGAAAAATGATAAAACTATAATAGTCATAGAAGTGTACTCTCTTTTTAAGTACACTTAAGTGGACTTTCATTTCATTAAAATTATATTATCTGCAAGTACAGTTTTTTTTTTTTTTTACATTTGAAGTACACTGCAGGTGAAAATTCAATGAATTTCCATAAATTTGTCAAATTAATTGATAAATTTATCTTTGGGACATTAATTATTAAGCCTTTAAAGTTCCAAAGTTGATAATGTCATATGAAGGATCATAGCAGCGCTCAGTTCAGTGTCCCACTTTACAAGTATTGGATGAAAAAAGAGGATTTTCTTTTTTCCAAGTATTTTGTAATTCTTCTTTTTTTGTTTTCATCCTTAACTTTCTAAAGGTACGTCAGGTTGTATGAAATTTGAAACCTAAATAAAATGCAATTTTCCCATTTTACCCATTTTTCCCAATATTCTTAAAGGTGAAGTTGTTCCCTTTCCGAATGGAACTTCGACGCTGCGTCTTGGTGAAGCGGAAAACTGAAATTGTATTTTGTTGTAAAACATACTTCAATATTCTGTGGGTTTTTTTCCAATTTGGATTAAAAAATGTTTATGGTCAAGGCTAGATTATAGAAGCTTGTTTCCGCCACAGAATACATTTTTTAAAAGATAATTGCGACTATTTTTCTTACAATTGCGAGTTTACTTGAGAAATAAAGTCAGTATTGTGAGATATAAAGTCAGAATTGCAAGATATAAACTCACAATTTTGAGTTATAAAGTCAGAAGTGCATGATATAAATTCGCAATTGCGAGTTTATAAAGTCAGAATTGTGAGATATAAAGACTGACTTTTTTTTCCACAGAATTGCGAGTTTATATCTCACAATTGGGACTTTATAACTCGCAATTGCGAATTTATAACATGCACTTCTAAGATAAAAAAAGTCAGAATTGTGAGATAAAAAGTCAGAATTGTGAGAAAAAAATGCGCAATCATCTTTTTTATTCCATGGCGGAAACAAAATATTAAAGCTGTTGCTTAAAATACTCTGTAATATAGTGTTATGGATGCTGCTCAGTACTGACCTTTGAGGCAATACTAACAGTGAAAACTGAAGAACTAAGCGAGTCTTCTCACCCTGAACATCACTAGAGTTCAGACTGACCCTGAAACACACAGATGCAGGAGATATCTGGATTGAAATTCACTTCACATCTTCTTCTCACAGATTTTGTACAGGCAGGGCGAGCACAAATTGCTTCACTTTGCTCCCCCTAAAACATTTATGACAGTGGAATCAGTCATTTAGAGGCCAAAATTGTTTTGAACTGATTTGTATTTTCAGTGGCACAATGAATAGACGCATTGGCAGGGACAGCAGTTTGCATCATAATGCGTGATCATTCGAGCCGAAGACAAAAAGATGACTCTTCTCATTCTCAGAGGAGCAGATTATGAGATATGGATTTCAATAAAGTTCTCTTTAATCTTTTGGTTATCAGCGGGCATTATCTGGAGATCTGAGTGTGTGTGTTTTAATAGTTTTCCTCTATGAAACTGAACAGCGGAGAAGTGTGACATCAGAACCTTTTCTCACAATATATTCAGAAGTGTATACTGAATTATGTAAATGTTCCAACTTACATAAACATGTCCACATCTGTTAAGGGCTTTTTCAAAATTAATCAAAAGTTTCCCTCTCAACATTTATCAACAATAATATTGTGTTCATTAAAACCCTGCAGCACCAGAAGAAGCATTAATGGTTAGTAGTGTTCAGTTTACTCTTATTTATACTGCATATTGATTTACCATTTGTGAAATTATTTTGTTAAATATTTGAGGAGACAGCCATAGAGTGGTGCAGGTGTGACGTCAGAACCCGGAAGTCTAAGCATACGTTCACACGACAACGATATGCATCAAAACGCATCAAAAGTTTTACGTTTTACGTTAAACAGTGTCGTGTAAACAGCCCCTAATTCGCCGCTGGTTCTTTCGAGATTTCCCTATGGGGTTTTCAATGTAAGAGTAAAATAAAGCCTGTGGGAAACATAACTTGACGATACTTTGACGTTTTGTTTTGCAACGTACAAACTGCCTTATCTAGTTACTTATTAAAAACATACGCTTTCAAAAATGAACATAACTGCTTCAAAATTCGTGTTTTCGTAATGAGTGCGTGTAATTTACGTTGTAGAACAAAACGTCAAAGTATTTTCAAGTTATGTTTACCACAGGCTTTATTTTACACAAACCTGACATCACACCTGCACTACTTTATTTGTAGCATTGTCTGAAACCATAGTGGATGTTATCGAGTGCACTTATTCAATCCCACAATGCACAGCACTAACGAGTGTACAACCGATATACGCTCAACGGCTAGAACATACCCATAATGCACTGTGAGGGTCATGATGAATAAATTCCCACCTCTGACCAGAAGATGGCGCCACAGCTGAATCATCCATTCATTCATTTTCCAAACCGCTGGTCCAATGTGGGTACAGCGTAATATCATACAGATATAACTTCATTTTTAAATTGTTTAATTAAGATTGTACATGCTAGTTTCCATGACAGAATTCAAGATATATTTTTTTATCACTACTGGAGCTGCCAGTTTGCTAAGTTTCAAATAATTATTAAACAGCACAAAATATGCAAAAGCGGAAGCACTCACTGATTTTCATTCACTCCTTCAAGTGAACCGTATTAGTGGAGTGATGTAGGGAATAGTGAATGAGGGTATAGGGGGTGATTTCAGACACAGCCAGTGGTTTTTTACACGATTGCTGCGCCGTAGCTGGACCTCACACACACTTGCTGCATGCAAGAGAAAACCTGGATTTATGATATAATAAGCATCAGGTGCATCTCAGCAGGGTTCAGGTTTAGTGCTCCTGCTGTGAGTCTGGACATTTACAGTAGCTATAGGACATATATAGTAGCTATAGGACATTTACAGTAGCTATAGGACATATACAGCAGATATAGGACATATGCAGTAGCTATAGGACATATACAGTAGCTATAGGACATATACAGTAGCTGTAGGACATTTACAGTAGCTATAGGACATATGCAGTAGCTATAGGACATATACAGTAGCTATAGGACATTTACAGTAGCTATAGGACATATACAGTAGCTATAGGACATATACAGTAGCTATAGGATATATACAGTAGCTATAGGACAATTACAGTAGCTATATGATATTTACAGTAGCTTTAGGACATATACAGTAGCTATATGACATTTACAGTAGCTATAGGACATATACAGTAGCTATAGGATATACAGTAGCTATAGGACAATTACAGTAACTATAGGACATTTACAGTAGCTTTAGGACATATACAGTAAAGGCCAGTGTTAGGCTGAAGGGCCGTGATGATGATTTAAGGGGAGTTGAGTTGTCCATCACAGTAATGTGACACTCGTCAGACACTGAGAGAAGGCTGATACGGGTGGACTGACATGAGCTCTAATGGGAGAATCGTTTGAACACTTCATTTGTAATATAGCGCTGTTATTACTTTGACTATGGTGACATAAATCTTCTGCAACTTGATGTGGAAATATATGAATATGCTTTCACAGATTGTGTTTAGCTTTACAACAAACTAGGCCTGTCTGACTGGTGGGTTCATTATAACTGACAGGAGATGTTTACTGTCACTTCAAGCGATCACCTCATGTTTCCTATATGATCCACCTAAACACCAGATGCTGCAAAGACTCTGTGGAATAAAGGACAGGAAATATATGATCTATTAGTTTATTATATATTTTATTAGTTTATAAAACACTGCATAATCTGGCACCTTTATACATTTCCGACTATCTGTCGAGATACGGTCCAAAACATTAAGATCCTCTAGTGCTAGTCTTCTGGCACACTAACAGTAAATCATAAGCGATCTGGTGGTACTTCTGTTAGCCACTATGCTCCAAAAATGTTGAATTGTCTACCAAATGAAATGAAAGAGGCTGCTAGCATTCGTATTTTTAAAAGGCGGGTTAAGAAATCTTTTTAAAGGTGCTTATCAGTAACAATATTGTAAGTAAGTCAGTTTGTTACCTTCTGATAGTTGTTTTTGAGTGTTTTTTTATTGATATTGAGGTTATACTGTATTGCCTACTGTATATATACAGTATATATATAATACCATACCATAAATGGGTGTCATATATATGTCATATATATGTAATATATACATATATACATATACATATATTATTATGAGCAAAAACGTTTATGTTAGATTTGATAAGCGGTTAATCGATTTGATAAGCTTGTGAAGCACTTTGAGTTGCATTCAATGTATGAAAAGTGCTATACAAATAAATGTTTACTATTATTATTCATATTATTATTATTATGATTATGTCTAGATTTAGTCACGAAACAATGTGGACAATTAAAGTGTGAATGTGGACAAAATAAAAGTATTTTACATTAAATACGCCATCAAATCTGTCCTTAAATTGTTTATGAATAAACGCAATGTAAAGTAAATCAGTAAGTGTTTTATTGTGGGTCCTGATGTATGTGTCTTGGTCAATAGCAGAAAGAGATTGCGTGCTGAAGGGAAAGATGCGCACAGGAGAAGCAGGGTAATTATTTCTAAATCAAATATTGACAGTACTGTTACAAAGGTGCTACCGATGGAAAGCAGGATTTCAGTATATCGACAGCCTCCAGCCAATAGACGCCGCGCTCAAACATGATATTTCTGACAGCTCCGCAGGTAAACTCTCGTTTCCATGAGAACAGTCCTGAGATTTCACTACGTAGCCTTTCCTTTTTCTTTGTTTCTCCTTTTTTTAGCACTTTTACCCCTCTCGCTTCAACGACCTGCTTAGTTGGAGACGGAGAAAGGCCTGCAGTCTCATTTGTAGTTAGTCTCGGCTCTCTGTGTCTCAGCCCGGAGTTGATGGAGTGATTCGTACCTGCGATGCGCTTGAGAAAGCTATTGTGCGCTGCTGATGGATGGAGTTTGGTGGAGGTCTGGCCACTTGGAGAGCTTAAATCAATCTGTTCATTTGTGTCTCTGTTGGGCTGATCATTGGAAAGTGCAAACAGTTGATCAGCGCCGGTGTGAAGCGCCCTCATGCTGAACAGGACGTTTTCATTAAAGTGCACAATCTGAATGTTTCGCTGGCTCTGTGTTTGTAAGAGTGCAAGACTGCGGCCACTTTATGTACATCAATCAATAATTCAAAAACACATCCCAGAAAAACCTTAAAATAGGCATTTTCAAACCAGGCAAGCTTCACTACTAATTGCCCTAATGTGGGACATTTTTTGCACTTCAGACTTCTGCGACATATTGCGATGTGTAACCAAAACATTAAATCCACACCCAATACCATTATGTGTCCTAATCAAATCAAAAGAGAAAATTCAGATAACCCATTCATAAGAGAAATTATAGACATATTAGTGCTCTTATTGAAAGTCGTCTGAGAAAATCTGCAGCTTCCTAATGTGGGACAGTTGTGTCCCCAATGTGGGACACTGAAAAATCTATGATAAAAGACCAAAAATCACATTGATACATGTAGAATAGTAAAATCGTATTTTATTTTAGATTCACTGGAGAGTAGATTTAGGGACATTCCATGCCCTGGCCGACAGTCTCAACTGAGGGACCTCCACAATCTGCCTATACTCCTCTATGGCTCTTTTCATCCTGTCCTGCCTCCACTGATTAAGTTTCTTTCACTTTTCCTTTCCCTGTTTCTGCCTCTCTTTCTGCGTCTGACAATCTGTCCCTGTCTTTCTCACCTTTGCCATTGTGATCTGAAATACATTTCATTGAATTAATCAGATGCATAAAATAAAATGGAATGACTTTATTGGTTTTCTACTGCGTTTTAAAATTCAGAGCTATTTTTCATTTTAAGTCAACTACCTACCTTTTACACACACACACACACACACACACACACACACACACACACACACACACACACACACACACACACACAGACACACACACACACACATGCACACGCACACATACACACACAAAAAAAGAGCCTTCAAACCACCCTCCAAGAATAAAAATTCTGCATTAACAGTATTGTAATATTGCATTACAAGACTAAAACCATGTAAATAACCATGTTTGTCCCACAAACCCCCACCACACATTCTTGACTCATTTAAGTACTGTCCCACATTAGGCTGATCATGCTGTCCCGGATTTGGAAACCACATTTCCTAATGTGGGACACTATGAAATTTGATAAAAATATAAAATATATAGTTTATACACACAAAGTTAGACAATTTTTTGATGGACAAACATTTCATAAGCATATTAGGCTAAAAAGTAGCAGGATTGCTTTGTTTAAAATGTATTTAACTCCTTAATATCAAATTTGTTCAAACTCTATGTCACTGGCCTTCGGATGGTCTTCACACAAGGTGCCTCCTGTTTGATGATTGCTCCACCCTCAAATATGATTGGACATTTGATAGGTCATGTGATTTTGATCACATGACACCACAGCTTTGTCTAACCCATAGTTTCACTGTCATTCATGTATTTATGGGGGACGTACGGTTTCCCACATTAGGCAGTGTCCCACATTAGGGCAATTCACCCTACTGTAAATATAATTTGATGAGAAGAAAGGTTCCAAACAACAGCATTTATTTGAAATAGAAATCTTTTGTAACACTATAAAAGTCTTTACTTTTGATTAATTTAATGCATTCTTTCTGAATAAAAGCGTTAATTTCTTTATATATAACATATACCCCCCCCCCCCACACACACACACACACACACACACACAAACACAAACACACACACTCTCTCTCTCTCTCTCTCACACACACACCACACACACACACACAGCTCCTGTCGGAGGCCTGGGCAGATTGGAGTCTGGGTTTGAGGTTGAGTTATTAAGATGTATCCGGTGGATGAGGATAAGACCTTCAGTGCTGAGTGCTCTTCACTCGGTGAATAATTAGGATGGGTCTCCACGGCTGAGAGAGACGCCAGCGTGAGCATTCTTCAAGAGCATTAGTGAAGTGTTCAGCACCATTCAGACGTCAACAAATGATCCATTCACTGCAGCAGATAGCAATAGTCCTTCTGTATTATTAATATTAGGATTATCGTGGCTGGAAGGACTGGGGTTCATGTCAAGCAAGGAGGATGAAACGTATGCTCTGCATAACAATACACAGATATTTGTTACAGGAAGTTGACATCATTTTCACAATCAAGGTTTTAGGAATGTACAGCAGTGGCCAAAAGTGATGTCCGGCCTATAGGATAACTGACATATTCACCCTTTAATCAATTATTACTAAAAATGTGTTAAAGATTTTGTAAGCATATTTTGTAGTTGTGGTTGAAATAGATTGTTTTATTTGTGATGGTAATGCAATGAAACATGACAAATTTGGCCACATAATTTTTAGCCAGACTGTCATACAAAGAAATGCAAAAAGAAGAGAGAATCAACCAAATATTAATAACTGATTTTGTGGTCATTTATGATGTTTCCTGTCAGCCTTTTTGTTTTTCAGTTTTTTTTTGCATAGTAAAATAAAACCTGCTGTAGCCTATAGTTTACCCTGTTTTTGCAACAACAAAAAATAATTGTCAGATAAATACCTTTAATAATAATAAACCAAGTTTAGTTTTTTGTTCTTCTTAAAATTCCTCATGTTGATGGTTTAATCAAACTTTATAGGGTCATTGAAAACAAATAGCACTTTTGGACACTACTGTAGGGAAGTTTCATAAGTTTTTCATGATTACTCACTTTTTTCACTGGGTTACTTTACCCTGCACTGTGACACATTATTTTTTATTAAAAGTACAAATATTCCATGTAATCACTCAATTAATTAATGCTGCATGCATAATAACTGTAACATAATCAGATATATTATGTTTAAAATGGTTTTAGATGGATTATAGCATGTCGCACCACAGGACACAAAGTATCAACTTCCCACATGCACAAACGGTGAACACTTTCTTTCAAACTGCCACAAAATCTGTAATCCTGTCACATGTTTACTTTTTATTTAATTTGCAAAGCAAGTTAATTTTTATTTTTTTTAAACTGCGCATGATAGTTGTTTTATTAATTAAACAATAACTATGCTGGAATCTGAACAATACCTGCGCTTTTTCTGTAATACAAATGCAGTTACGTTTCATTGGACACTTTCAATGAACAATGCTCGTCTCCATCAGTATAATGAGGCAATTGTTACAGATATTGATCAGCGTGCAGCATTTCCTAAATGAAACAACATCAGGTCTGAATGAATTGGAAGAGGAGGAGCAGGCAATAATTTAGAGCTGAAATGATGGAAACACAGTCAGCAGATCCCAGTTTGCTGGACAGATCTGTGTATTGTCTGCGGAGCCGCTCTGGGGTGTGTTTCCCGAACAACGACGTAACTCGCTGCTTAACTACCATAGTACGATGCATCGTTGAAGAAATCAACTAGCTGGTCACGACTGTTTCCCGAAACCGTATTGTAGCTAATTGGTCATTCAACCACGTTGGTTTATGACGTCACGCACGTGGTGGAGTAATAACTACTTTTAATGAATCTGTTTGAGATCGAATTAACGCTAGATGTTTTGCTATACATTACAGACATGGCATCTGAGGACTATATCTAATTTTTCTCAGTTATTTTACTTTATTTCCAGATTCAATCATAGGCTAGCACGTTCTGAATGCGCACTCTTCAAAAACGGTGCTTTAAATCTCTTGACAAACTAAAAGACATAAATTACATTTGTACGTATTCTAAATAAAAGACACAGGTTGTACTGAATGTCAGCTTGCTTGTTTTGCTCAAGATAAGGATTTATTAAGTCCACATGTCATGCAAACTAGAAACTATGCTTCTAACCACAGGTGGAGAGTCGTTTCAACTACACAACTTTGCTAGCCTGACTACGTCAGACTTCGTACATCCGCTCAATTTCAGTTTGCTTCTATACTCAGTCAGAGATAGCGACCTATCTCCAAGTTTTCCTCCGGCCTCAAAACAGCCGGCCAATCAACGAACAGAGGGCGGGCTGAGAGCCGTGACGTAGACGCTGATTGTACCGTGGATTTACTTCACATAATCTGCAAAAGTCGTTCACAGCCATGTTCACTCGGGTATTTCGCTCGATGGTTTTGTTTTCGCATCATACATGTGTTTACAGTGGAAGTTCGATGCGGCTGAGCCAGCGCATAACACACGTCATAACCAAACGTTATGTGATTGGCTTACGGGTAACCAATGATTTTAAACTTCGGACAAGCACTCCGAAGTTTTTTTTGCTAGACTATACAAACATTACATATGTTTTGCCAGATTCAGTGCATCTTGACTTGAACTTGTATTTTTTGTTGGATCTGCATAAATATTAATATACTGTGGTATTTACATAGCACTCTAAAGTAATTCAAGGAATTTCCATCATGGTTTGTTGCTTTAATCATCTGTTGTACCTGTGTGGAATCTGCAGCATTTCATTTAAACCCAGTTGTTAAACAGATCTCTGAAATATGTGAATGTGATTTGTCTGTCGTGGCAGTCTGTGGTCAAATATAATGATTGTTAACCTGTATAATTGACCAAATTGAATTCCTACATTGCTGTGCTTGTTCGTGTCTCGTGTGCTCTACATATAGAACAAGAAGCCAAGCAAGTGATGAACAATAAGGAATAAATTGTCATTAATTGAGGTGTCGTATAGCACAGTTGTGGGTGGCTGATCATCTACAAAAGCGAATAACCTTTGACTATCGCTGCTTTTTCTGAGTGCTAAATAACTGCTGGGCTGTGTTACTACAGATCTGCACGGGGATTTATTTAACACCACAGTAAATGACTTTGCCCATGGTTAAGTCAGGGTGCACCTCTCTGCTGTTTAAATCAGGTTAGTGTTACGCACTGCTGTATCCACAATGACACCATTCAGTGGAGGTCTACTGAGATATCAACCTCTTTCAACAGCCTTGCCTTGGGCATTTCAGCACTGCATTCATGGGAAATATGGAGCACAATATAGTGAAAATATAACGGTGACAGTCCTTTAGACATCACCTATTACTAAAGTCTCGTCTGGACAGAAGTCCATAGCCTTTTAAGCCTTGCAGAATATGTGTCCTGAAAACCAAGCACTAAATACCATAACATTTGCCTGCACATTTATATCATTTTGAGTACTAAACATATTAACATATCAGTATCACTTGGTAAAAACAGGAATATAAATATGGTAATCATTTATATGACCAACTGATTGCACCATTGTATACTGCCACAACTCTGTTTAGCAAGGGAAAACAAGAATATGCCGAATTAAATTATAGTAATAAATCACATAAATTAAAGTAATAGCAAACATTTGATTAGCTAATAATTATTTAAGCCCAAATCCAAATCTATCCCCATGAAAAAACTACCTTTCAAAATATTTATTCATAAAGGATGCATTAAATTGATCAATAACAAAAGTGTAACAAAAGGTTTATATTGCATATAAAGGCAGCAACTTAGACATTTCTATGCCTCAAAGTATCCTGAAAAAAATATCATAGTTTCCACAAAAATATATATTTTCAACATTTTTTAAAATTCTAGTCAACAAAACATGTACAAATAGGCTACTGAAGACATATTTATATACTTTGTCAAATACAAATCTTGTCTATTATTAATCACAGTCAGACAGATTAGATATGAATATTATCTTCTTGTGACTCATTGTGATAAGCAATAACTTACAGAAGCATCAGTTTATCAAGTATTGATTATTGCTGCCTTGCTACTTCCGCATTTGTCTGTATATTGGATGTTGTAGTCCACTGACTAATGTTGGACTGTAGAAAGCAAGCGCGTAGTAACCTTACAAAACTACAATTCCCACAATACACTGCTCCCTAAACGTGCCTCATCTACGCCGGTTTGACGCTGTTTTGACGGGTCCAGCCGAGAGAGTCCACTTCACCTGAACTTCTTCACTGCTGTGAAGATTTTAATCTATTAGTGGTCAGTCACATTCATTTTCATATCACCTAACAATGATTTTGTCGTGCCGAGGCTTTTAAATACACTGATGTGAACACGAATAAGAGACGTTAGCTGTGTTGGATGACTTATCATGTGCTGTCAGCTCTGTTCAAATCAGGATTGACCGAAATAACACGTTGTTTAGGTTATAGACCCTGAAAGGGTGGTGAAGTCGTGTTTAATGAGTTATTAACATAATGAAGTTGTTGTAATCACTGTGTTTTCACCATTAGATAAACAAAGACATCCTATAAGGATGTAGTTGTTAAAATATCATGTATATATTAGCATCATAACACGTTCAGGATTAAGTATTAAGTTAAAATGAAGAGGATTCAGACACTTCAACATGTAAATATCATTGCATTCGATAAATCGAAGTGTCATTTATAGTAAAGAATGTTAACACAAGCACACTTTTGAAGCAAGACATTTCACAGTTAAGATTGGTTAAGTTTTAAACACAACTCACTGTGTAAAAATGAAAGAAGGTTTTAAATGATAAAACAATAAGTTAGATATACAAACGACATTGTAACATTTTGTGTTTCTCAAACTTTAGTGGAATAGATCATCTTGTTGGTTATTAATATTAAAAACCAGAATAAGTTAGATTTTGGCCATCTATTTCATTAATTTCAAAGCACCTTTTTAAGGTTTTTCCTCTCAGTCATCTGTTGTTATTTGGTGTCAGGTGTTAAGCATCATTATTGAAATGAATGTATATGATGTATCCCAGGGGTGTCCAGTCCTGCTCCTGGAGGGTCGCTTGCTGCGTCCCAATTAGCCTAATGCTATGCTGTAAAAGTGCTGTTTTTGTCACGGGATGGAGTGAGGAAACATCAATTTGAGTATTGAGAATCACCCACGGATCTGCACTTCAGGTTCTAACCGGGTAAAAGTAAAAGTAGACCACCCAGGAAACTTTGCAATACTCATTTCAATGAACTATAATTTGGGACACACTATTTCTAGTTTTCGACACAGCAAAGGTCCTGCAGACTTCAGCTCCAACCCCAATTAAACACACCTGGACCAGCTACTCAAGGTCTTACTCGAGGTGCGTTTACACCATGTTCTCGTTATTACAGCTTGTAAGATGGGAATTTTCTGAGAGCTTCGACTTGTACCACGTGACCCCTGCAGATTCATTTAGGCATTGATCCAAATGCATAATTCCCAGTCCGAGGGCATGATATAACGTCACTTGTTGTCATCTCCAGACTACGAGAATTACGACATGGCGTGAACGCAGAATTAGCGAATGTTTAGGCGAGTTGGAGCTAAACTCTGCAGGACAGTGGCCCTCCAGGACAGCCCTGATCTTTACTGTCGGCTCTATTAAACACACATTAATGGCCTGTCTGTATTCACACTGATCATCTGTCCCGCATGAACAGGTCCTGCGGCGTGACCATGGCTCCCCCTCGGCTCACTGGAGCCCTGCGCTCCTTCTCCACCGTCAGCAAGCAGGAAGATTCAACACAAGACCTTTATGATCTGAAGGTAAGACAACATCAATCCAACTTAAACCTTGCTTTATTTTTTAGTTATTTTGCCGTATTTAAGTTGAATAGATAGCAACTATCTGTGTGTGTGTGCATCAAAGTAGAAATCAACTGATGTGATCATATGTGTAAATAAAAATCCTTGCATGTGTTGCATGTGTAAATAAAAATCCAATCAAATCCAATCCAATTTTTTTTTTTTTTTTGGTATATTCTTTAATTGATTATATATAGCATAAAACTCCGTATGGATCCTATCGGCTGTTGTCAGACTCCTTGTGCATACAAAAATATTCCTGTATTATTACAATTAATGGCAAAAGAAATGTTTGGAAATGTAAACTGATATTTCCTACTGACACACTACAGCAAAATATATAAATAACTGGCTTTAAACAAATTTTTTTTGGGTGAAAATACTAACGTGCCTAAGACTTTTGCACAGTACTGTACATATGTTCATAATTTGTAAGTTAGTGTGAGTTATACATTTTTGTTTAATGTTTTAGACTTATGTACCCATAAAATAAATAAATAATCAAGCAAAAATAGATCTGACAGTAGTGCAATTCTAATGCTTAGTTTAATAATAGTTTATTATTAATAGTTATGAATTGTATTCTTTTCAGTGTCAATCAAACCTGTCTTAGGTATAGGCTAGTGGTATAAGTGTACAAGCTCTTAGTGCTTTTATTTTTCGCGTTTTAAGTGCTGGGAAGACCTTTAAAGACTTGATCATTCATAATAATTCATGATATTTATAGTAGATGCTGATACCCCTCATTCAGAGAATTTAAAACAATTAGTTAGTGATGTTTTCTATTGCAGGGTTAGTACAATTACTATTGCTTGGAGAAGTTTGAGATTTGAACAAGGCCCTAACCCTAAGTATTAAACCTGAGCGTTGCTATCTAACTCTATTTGTGCTTTTGCTGAAACGTTTGGGGATGGTAAGATTGTTTTTTACTTGGATGAAAGAAGTCTCTTAATGCTCACCATGGCTGCCTTTATTTGATCATCACACAGTAAAAACAGTAGGGTTGTGTGATATGACTACATTAGATTGTTAGGATCGTACTGCACTACAGTGCACATTAATTTGCATTTCTATGGCTATTTTTTTATTATTACTGTTCTTGATTATTGTCTCTATCGCGATTACGCTCACGTGACATTGCAGTAAACAGCTGGGAAAAGATTAGATATACAGTATGTCATTATTTTGAATCTGTGCATTTGTTCCTTAAAGTGACAGCAGCCTAAAACCTGCTACTGTTATTAATGTTTCAAAAAACTAAAGAAAAAGAGAACTAATATTCATTTAGGAAGCAATATGCATTAATTTGCTGCAAAAGTGGTTTTACCCACTGCAGTTAATTTCACATATAACTTTCTTTTATTGTATTTTATTGTTTGCAATTTTATTGTTATTTTTAATGCACGTAAAATAAAGTGAAATAAGTTTTTGGTCACACCGCCCACCCATACTTTGGTGTAAATAGTCTGTCATTATGTTTTATTTTATATTTTCTTACAGGCATAAATGGGGTCCAAAATGGTTTGGGATTTGTTAGCTTTCTGACAAAAGAAATATGAAATACGGTTAATACAGCTACTCCCTAAAATAAAACAAGATACTGTAAGATATGCTACCCTTGAAATCCAATCATAAAATGGTGGTGTAACAAGTGTGTCACTTATTACAGGATCAACCAATCTTAATGCCAAGTGTAAACAGGGCCGTAGAGACTTGGATATGGGATTTTTAAGATTGGACCCTTAGGTAATGATTCACACAACCCTAAAAATGCATAATAATATCCTGGTGCCTTCCTACAACACCATAGCATCATGGCAACACGCCTCAGAAAAAGTAAGAACTAGCCGTTTAGATGTTATCTGCCCAAGCAATGTCTAAAGTGTTTTATTTAACAATCACCTGTAGTCATGTCCAAGACTGGGCACAGAAAGTTAGGAAATTTAACCAATTGATTAGCCGTAATATATGGATTAAAGTGGACTTAAGGTCACAGATAAATCTACAAAGTGCTGTTTTATGCTGATAATATCAGCCTACTGATATATATCGCTCTAATTAATAGCTAAAAACAGCTTTTTTCTCTTTGTAATCTGATGTCCTCTGTCTGTACTTCATTTAATCATGTTTCTCCGACCTTGAGAGTGTGATTCATAGTGTATTATATGAGCTCTGACTGGCTCAGTTTCTCTTTAATCTCTCTTTCTCTCTTGACTTTGCTTTTATTGGGGTTTTGCGGAAGCAGAAGGCTCCATCTTGGTTCAGTGAAACCTCTTTTCCTCGTCTGTAAATTATGCAGATTTCTTTATCGTTGCACTGCCGGTTTTGGGCGGAGAGCAAAGGGTGCAGGTTTTTCCCAGCGCTCACTCATAATGCTGAGTTTGAGAGGCCGCTGAAGTGCTGATACAATGGTGTGGTGTTAATTTACTCACTGGCCCGGTGACATGACCTATTGAGCACACATCACAAACTGAGGCGCTTATTCAAATAACCCTTTTACTGTACCCTTCAGCTGTATGAAGTACAACTCGTTTCATTAATGCTTTACAGAGTTTCAGGCCCTCAATTAATTAGATTTTTAAAATGTGTTAAACTGGTGGTTATGGAAAGGGGCGGGACATTTCCGAAAAATGCTTGAAGTTGGTTGATCAATCACAACACACTGATCCAGCCGACCAATCAGAGCACAGTGTGCTTTTCAGAAGGAGGGGCTTCATAGAGACAGGAACTAAACAGAGCGTTACTGACAGACTGGGAAGAGAGGAGATTAAACAATGGAGAATATGGGGAAAAATAATGTGTTTATTGGACATTCAAGCATGGAAACCTGTTCTTGTAGAGACCCAAAAACATAATCAAGATTTTGAAAAAGGGCATAGTGTGGATTCTAATAATATAAAATTTACCCAAATATATATATTTTTTATTTACCCCAAATAAATGGTGTACATTTTTATTAAATGCTGCTGACTTTTTAAATCGGAGGAACAATCATAGTTAGGAACAACGAAAAAAATTGTTATGAGAAGTAAAATACGGTGTTTTAAAATTATAATAATATGTCACAGTATTACTGTTATACTGCTATTTTTTGTATCTAATAAATGCAGCCTGGGTGATTTCTTTCAAAAAGATCTTAAAGAATCTTAAATCTTACCTTTTGAATGTTAGTGTACATCAAACATCATACATGAAAAATGCTTCTGTGAACATTTTTGAGTATGATGCAAATGCATCAGAGATGTATTACTGCATATATTATTACATCTGTCTTATTAACACTTGCATAGTTGGTTAGAAGTGCTTGCAGAACTAATCAAATGATGCAGCCTTTACGACACCTAATGGCAAAGTAAAAAGCCAGCTCAGTCATTGCACATATCTCATGAATATTCAGAATATTGTCCTGGTTGACTATCATCATAATAATGATGAACACACATAAATGGTGTTCATTGAAATGTCCTTACTGTTTGAATTTAAGCTTTGTCAATCTTTTTGCAGACCAAGCGCCTGAAACGGCAGGAAATATTTGCCCGAGACGGTCTAACATGGCAGAAGATTGTTCAGTTCTTCACACAACATCTGGAGAAAAAAGATCAGCCAGCGGCCACTCGCGAGCTGAAGAACATCCTCCAAGCTGCCAAACAAATCGGTAGGTATTTGGCTACTATACAATGGCAGAGGGAGGCGTCTCGCGAGTGTGAGTAATTAAAAATGCTCCAACTACTTTAAAGCTGCAGTCCATAGTTTTTCCTCTTTGTCGCCGTCTCTGTTCGAAATCTGCAATTGCAGTTATTCGCGGAATTATCAACTTTAAGTGGGTTGTGCCTCGGCACGGCACAACGCGGACGAATCCAGTGTTTTGTGGAGAATGTGCGGCTGTCAGTCGCCGCGCTGGTGGTGTGGATACTGGCATTCGCAATCACAGATTCTGCTTTTTGGAAGTATGACCAACATAAGAATTTTCACCGGAAAATGTCGTCTGAACAAGTAACATCCACTAGTTCTGACCAACTAAGGGGAAAAGAAGCATTTCAGTAAATCGCGCTGATTAAATCTAATGATCGCTTATCATATCACATCAAACCGTGCAAATTATACTTTATCAAATTGTTAATGTTAACAACATCAGCATTGCATGACTACATTTAATGCCCTTCCGATATTATCGCTGTCAGGCCGTCAGGGTTGCAGTCTCTTTTTTTCTTTAGCCACTCCGAAGTTCGAAGTCTTTTGCGTTTTACAACGGGTGGATTTCCAGTTGTCACTGGTGATTGTCGTTTGAACCTTTCTGGATCCGCCATCAAATTGATAAGTGTAATTATATCAAGTGCTGTGAGAAAAGGCTATAAATCTCCACCTCCAACATCCTCACACTCATAGCCTACTAGCTAGGGCTGTCAAAATTGCTCAAAAATAACGTTCGAATATTTCCTCTAAAAAACACACGAATATTCAAACTATTCGAACATCTGGTTGCGCATTTTGTCAATGACGCGCATTACGTCAATAACAGGACAAATTAATACAAAGAGACATAACTACTTTTATAGGTAGTTTATTTAAGTTTAAACATATTTGACAACGTATTACCTACACAAAAACAAGTAAATCAACTAATGGTCAAGACCGCAGACCTCACTCTCACTCGCTCACTCACTCGCAGGCAGCGTCTGGCGCGAGTGATTTCAATGTTAAGTCAATGTAAAGACGCATTTACGCGCGTCTGGGGGTCTTGCGGCGTGAATGAGGCGTCACGCTCTCTGCGTGTCAATTTCGCTTCAAACTTTTGCTTTTGACGCGCGAATGGATTCAAAATGTTCAAGAGTCCAACTAGACGCGGTAGACACGAATCCGACATTGAACGCTCCGAGCGAGCTGTGCTGTGCTGTGGTAAACATAGAACTTTTCCTTGACATGAAACGGTAAATTATCAAACCAGTGGAAGCCTGCAGTGCATGAAACTGCTGTATCTAACCTACCTTATTCATGCAATATCTATTCAGTCAGTACAGTAGACTACACTTTAGTAATGTATGTTTCTGTTTAACGTTAACGCCTTCTTCCTGTGACCTATCCCCACTCGCAAAACAGACAGCCGCGCCTCTGCTACCGCGGGCGTTTTTCCACATTCGAATATTAATTTTCACATTCGAAATTCTGTTTTTTAAAACTATTCGAATATATATTCGAATTTAGAATATTTGTTGACAGCCCTACTACTAGCCGAGACTCTTCTTTATGTGTACAGATGTGACGTAATGACGCAAAGACAAGCTTGAATTTCCCGCGGAAATCCACCAGTACCACTGGAATTAAAAACATTATTACAAGCTTACCGTTTTGAATCGAGCTACGGCAAGCAGAGAGTTTTGAACACCGGCTGGTTATGTACCTGCTCAAAAAAATAATAATTTTGTAATGCTCAAATACATTTATTTAAAAGTTACGGACTGCAGCTTTAAAAGCCTACATCTGGGCTCATTTCAGCTTTTATAAACAGCCTGGTAAGCACGACCTGGAGAAGAGACATGCTGTGTGCGCTCATGTCATGCACAAATAAAATATGCAGGGGGTAATACCACTAACTTGAGAAACCACGTCAGCCGTTTTCACCCCGAGCTGTTAGCGCCGGGCAGAGCTACGGTCTCGTGTCGTGGGGGAATGGCAGCCATCACTTTTAGCATTTACTTTTGTGTGTTCGAAATGCTCCTGTTGTCTTCAGTGCCCAGACTTGAGTTTTGTTTGATACATTCAAGAAGCGTGTTTTCTTTGAGCAGGTCAAATTAACGGTTCAGTTCATATATCTGACTGCTTGGATTTATTGACAGAATTATATACATGTGAAGTCAAATTGAAAATTGAGGATGCAGTGCATCGTGATATCGAATTGAACTGAATCGATGACATGTAGGTTCACACCCCTATTGCAGAGAGCTTCATTAATTGAAATGGAAGTTATTTAGTTTTGTGATATGACAAATCAGTTGCTTCTTGTGTAGATGTAGTTTAACTCTAGATTGTTTACGGTAGTCAAAAATGCCATGTGAGTATATTGAATATTTTATGACCATTTCAGACATGGTTCATTCAGTCATATTTATAAAGCTGCTATGTAAAGCTATTTTTGCACTGATGACAATCAGAATTCAATTATTATTATTCCTCATTATTCTATGAATAATATTTTGTTTACACTTTATTTTAAGGTGTCCGTGTTACAGTGTAATTATACATTTAAGCATTGAGTAATATTATTTACAGGTATATTTACATGTATATAATATTTACAGGTCTCTCTTGTAAAAGAGATTTTAATCTCTCAATGAGACTTCATGGTAAAATAAAGGTAAATAAAATAACATACATGTACTATAGGGTTGTTAGGATTAGGTTTGGTTTAGGGTTAGTTGCATGTAATTATGCATAATTTATAGTAATTACTATAGAAACTACATGTAACAAGGACACTGTAAAATAAAGTGTTACCAATATTTTAATTATTATAATAAATTATAATATAATTTCAACATTCTGTGTGATGCTCTGCATATTGTATTAGAATAATAATTTAACTTCTAAGAAAGTTAATAGATTATTTGGGGTTATTTTTTACTTTAAAATGTGTCCTGGACATCAAACATATAATGAAGATCTAATGAAATAACATTGAAAATGTCACTTTGATTCAGTAATCAGTATTTTTGTCAGATGTCTGCCTCTCTTTTGGCAGCAATTGGCTTGAATGTATTTTGGTCTAATTCCCCTTATAACAGAATCATTTCATTGATTTTTATTTTTTATTTTTAAATAATCATCTTGAATAAACCTCTTGCTCCAGGTCAGATAATAACATCCAGTTTCTTCTAAAACACAACATTGTATTGATAGACATTGTGTTCACAGCCTGAACATTGATTTATGCATGCTGAAGTCTTTATCAATTTTTTTATGTTTACTTTTCTGGGCCTATGGGCATCAACAGTCCTTTGTTTTACTTAGCCATCACATACTTTTGTTGTGAAAAACAAAATATTAGATAATTTTTTTTTAAAAAGGGAGTTAATTTATAGGCAGCTAATTATCATCTCATTGATTAAGTGATAATTTTGCCACCATTTCGTCACATTTTGTGGCATGATGGTTATGGCTGAGTGTTAATTATATAAAAAACAATAAGGTAACACTTTATTTTACAGTGTCCTTGTTACATAATGTTACATGAATTTACCATAGTAATAACATTCAATTATGCATAATTACATGCAACTGACCCTCAACCAAACCCTAATCCTACCCTAACCCTATAGTAAGTACATGTAATTGCTTAATATTACTCAGTACTAAATATATAATTACACTGTAACACTGACACCTTAAAATAAAGTGTAACCCAATAGATAGAGGTATAATTTATAAAATATGAAACAAAATATCTTCAGACTGGATTATGTACAGTATAAAGCACCCTCTGAAGCTCTCCATATCAATATTCAATTCAGTGATGTTTTAGCATATGTCTTCAGGTTAACCGTCTGTCAAAATAGATTTCCTTTTGCAGCAACTTTGCTGTGGTTCATTTTCTGCCTAATACCATGAAGAACTAATCAAATCCAGCACTAATAGTAGAGTTACTGAACCACCTTAAGGTCAGGATCATTCTCCACATGTCAGCAACTCACTTAGCATCTAATGATTCATGATTATATGGCCACACTTCACCTCAACGCCATTCAGTTGTCCTGATAAATTTAATCCAATTTGATAAGTCCCTCGTAACTCTGCTGTGGTTAAATAACCACGGATGGTCTTTCTCTGCCACTATGTTTAATCGTGAACTCCCAGGATCTTGTAGGACTATTCCACAACTATGTTCTCTCTGTTTTTGATCTCTTTGCTTGGTGAAGTGGACAGCAGACAGAATGGCATTCGTAACCCCCTTTTCAAACGTCACAGTGGAAAAGGTTCTTCGGTGTGATTGAGTTTCTGTTGGAACAAATGTCTTTTGTCATCAGATAAGACAAAGCCCTGTGAAGAGGAGGGCTTCTACCTCTATCAGACAATAGATAATTATACCTCTATCTATTGGGAGGGCTTGCCACTGTTGCCTTTGGCTTGCTCAGTTGGGGATATTTTGGGGATATTTAATTTAATTTTATCAATCAATAAATTCCTCTTGAAACAAACTTTGTTGTATTATTTTAATTTAATACTGTGAAGCTGCTTTGATACAATCTGTATTGTGAAAAGCGCTATACAAATAAACTTGACTTGACTTGACTTGACTTCTCATCGGCCACTGGTTCACTCTAATCAATGGAAACTCTTTTCTTCCTGAATCTCACTTCTGAGAAGTAAGTGTGACGTACCATAGAAATTCTTGAAAAACTTTGGCCTTTCTGTCACCTCCTCTGGCTTCTGTCAAGCTTCACCAAGACGTAAGGTGCATCCCGATTCTTGTAATTGTAAAAGAGAAGAAAATTCCAATTAAAATCGATGCACTCAATTAACCGAAGAAAAAGAAGTGTGTAATGTTGGAAACAATCCCCCCAATTCCAATTGCCAGTTCGCCAATACACGGGGAAGGTATCACGTGTTCGGTCCTCACTCATGCAAAGTATTGGTTGGTTAAATTTGTAATACATTGATCATATGTATTTACTCGTTACTTCATCTGACTCCATAAATGAAAGGTTTTAATAACATCTGTGCCTCACTAAAAGTGAGTGAATGTTTGACTATTCCTTTTAACCATTAAATGAACAATGTCAAAATCGGTTAGAATAATCACATGTAACAATTTAATATTTCAGATATCAGAGATCAATTCCACAATCAATTCAAATATCTAGAACATGGTTATACATTGGTTACACCAAATAATCTTACCCAGCTTGTATCTGAGAGAGAGAGAGAGAGAGAGAGAGAGAGAGAGAGAGAGAGAGAGACCACCTATTCCATTCCTGTCCAGCAAAGAAGAGACAAAGAGCCCGAGCACACCTTCCTTTATCCTCTCTTGACCAGGTGATATGGGGGATGGGGGAGACCACCCTCAAATGGCTTCTATCCCACAGAATCTGCCTTATCTCTGAACCAGTTTTCTCTAAACTATAAACCTTATTTCCTTTTATTTTATCTATCCGGATATGAGATATCTGTACCACTCACTTATAAACATTCACATTAAACCATGTTCTTGTGTGAGTTCTTTGTTGTTTCTGAGAGGAAGTCAGGTTGTATGGGGGAGGTCAAATGTTAATTAGCCAGCAGGGCCCTTTTGTCCCATAAATCAGGCCTCAACCAGTATTTTCAGTCTTAAGGCCCGTACACACCGGGACGAATATCGGCGCGCGTTATTCGCCAGAGTTTTTCAACGCGTTTTTTGTGTTCACACCCAAGCGATTTTCGCTGACGATGAGCCGAGTGAACATGCAAATTCATTCCCTGACATTAGATGGCGCTTAATGTAAAACAGAAATACAATACCACTCCATAACAGTATATACTCTGCAATACCACTCCATAACAGTCTATACTCTGCAATACCACTCCATAACAGTTCTCTTTTATCAAGATTTTTGTAGTCGCTGTCGCGTTTGTCATATAGTTCTTTATGTTCCGACACCAACGAGACCAGCAGCTCTACATTCATCTTGCCTTGCATCTTCCTCGTCTTATTTCTTCCCGGCAGTGTCTGTCTATGGGCAGTGTATACGCTACTTGGCGTATATCTTCTTCGCTGTTACGTATGTGTGCTCGGCAAGACCGTTTTGTGTTTGAGCGCCCCCAAGTTGTGTTTTACTGTAACTTCAGAAGCTCCAGACACGTGAGCAAAAGCGCCAATCTCATTGGTCGGATAGTTTTTGACGCGGCGCGTCAAACCAAAAAAACGAACCCGAGGCGTTTAAAAAAAAATTACGCTTTTACGCGTGGCGTTTTTCGCGTCGGTGTGCACACTCACATTGGCGCCCTTTGTTTAGTCACGAGGCGTTAAACGTCGGCGAATATCGCGCGCGAAATTCGTCCCGGTGTGTACGGGCCTTTACAGTAGTATGATCCGAACCGTGAGTTTTGTGATCCGTTGAACCGCTAATATTTTTACATTTTGGCTTAAATGTAATTAATCTCTTTTGTCTGTTCCACACAAAGCTAGCATGTGGTTTCAGAAGACTTGTGCGTCTGAAATCACGCACTGTCTGAGTAGGCACTGCATTTGAATTTCAATTTACTTTGCAATCATTAAAAAGTACGTTCTATATAGTATGAATACAGGCAGTGGTGTAGAAATTCAGACGTACTACATCATGTTGTTACTGTCATGTGACGACCTAGCATCAGTTGCGTCGCTTCACTGCTATTCATAAATCCTCTCCCGTGGCCTCATGGGATAGGAAAGTGTCCATCGAATGCACACTTCAAGAATCTCGGCAGAACTAGTGAGCCATCCGGGGACTTTTCGCTTACTGTTTTTCGAACACTGTGTATTCGGACATACTACTCTTGGCGTACTGCATTTCATATACTATATAGTAGGAATTATTTTATTTCGGACGCAGGAATGGAATGTATTAGTGGTGCTTGTTTTGGCATGCATTATCTTGGGAACAAGTATTTTACAGATACTTGCTGTCTTTTGTCCTACACAAGATCCTAACAGAAATCAGCATGGTTATTATAAAGGTAGGAGTTTAGCATTAAGAGGTTTCTGTAATATGGATAAAGCAACCACCTTGCAATACCCCAGGAACCACCACAAGTTATACATAGCCAAGCACCACTCACCTTTTTTTTTCTTCCAGAAAGTTGGTAAGAAATTGCAATATCAAGCAGCACAACCATTTGTTTTGTACATCTAAAAATAACTGGAAGCAGATGAGACCAGAAGCCAGACACTTTCAATTCACAAATGGCCACGTCTGCTCTTATGTTAAAAATAAGGGTTATTGTCTGTGTTTAGTGCAGGTTAATTCAGAACATTTGCATGTGTTTTTGTGTGTATGATCAAATTAATGTGTTCCTTTTTACATGTTTGCAGTTGGTACGGATTTTGGGCAGGACACCATTGAAAGTGCTGGAGTCTTCTTGTTTAAAACATTCCACAACAAAGACCAGATCGGTCATGAGGAAACCAGGGCCATAAAACAGATGTTTGGACCTTTTCCGGCGTCTCCTGCCGAGTTGTGTTGTGCAGCGGTGGGTCGTTTAGTGGCCCAGATTGGAGAATCTCAGGTGGATGCTTTCATCCAAACACAGAGTTCTCTCAAGACGGTGAACAGTGGGTCTGTCTTTGGACGAAACATTGCTTTCTCATTTGACACGTATGCGCTGGATGCTCACGACACTATGCCCTGTTCAGAGGGGACTGATATGGATCAGGCCATGGACTTTCACAGCTTCCTAAATCATCATGTGGGTGAGCGGAGGACTGGAGCTGAGAGAGATGATGCTTATTCAGCAGAAGAACTGGAGCAGAGAAACGCAGACAGCTCCATCCTGAGACAAGAGGTGGAGAAATACCTGAACGATGGAAATATGGTGTCGTCCAGTGTCGAAGAGCTCTCCACCTCGCTTTTTGAGATGCTTGCCTCCACAAGGAGTGACGACGAACTACAAAACGAGGTGAGAAATGTTTGTAAATAAATGTATGACATGAGTGGTTACTAGTGTTTGATCGGATCTCCATGTACATCATATACCGTATGAAGATCACATATTTCTGATTGAAAATAGAAGTTGGGAGGGGACATATGTGACCATGGACCACAAAACCAGTCACATGGGTACATTTTGAGATGTGTTAAGTATTGAGATTTGACATTGAATTTGAGATGAATACATCATTGTTTGTTAGGATAGGGCAATATTTGGCCGAGATACACCTATTGAAAATCTGGACTCTGAGGGCACAAAAAAATCGAAACATTGAGAAAATCTCCTTTAAAGTTGTCCATTTACGTTCACGGTTGTGCTGCATTCACTCACAAAAATAAATGTTTTATATATTTACGGTAGGAAATTTACTAAATATCTTCATGGAACATGATCTTTACTTAATCTCCTAATGATTTTTGAAAAATCGATAATTTTGACCCATACAATGTATTGTTGGCTATTGCCACAAATATACCCATGGACTTGTGTCTGGTTTTGTGATCCAGGGTCACATATTGGTTTGCACTTATTCTTAATTGCGGTCGATATGTTGTCACTCACAAAGTAGACAGGTTTCTTGGAATTAACTGTTTATTAAATATTAAAAGACTTGTTTAAATAATAAAAATAGGAATATGCTGAATGCTGCTGACGAAGAAGGTTAGCATTTCTATTATTAAAAAAGCCAAAAGCAATAATACATTCATATCCCATTTACTTACATTGTTTAACGGTTTTGTCAAATAATTTGTTAGACGGAACTGTTTAACAAAGACAGTAAGCTAATAAAGACAGAGAAGAAGAGCTCCTGTGCTTATGCACTCTGGCGGTGCCGTTCTCGGTCAAAATAAATGTCCACATTTGGACATGATCAGCAGAAATCACGTATTAGCTAAACAGAAAACCTACTGGCTGATGCCGCTAATAAAAAAAGCTAAACATCTGCCGATAAATTGGCCTTGCCGATACGGCTCTCAATTTTTTTTTCAATTACAGCATGAAATAAACATGGATGAACACCGGGAGGAATGTTGAAAGATAAAACTGAAATGAATCCTGTCTCGTGTAATCGCTCAATCAGAGTTTCAACTGGTGAAAGACTTCAATAAAACAGTTTGTAAGATATACTTAATGTTACATTTACCTCAAGAAAGCTATTCAATGTCCTTAGACTCATTAGTTAGCTAGGAAAAAATAACTCTAGAGAAGAGCATTTTGCTAAATATCATATTCATATTTGATATTTTCGGCCATCCTGAAGTTTCGGTTTTGACCCAGAATTTTGCTTCACTAGTTGTAATTACATCTGTTCATAGGAAAAAAGCAGCGGTAATAATTTATGGTGTTAAAATAGTGATATTACATACAATAAATACAACCTTCTGATGCATTAAATGAATAACTAGGAATTTTATAAACATTAAATTGTTCTTCTCCCATTTTCCACCTTGTGTTGGATGAGCTTCCCCTGACGAGCCGCCACTGCAAAGATCAGAGGACTGATAAAGAACTGTTCACAAAGGACAATGGATCACGTTACGTTGTAACCTTATGCCTCAGCAGTAAAGTTCCTATTTGCAAGACCATCTACACATTAATTAATTATATCAATCGCAACTGCTTGTTTGTGACCCTAGAGTGCATCCACTGTGAATAAAGCCCACTTGTAGATCGGTTTAGCAAACAGGAGATCACTCAATCATACCAGATTCATTGTGTCCTTCAGGAAAACACACACACACACACACATTTTCGTATTTTGGAAGGTGGGGCTTCATCGAAAATGACGCGTTTAACCAGATTGGGGAGAGAGGAGGTGTAATAATGTAAAACAATAAAAAAAATAACAATCAAGCATGAAAACATATTCTAGTACACCACAAAAGCAAAACCAAGGCTTCGTAAAAGGGCATAATAAAGTATTGATTAGTTAAATAAACACTGCATTAAAAAAATCTAATTAAAAGTTAGTAATAAAATGAAAAACAAAGAAGTCTATTGCACACACACTCCAGAATGCACGGATCTGTTTTGACATACCAGATTTTTTTTTGACCAATCCGTTGTTGAAAATCACAATTTCAATTAAAACTGTCAATCCGGTTGTCACTCCCGAAACTGCAGTATGAAAAATAAAACTAAATTATGAGAGTGTGCCGCCCTATAATCAATGAAGCTGATATCACTTAAAACTCACTGAACTGAGTGAAAACCCTTTATAATCAACAAAAAAAAAAATCTCTATACTGCAGTGCACTGAATCTCTTATTTACATCGTCTTTATACTTTAAGGGGCTGTTTACACCTGGCCACTTCATGCGTTTTCTCAGATCGGATAGCTATCCGATCGTGAAAAGACCAGGTGTAAATGCCATCATCATTAAAAGTAAAGAAACGAAATGATCTTACCAGGGCTGTTGCCGCTCTCTCTTATTGTGGTCTTTGATTTTGAAATTTTAGCTGATGATCAATAAAATGCAGCTCATATCTGTTGCTTTCGGTGACGTGCACTCCATTAAATCTGCATATAGCGCGGGAATTGAAGATCGGATTTAAATCCGTTTCGCAAAAACACATTTATGTGATCAGGTGTAAATGGAATCGTTTAATCAGATAGCTATCCGATCTGAGAAAACACATGAAATGGCCAGGTGTAAACAGCCCCTAAATGATTTGTGATCGTGCTGAGCAAAACTCGAATTGAGCAGATTCTGAATGGTTCTGATTGGCCGTTGTGTTCACATGCTCAACAAACATGTCTGTGATTGGCTACAATGCTCAACGCTGCGTAAACACACTGTAAATAGAAACCTTTGACGTTCTTCACAGAGCAATCACACACATATATAAAGTCATCTAAAATAAAAACACAGATTTTAATCAACATAAATATTCACTTAACAATTATATAAAAAAAAATTCTGTCATAATTATTAATAAACAGCTTTTTACAGAAATAGTGTTTACAGAATAACGAAGTGTTATAATATTGGTAATTCTAGCTTCGCGCTCATAGTTTTGATTAGAATACATCACATCCGGTCGCATACTTTATAAATAGATAAAAATAAATATACACTGTAAACCCGAATAAGTTGGCAAAACTCAAAAAATGGCCTCAAATTTTTTAAGTTAAGAAATTCGAAGTTTAAGCAAGCAGAACTGGCAGATTTTTACTTTGTACTTGTACATTTTAATTGTTCTTAACTTGAAATGTTTGAGGACACTAATTCATACATTTAACTTAAAACTTTCATGTAATCTCAATGTGAACACTTTTATTAGTGTAAACTTAGCTAGCTTTAACAAGCTAGTTTGCTAACATACTAATTTCTTAACATGTTAACAATAGTATGTTATACAGTAGCACTTGCTGCATGAGTGCAGCAATATAAAGGTTTTATTTGCTCTCAAATCGAGCCGCATGCACCACTTGTCACCATGATGGTAACCATCCTAAAACCAGCATTAACAGAAATTCTTCTAAATTAGCATAACAAAACATTAATCACTACTAAATCTCCCACTTCACATTAATCTTGCACAAAACAACAACATTGTATTACACTTAATTTTAGCATTTACTCTCCCTTTCAAACATGTCTGAGCATGCTGGGAAATAGACATCCCAGCCGTTTCAACTAAACTTAAGCTCGTCTATATTAAAATAAATAATTTCATAAAACTCAAAACAATGAAACAGTTCAGTTTACTTAAAATATATCAGTTATGTGACCTTGAAAGAAAAAGAAAGTGCTAAATACTCATAAAAGTTAATTTGACTGAACTAATAAGTTTAATTTAAGTTTGTCCTACTCAAACCAATTAACTATTTTGAGCGTTAGGGTTTACAGTGTATAAAATAAAGTTAAAAAAAAATCAATGCATCCGAAGCTCAAATGGGTCCCGAAACTTGCGGCCCACGGCTGTTGTTTGTCGAGTGCAGTGGAAAGGCGGCTAAAGTGGTTTTATAAAGTCGAAGGGACAGAATGCAGTAGTTTACAGTTTCGAGGTGTAATCTTCCATGATAGGGGTGACTCCCCTTGCCAACACTGAGCACTATAGTACCCGAGTTACACCCTGTTCGGATGTTCCTCACGTAGTTGACATTTGGACGCCGGCTATCCCACTGGCACCTTTAGATGTGGGATGGCCTTTTTGTGCCGGTTTCTCCTCTATTCTCTGCACGCGTCACTCCAAAGTCAACAACAGCAAAGTTAAAAGGCTGTCCATTCACTGCCATTAAACCTGACAGGCACCGTGTGAAGAGCAGCTTTTAATATTTCACATTTAAACTTCATCATCATGACATTTGCTGTTAAAGCAAATATATTTAAAGCGATGTAAAGTAGGAGAGATTAGATGAAGCTAATTTAAAGGCAATTTAGAATAGCTTTTCCAGGAGAAAATTGCACTTTGATAAGGTCGCTTAAAAACATCACAGCTGAGAACTTATATCAGATAACTGGTTATATTAGGATGATTTTAGGATTGTTTGTGATGCCAACATTCACATTTTTAAATATGGATGTATAAATCTTTATTATCTTAATTGCTTTAGAGAATTTAAAGGGACTGAGATTTGCTTGACAGCATTATGTAATTCATTGCGCAGATAATATAAGACCCAGAGTATGTATTTAACCTGAGATTGAGAGTGCATGGATTTACATAACCATAATCACAAAAATGATATATAAGACAGCACAACTGTTTTCAACACTGATATTGATAATAAGCAGAATTTTTTTCTCTAGAGCATCAAGTCATCATATTAGAATGATTTCTGAAGGATCATGTGACTCTGAAGACTGGAATAATGATGCTGAAAATTCAGTTTTGATCACAGAAATAACAATATATTCTCATAGAAAACAGTTATTTTAAATTGTAATACGATTTCAAAATATGACTGATTTACTGTATTTTTAAGGAAATAAATGCAGCCTTGAGCAGAAGAGACTTCTTTCAACAACATAAATTGTAACGTTTACAAACTTTTGACTGGTACTGTATATAACATTTTTATAAAATATGAAGCAATTTTTTTTGTGTAATATACAGCTTCATAAACATTTATATTTTATGCCTCTAGAAATAATTTTAATGACATTTAAGCATTCTAATCACAGTCCTCTCAATAATGAAAATCATTGTTTCCAGGCAATTTAAAACAATTTTTTTTAATTACGATTCAAATACTATCATGATGTACCGTTTAACTTGACAAATGCACTTTAATATACGAGAAAATGCTGTCACTCTGCAAAAACCAAAATGAGTGCAAAAAAATTGGCTTAATTTTCTTTAAGCAAAAGCATTTATCGGTAGTTGGAAATGTGACTTTGTTCATGACTGGGTGACTTTCATGAAAACTCAAGACATTTCCAAAGAACATTTTCTATGATGGTAGAAAAAAATACAATGAGAAAAATAACAATATAACTGCCTTTAAAGGAAAAGACTGCTGGGGAATGTAAAACTGTAAACCACACACACACACACACACACACACACACACACACACACACACACACACACACACACACACACACACACACAGACACAGACACAGACACACAGAGCTTGGGAAGTTGTTTGAAATAGTCTCTGGAGAGTGTGTATCTACGAGAATGAAAAGGCTTTGCTCTTTCAGCATAGAAGTGCATATTAGTCGCCTGCTTCCTTATTCTTTAGCATGTTTACAGCTTTTTCTAGCCTCCCTGCTGAGTGCTGTCTGCACAAAAGATCTGCTGAAAAGACTTTACAGTCATATCAGTCAGATTATCCATATCGATTTATTGTTAGTTGGCGGTTGACATCATTTTGGGAATAGTAGTGATTTTCGATTACACGGGATGCAGTGTCTTTCAACTAAAGTCAGTTAAATGAAGGATCATGCAGTAAAATTAAGGCGTTTTTATACCATTTCCACAGTGACATTTTAAAGTGGAACAACGCTTCCTTCACACTTTGCACTGTGATAAAAAAAAACAAAAAAACTTTGCTATGTAATATAATAATAATTCCTCATTTGGTTCCATCTGCCACTATGTAATTTTAAAGGGGTGGTTGATTATGATTTCACTTTTCTAACTTAGTTAGTGTGTAATGTTGCTGTTTGAGCATATACATCTGCAAAGTTACGACGCTCAAAGTTCAAAGCAAAGGGAGATATTTGCTTTTACAGAAATTGCTTTTTAAGGACTACAACAAACGGCTGGTCGGGACTACACGACATTCCTCCCGGGTTAGTGACATCACCAACCCTAGAATTTACATAAACCCCGCCCCCGGAACACGATTTATAGATTATCATGACAGAATATGCTAATCAATGACTAGAAGATAACTACACATAAGCTACGTAATTCACCAACTAACCATACCTGTCAACACTCCCGTTTTTCCCGGGTTTCTCACGTTTTTTAGCTCTATCTCCCGGACCCCTCCCGGTTTGTTATTTCTCCCGGGAAACTCCCGTAATTTGCATGGCCCAAACTCCTTTATGAATAATCGGACCAATATGTTTGTCTAATGTTGACCAGTTGCCAGATCTTGTATTAAATGCATTATATTCACACAATCCACACACCATACAATTTCAACCCGTTTGTCACCTCAACCTGGCAACCTATATAACCCAGTTGCGCAGTCGCGGAAAGTTTAACCCGAAAGCGAGCCGATAGACATGGCAGGTGAAGGCGGTGTCACCGCAAAGAAACCGAAGTACAGTTGTAACCTACCTCTTGCTATTACATCTTGTGAAAAGGGCATTATACCACCCCTTTATTTAAGTTTGCATTGTTGTGATTTCATCCATAGAGAAGCGTCTTTAAAAAAAAATGTATGTGTCATAGAATCATTCATTCAAGAGATTCATTCAAAAATGCTGATTCATCCAGCAAAGAAACAAGTGAAGTAATTATGAGCGAGTCATTGAATCATTCACTCAACCTGTTTTTTTTTTTTTCTCCTTTCAGATAATTAATTCAAATGTATCATTTTAAATTAGACTGCAGCAATTAATCTTTTTTTCAGAACCTCTAGTAAATTACATGTTTTTGTTAAGTTGTCTGTCTGGAATCATGGGAGAATATTTGAAACAAAAAACAAAATTGGGATTCTCAGTTTATCCAGAATTAATAAAAAAAATGTATCCCCTTTCTTTGTTTCTAAACTCATCTTTTTCTCGTTCCTTTTCCTTCTCTCTCTCTTTCAGCTGTTTGAGTTTCTAGGTCCTCAGGGGTTTGAGATGATCTCCATGCTCCTCCAGAGAAGGTCAGACATCGTGGACTCTCTTTTGTCCTTCCCGTCGGATTGCCGATCTTACATCATGTCAGGTGAGCTCAGTAGCAACTTCTCAGGACTTCATTGCTTAAACATGGCAAAGATCTCCTCATCTTTACATTTCCAGCAACGCTGGTTTCTGCATTTAAGTAGCTATGAGCAATGTTGAAATAAATGCACTAACAGTCAGGTTTGGACATGTTACATTTGTCTGTAATTTAGTATGATTTAACTATGAACAAAAACACAATGCCTCTGTTGACGGTGGTTTCATTAAAGTTGCAGAACATAAATCTTGATACTTTTTTAGCTGTAATAATACTTTTGTCAAAAATAGCAAATAGCAAACACGCGAGACACCAGAATGCTGCTGTGGTTATAAGATTGCCAATTTCGGGAGTAAGTCATTTTCCTTACACAGTATGATAATTAAGTGGATTCGCCTCCGTATTTAAATGCATCACTCGTTACAATTTACAGGGTATTTGTGGCCACTGTTACCTTTAAACCACAACCAGGAATGTTTTATGAAATCTGTTTTATTGAATTTCAAGTACTTTATTTTCTTAAAGGGATGATTTCACTTTTCTAACTTTAGTTAGTGTGTAATGTTGCTGTTTGAGCACAAACAACATATGCAAAGTTATAACACTCAAAGTTCAAAGCAAAGGGAGATATTTGCTTTTAAAGAAATTGCCTTTTAAGGACTACAACAAACGGCTGGTAGGGACTACACAACATTCCTCCCGGGTTAGTGACATCACCAACCCTAGAATTTACATAAACCCCGCCCCCTGAACAAGATTTATAGATTATCAAGACAGAATATGCTAATCAATGACTAGAAGATAACTACACATAAGCTACATAAATTCATCAACTAACCAATCAGAAATGTTGTCTACATGTTGTCACTTCTTGAGTCTCTCCATCATTGTCTAAATCTGGTTTGAACATAAAAGGCAAAAAGTTTTAGAAATTTTCAGTGCATGTCTGTGTGAGGTAAAAGGACCTGAGCTCTTGAAGCTCCGCCCCCTGTGCCGGGAGCAGCAGCTCATTTGCATTTAAAGGAACAAACGGTGCATTTTTGCTCACCCTCAAAAAGTGACAATTTTAACATGCTATATAAAAATATCTGTGGGGTATTTTGAGCTAAAACTTCACTTAACACACTCTGAGGACATCAGAGACTTATTTTACATCTTGTGAAAAGGGCATTATACCACCCCTTTCATTTAAGTTTGCATTGTTGTGATTTCATCCTAGAGATTTTTTTTAATTTTGAAAAAAAAAATGTCATGGCTTGGAAGACTTTTGGGATATTTTGTCTAGTTTTTCAGAGAAACCATAAACCTCACTAAATACTCAGTTTTATGCTTAAAACAAGCAAAGCAAAAAAAAAAAAAAAACATAACTCAAGATACATATTGAGTAGAGTAAAAAAGTGGGGAGTCCACTCATAATGCATAATAATAACTCATTATACGATGCAAATAGTGGGAAGTCTAATCCAAATCTTTAAGCCATGCTCTTCTAGCGAACGGTAATCTCAAAGACTTTGTGACCTTTGACTTTGAGCAGTTTTGCATGGCAAAGTTTAATTTCAAATCCAAGAAAGACCATTTGAAAGAGAGGAGAGAGTGAATGAAAAGGAGCTGGAGAGAGAAATACGACCACTGACCCTTTAACCTCCATAAAGCTTTACAGCCGCCACTTCTCCAAACACTGTAAGTGCGTTAGTCATTAGGCGTTGTCTATTAACCTTCCCTTCCTGATGACCAGCTGTTTGTCTGAACTCCGGATGCTGAGTGTCAGGATTTACTGTACATCAGAGATACTCGACTCTAAAAACAACCTCTCACATGTTCTCTGTCTGTCACCTCTTTTTTCTCTGTGAGAATGGGCAGTCATTTGCTTCTGTGCTTTAACATGGTGACAACTTTAGTTGGTTTAGGTTTTAATTAAAGGTCCCATGACATGAAATTTCCACTTTCTGAGGTTTTTTAACATTAATATGAGTTCCCCTAGCCTGTATATGGTCCCCAAGTTTCTAAAAATTTTAATCTGTGTAAATCGAGCTTTTGCTATCTTTCTCTGCCTTTGAGAAATTGGAAGCTCAACCGGGCTGATCTTGAATCTCCTCCGTATGACGTCATAAGGAGAAATGTTACCTCCCCTTTCTCTGCTTTGCCCGCCCAGAGAATATTTCTCGCCCATGAGAAAATGAGCTAGGAAGTAGAACGCGCGCGCGTGATTTTAGTTTGTCCACGAGAGATATCATGGCTTTTGAGCGAGCGAAGCATAATAATTGCTCAATAATTGGATGTACAAATGAGCATTGAATGGTCAATACAGAGCTGGGCTTGCTGAACGTCGGACAAGTAAGTCAACAAATTATATATAAGTGTGTTGCTTTACTGTTTATGGTTACCTAGCTTCTTACACGTATAATGTGGCTGTCACATTAGCTATGCAGTTACTTGCGCTAATGTAAAGGTAGACAGCATCAAGTTACACACACTGTAACGCAAGTGTTGTACATTTCTTTGTTATTTGGATAACCGTTTTCCTGTTGGTTATATGGCGCGCGCGATATCCGCATTTCAAGATCGCAGAGCTTGATGTATATGGAGCTAATAATATGACAAAATGATTTGAATTTGAATTGTGTAAATTTGAATTATTTGCAAGTGTAATCTAACTAAATTGAATTTTAGGTGGTAGTTTAAATAGTTCTGAATTTGATTTTTTTTAAACGAATATTGAACGTTTGAAATTTAACAAATTGAAATGTTTTTATGGCTGAATTTTATAGACATGTATTTTCAAACAGCTAGTTTTTTTTATCTGAATTCGTATAGTGCAAATATTCAGTTTAAAAAAATACAGATTCAAGTTTTCAAGATGAAGAAATTCGGAACTTCAAATTCAGTTTTCTAAAATTCAAGTTCAAAAATTCAAGTTCAAAAATTCAGATCTTACAGAAAGTAGGTCACAGGTCATCCACAGGGAAGAGTAAAGGATCTCAGATAAGTCGAACAGAGCATTTTGGCTGCACTGCAGTAGTTTTCTGCCGCAAATGCGGTGGTGGTTCAAGAGAATCCGTGTATCTTTCGTTCAGTCGTTTTTTTATTTAATATTAAGAGTAGAAAAATGAGAAAACAGCTTGAGTATTAGATTTCTTCTAATATTCTAGTAATAATAGTCCGCTGCAGCAGTTGCACGGAGCTTACAAAATGCGTGTATTGCAACTATAGGCTACATTTCATTTTCTCATCAAACAACTAGACTAACGAATGGCTCGGCACAACAGAAGAGCTTAGACAGGGCTTTCTCTCTGTGTAGACCAGCAGTTGGTCTGAATTTGCCTATTTTCTCGACTGTATAGGCTAAGTCACGTTTTATCATGAAACACGCTGTGATTTATTCCAAAGTGACTCAGGCATATATAATGCATTTAACGTTAAATAATCTAAATGTTGACTTTCAAAAGTAGGTGCGCCAAGAAGGCTATTCTCTGTATTTTGGTTCATTTTTGGTGAGCGCCAGAAAGATCTAAAGAGACCGAGACGCGCTAAAGCAGCGCATCATGTTGTTTTATTTATTTTTCAATGGCATGATATTTTGTAGTCATTTTTAATGTACACAAATAAAAATATACATTTTACTGTTTCGGATGATGTCATATCATCTGTATGACTAAATAACAGAGTATTAAGTTATTTCCCAGCAGTGGAACAAATCCAAGTGATGGCGCTCGCGCATCGCGCTCTCACACAACATAGTAGGATATCAGTTCTGGCGTTGCTTCATATCGCAGACTGTTCATTATCAAAATGAAACACAGTCAACCAAACATATAAAAAGTTATTCTGCATAATTTAATTGGTCTGTTGTACAATATAAAGGGCAAGCTGTGCCACACACAGTCCTACTCCAAACATTTCCCTTGCTGTGAAGACGCTGATTTAGCCTATAGGCCTACGTTGGGACTCGACTGAAGTATGAAGCCTTCTTTATATTACTAGTTAGCATCCACATGTTACATTGCAATGAAAACTTTTGACTGAATGAGAGATGCGCGACCGTTTCGATTTAAATAAATTTGTTTAGGCTTGGCGTTTATAAAGGGCACAATATAGGCTATTTTTATAGTCTGTAGCCTATATATTATTTTATTATAGCCTAGCCTACATACTTATTTTTCATTCTTGTTGTTTTCTGCATTCATTTGTCATAAGGGAAAGTAAAATAGGCAACACATAGCCTACATGTTAATAGTGTTTATCATGTAAATGTTATATTTTATTTACAGGTCTTTTACACTATTGCTGAATAGGCTAATATAAAAAATAAAAAAAAATAATTATGACGCGTTTCTCTCTCAACATGATCCGGTGTGACTTGCACTCATGTGCATGCGACTTATTTTCTGGCAAATACGGTCAGTTCAAAAATGTTGCTGTATTATTACAAAATGCATAGAGTGGAGACCATTTGGGCAAAAAACAAAACAAAAACAAAAAAAACATATTGTGTTCATTACCCCCACCCACATTTGGGCTTAATCACTGTTATTATTAGGAAATGTTTTTAGGTGTAGACAAAATCAGTTATGTTTATTTATAAATATGAACGTACCTCGCATTTCCCGGACACTAGCCGTTAGTCTACTTCTTTGGCCTATTTTTTTTAGCTGGCCAGCTCTCAAAATCTGTGTGGAAAAGCTGCGGAGCGAGGAGAGAACGCACAATGGCTTTGCTTTGGAAGGTTTTTTTTTATTATTATTATTTTTTTTGGAAGTTTAGTTGCCAGAGAAAATAACACACCGTTCTGTTTAACATCAATTGATACTCAATATTAATTAAATAAATAAATATAATGTCAGAGAATGCACAAAGCGCATCCTTTTGAGATGTAAATTATAATACATTTTAATAAAACACACAAGGCCTACATCATAAAACTCAGAAGATTGTATTTTAATATATTATATTATAATACAAATAAAAAGGCGTCATACTTCAGTCGAGTCCCAAAATACACGTATAGGCTAAATCAGCGTCTTCACAGCAAGGGAAATGTTTGGAGTAGGACTGTGTGTGGCACAGCTTGCCCTTTATATTGTACAACAGACCAATTAAATTATGCAGAATAACTTTTTATATGTTTGGTTGACTGTGTTTCATTTTGATAATGAACAGTCTGCGATATGAAGCAACGCCAGAACTGATATCCTACTATGTTGTGTGAGAGCGCGATGCGCGAGCGCCATCACTTGGATTTGTTCCACTGCTGGGAAATAACTTAATACTCTGTTATTTAGTCATACAGATGATATGACATCATCCGAAACAGTAAAATGTATATTTTTATTTGTGTACATTAAAAATGACTACAAAATATCATGCCATTGAAAAATAAATAAAACAACATGATGCGCTGCTTTAGCGCGTCTCGGTCTCTTTAGATCTTTCTGGCGCTCACCAAAAATGAACCAAAATACAGAGAATAGCCTTCTTGGCGCGCCTACTTTTGAAAGTCAACATTTAGATTATTTAACGTTAAATGCATTATATATGCCTGAGTCACTTTGGAATAAATCACAGCGTGTTTCATGATAAAACGTGACTTAGCCTATACAGTCGAGAAAATAGGCAAATTCAGACCAACTGCTGGTCTACACAGAGAGAAAGCCCTGTCTAAGCTCTTCTGTTGTGCCGAGCCATTCGTTAGTCTAGTTGTTTGATGAGAAAATGAAATGTAGCCTATAGTTGCAATACACGCATTTTGTAAGCTCCGTGCAACTGCTGCAGCGGACTATTATTACTAGAATATTAGAAGAAATCTAATACTCAAGCTGTTTTCTCATTTTTCTACTCTTAATATTAAATAAAAAAACGACTGAACGAAAGATACACGGATTCTCTTGAACCACCACCGCATTTGCGGCAGAAAACTACTGCAGTGCAGCCAAAATGCTCTGTTCGACTTATCTGAGATCCTTTACTCTTCCCTGTGGATGACCTGTGACCTACTTTCTGTAAGATCTGAATTTTTGAACTTGAATTTTTGAACTTGAATTTTAGAAAACTGAATTTGAAGTTCCGAATTTCTTCATCTTGAAAACTTGAATCTGTATTTTTTTAAACTGAATATTTGCACTATACGAATTCAGATAAAAAAAACTAGCTGTTTGAAAATACATGTCTATAAAATTCAGCCATAAAAACATTTCAATTTGTTAAATTTCAAACGTTCAATATTCGTTTAAAAAAAATCAAATTCAGAACTATTTAAACTACCACCTAAAATTCAATTTAGTTAGATTACACTTGCAAATAATTCAAATTTACACAATTCAAATTCAAATCATTTTGTCATATTATTAGCTCCATAGATGTAATTGTAATAAGATAAATTACAGACGTTACCGATCTCTCATGAAAAGGCAACAGTAGGTTAGCGTTAGCTACATGATGATAACTGTAAACCATCCGAATAAAGTACCGTATCCAGACATAATATTTTAAACTAACCATTCGGAAACGTCCTGCTGGAGCCGCTGAGTTGCAACTTCTTCATCCGTTGCTTCTCCATCTGGATCAGATTCTGGGTCAAACTGAAATGCTTGAACGACTGCGTGTCTTCGTGCCATTGCAATATATCCAACATAAACAAACATGCATGGTACCGTTGCGCAAGATGGTCAAGGCCACACCCACCCTCCACCTTGCGCCGCCTTTCTCCTCCTCTTTAGCATTTAAAGCTACAGACACCGAAACGGCCCGTCTGAAGGAAGCTCATTCTGGGACTGGCTTGTAGTGGCTATAATTCTGCACCAAGGCTGAATTTTTGGAAAGAGATTTCAGATACAGTACTAAGGACCACTAAGGACTATATTAAAGCCTACAAAAAGTAGCTGCATGCCTTTATAAAAGCAGTTTGTCTGTGGAAATGTAATTAATTAAAGCAGACTAGAAATAGGTATTATTATGTTTGGATTGTGTTTATCGTTAATAATAGGTGTAGATCCAGTTAGACATGTCATATCCTGAGGTTGTGGTTTAGCGTATCCTCGTTACCCATATCGACCGCTTTACTATGGGACCCACAAAGGGAAAGTTCCTATTTGTAGTCATTTATAGAAAAAAAAAAACACTCTTTTTTTTTGTCCCCACGTAAAACCTCATATATTAAATAACAGTATTTATAATTTTCAGGTTTACACTTTACAGTAAGGTACCATTTATGAACTTATTAACATTAGTTAACTATGTTAGTTAACATTAACCAACAATGACAAATACTTCTGAAACATATATTAATCCCAGTTGGTTAATTTCAACATTTACATCTGTTATATAATTTAATGGACCTTATTGTTAGAAATAACAATGAAAGTTGTATTTTTATCAACTAACATTAACCAAGATTAAAAAATACCATAGCAAATGTATATGCCCATTGTTAGTTAATGTGAGTTAATGCTTTAACAATGAAATGGAAATTCATCATATTTTCTTAATGCTTTTTTATTGATCTTATTGTGAACAAGTCGTGTTCAAATGCATGTTTAATTTTTTTTAAACTTTTTTAATTTAGAATATCATAACTCTATGACATATTACAGACATCTCCAATCATTGTCAACTTAAACCCCACTCCTTTCTTACAAGATCACATTCAGATCTGCCTCATCTAATCCACAGCCCATGAATTTAAGATTAAGATTTATTTTATTTTTTTTCTGTATGTCACAATAGGGAAGAAAATATATATTCTTCGGTACTTCTGTTACATCACGACCTTTAACTTTACTAAAACTTGACACTTGAATTAGACTTCATGTCTGGCTCAGATGCACAGCAAGCTTCCAGAAAATTGTAAAAAAAAAAAAAAAAATGTAATACATATCTAATCTCACAAAAAATTACATAATGAAAAACGCCTATTTTTGGACCATGCGTTGACATTTTAATGAGACATAAGCAATTTTTTTGTTTTCTTAAAATTTAAATGACTGCTAAACAATATTTGTTCTGATAGACAACACTTCAAATACAACTAAGATATAAAATACTTTGGTAACACTTTCTATGAAGGCCATGCTTATAATTAATTCATTATAATGGCTTTAAGTAAAGTGAAAACATAGGATGCAATTTTCCAAATGTTAAGAAATCATGAAGATGTGCTCATTATACATTTGAAGTTGTTTACTTGTAAATGTAACTAATGAACAATAAATCCTGTAATAAAATAATGAAGAAGAAAAAAAATACTGAAATAATTAATAAAAACAGTTTTTTTTTCTTTTTTAATGTCACATACTAGCGAAACACTGCAACAATATTTTTTAAAGTATAATTCCAAACTCTTATAATGCAAACATTAGCTATTAAAGACATCATTGATAACTAATTGGTGCAGCAAACGAGGGTCTCTGGAACTATTTTATATTTGATCATGTGTAAATCAGTGTATCATGGATTATGAGCATGCACAAATGCATGACTTATAAGTAATTATAAAAAAATATATAATATAATAATAGTCTTAATGAGCCTTTATAAATATATTTATAGAATAGGAATACTTACTTATAATGAATCATAGCCCCATTTATACTTACAGTATTTATAAGCATGGACTTCATAGAAAGTGTTACCAATACTTGTTTACAATTATTTTTGTTGGCAGAAGGGACTTCACACACAACGTGTGTGTGTGGTTAAAGCAAAAATGCGAGACGCGGGGCATGAAATATAAAACCTGTAAGGTCAAGAGGACTTTTTTTTTTTTTTTTAGAAGTTGAACTTTTAAAGTTGGAATATAACATAAACATGTTCTTTCACCCTCAATCTGTCCAGACCAGACCTTAGAAACAAAGATTTATTTTTCTCATGGACGGATGATCCTCTACTGGAGAGGCATTACTGAGTGAACGCCACTAGAGTATGTGATTGTCTGACTGGGTGAACTGTGAAAACCTCCAGCATATCAAGACATGAAGACATTAACATTCTTAACTAGTGTGTTTCTTTAGCTTTCAGTAAAAGCCTGACAGTGCTGTTCATACAACTTGAGAATATGAGCCTATGAAATATGTAAGCATGCTAGTCAACAGTCTCTTATAGACGTCTTCACACATCTAAAACCAAAGGAATGATCGTGGGAGCTTTGTTTTAAATGTGTGAGCGGGACGCCGCAACACAAGGTCTTTCACCACAGATATCACATAAAGCCGTACACTGCCAGCTACACTAATAAACCATCACTTTCATGAGCGCTGTGAAGTGTGACAAGCCTACGGACAATAAAATGTGCAGCAGTAACGTAAAAAAATCAAAGCTTGTTCAAAGTAAAGTGTCTTTAAGAGGGTTTGTCTTTCTACACTCGCTGTGAGAATAAGTGACTATGAATATATGTGCAGCTCTATTGCTGGACTATAATTTCGAAGCTATTCGTCATCTCAGTTAGCACTCTCTTCCTGTGAGCGCTTGGCCATTAATGAGGAACTGAGCTGCTCTTGAAAGACTTAATCCATTAAACTTCCACTTTTTAGTGAATGGTCCTTTTCTGTAAGTGTTCAATTAGTACAATTACCACAGGTCACCTATGCTCCTGTAAGGCACTGTAAAAAGCTCTGGAAGTGAGTGAAATATTCACAATGCCACACATTCGGCATCTTTTTTTATTCTTTTATTCCAATTTTACTAATTTGGATGCTAGTTTTATACTGTGAACACATATGCAACAACTCAGAAAGTGAGAGGAAAAAAACAGTCAGTATGTGTCTAGCATACATGGGAACTCCAGGTAATACTGTTTAAAGGACATCCCATGATGCACCTCTTCAAGCCGGTTGAGTGACCTTGGCAACCTGTGGCTACTTTGAATGTGACTAAATTAAAGAGATAATATAATCAAGTAAGTAAAATATAAACATGTAGGCCTGTCCAATATTTTGAAGGTAGTGTATTTATGAGCGCATTTTTATATAGCTTAAACAATTTTTCAAAATGTCATTATTTTTGCAAAGATTTACAAAGCGCATAATTGTTTGCTGCAAAATCAGCTCTAGTTGGAAAACAATTATAAAGACAGTGGCCACTTACTGCCTTTTGGTAAGTGAAATGTACGTAAAGTTGCAAAAAGTTTTTGCCGCAACAAAGCAAACTCTTTTCTGCACAGATATATTGTGACATACAGTATCAGATTTTTGTTGTGCTGTCCGTTGCCATGGTTATCACTGTCAATCATCACATTTTTTTATTCACTCCCACATTTAAATACGGTTGCCAATCCAGAAACTTTGCTGTGTGTAGCATGAGAAATAAAACTTATATTAAAATTTTGAATGGGTTATAAACGGAAAGTGAGCAAAGAGCGCTTCCTTTATAATGGCTGAAGCTGTCAATCACATCAGCCTGAGCTCTGCACTTTTGCAAAACACCCGTTATAATCAAGTTGTCTACACAGTGCTATGAATCTCTTATATACATCGTGTTTACACGTTGTTGGTTGCAATGAAAGGATTCTCAAGTGTGTAGAACACAGTGAGAAGTGAGCGTGCTGAATAAAAACTTGGATTAAAAATTGAGATTAATCACATTAGGGCTTTTCACACTTGTTAACTAGTTAACCCGGGGTCATTGTAAATGGAATCCTGTTATCTTGCTTCACTTTTCACAATGCTCACAATTACCCGGGGTGAACAATTAATCCTGGGTTTGTTACTGGATAGGGTGTTGATGCAGAAACTATTCTTATAGGACTTATATGTTGCATAGGTATCATCAACATATAATATACACAATCATTTTTAGTTCATCAACATACAAATTCGTAGATACCAAAAATAGTATAGGTGAGGTTACATTAGTGGTTCTATCATAAAGCATGCATACAACGGTATACAATACACCAGAAAACACTTTATCCGCGCCACTGATCGCAGCGGCAACGAGCACTGTGATCACTTGATTTAAAAAACACATATCAGTGACATGATGGGTTTTAACTTCATTCAGGAGATTTTGGGTAACTGCACAACTGACAGATGACTTTGAGCGCACCACCAACGGCGTGTGTGTGTGTGTGTGGGTGTAACCATAGCGACAAAACGACCAACTTTCGGATCCTGCACTTAAGCCTATAATTTCGTTTTTACACATTTTATTATGTATTTAAAAGTTGCAGAATGGATTCATTTGGAGACTCCGAAATCGGCAGAGATAGGCAGGCATTTGCTTAGATGAATTCGTGTCTTTGATATCTGTGTGTGTGTGTGTGTGTTGTTTGATTACAGTATTGTTTTTAAGATGGTGTTAGACTAAATAAATGGTCTTTTAAATATCATCTGCATATCTCTGTTGTGTTGACTAAACATTAGGCCTAATCCAAGTTTATAATTGTGTATCTTTAATTTGATGTTACGATTTCATCTACACATTAATTATAATTTCAATTGGTTACATATTTCACATTCTTTAGACAGTTGTTGGAGGATCAAGATGGTGTTGGAGGTGTTTGATGTTTTGTCAGATGAACCAGTCAGTACCAGTCATGTCAGTCCTCAACAGTACACAAAAGTTAAGGGAGTCTCAATCCTCTAATAGTGCAGTAACAGCCGTCATGCAATTGCTACACATAGTTGATCTCACCCAGTCTGCAAAAACATTTACAGTGAGCTCACAGTCACACACATGACATGGTCTGTCTCTGTATTGTTCTGCCTGTGTAGTTTAAGTAATACCGTCTAATATTGAATGTAAACTGCGGCTGAACCCTAGTATGCTGCTGTTCTTGAATTCATACAAGTTATTGCTTAGCTTCAACACTAGTCTGTTTTTTTTTTCCCTCCGGTCTCGACTTGGTCTCGGTCTTGGTCTCGACTTGGTCTCGGTCTTGGTCTTGACTTGGCCTGTCTTGGTCTTGGTCTTGGTCTTGGTCTTGTCTTGGTCTCGATACCCTCTGGTCTTGGTAGTGTCTTGGTCTCGGTTTAGGCGGTCTTGACTACAAGTCTAGTGATATGCATGTTCAATCATAGCTGGTTTGCCTTTATTATGGGCCATACTTTCCAATGGGGAAATTAATTACTATCTTAACACATAGTTAAGATGTGGATTATTCATTAAATATAACGAATAACTGCGTGTCTGATTGGTCCAGACGCTACAGCAGTGTCAGGGTGTTTGGTTGGACAAATGCAGCATGTGACTTGTATAAATATTCTAGCATTGTGCGTCCTTAAATTATATATTGCTGAATGTACTTTGAAGTTTTTTTTTTCTAAATGGGCTTTTTCAGAGGATAAAAGTAAGAATTAAATTATCTCTTTTTCACTCCTTTTTTTTTTTTTGCCACCATTTGACGTTTTTTTCCCATCAAACGCTGAAATTGCTGTTTATACTGTATATGTTAGACAGTTACGGCTAGACGCTTAGCAACCGACGTACAATCGCATGCCTCATTCACAAAGCTGAGCTTTGTTTCAGTGTCTGTCCACAGCATGTGAATGAGGCACGCGATTGTTCGTCAGTTGCTAAGCGTCTAGCCGAAACTTTCTAACACCGCATCGTTTCACACCGCGCGCGTTTGACACCACAATAGGGGGTTAAGAGCGCAAAATCTGTGCTAATCGTGCTCTGGAGCAGGGTTTCATATCCCGGTGTATAAAAGCGGAGCTGACCCTGCTTCTAAATTACAAGTGTGAAACATTCCTGCACCCAGGGTTAAAAGTACGGTTTAGGTCTACTATAACCCGTGGTTAAGTGCAGTGTGAAAAGCACTAATACCTTATTCACGGCAGCACCATCTTTGATTTTTAACGGGAATGAAAGTGAAACTGTGAGGGATAGACATGCATCTCTTCAGTGGGTTATTTAATGTATTTTTGGATTGTTCTGCTGATGAAACTCTGCAATATTATAATTTTTTTTAACAGTGGATGCCATTGAAAACACAGTAAGTCTATCCCTCACAGCCTCACTTTCATACCTGTCATGGCGCTCTCTGAGTAATAGTCTATTGTGGACTATATCAGTTTATTGACAACTCTAACTTTTTCACCTGATGCTTTTGTGTAACTCCATGAAGGTTACAGGTGTCAGTAATGATAGAAGCATTATAAATATGTCATATTTCTCAAAACATCATCCACAGCTGTGTACCTGCACTAGATCCCCATAACTTGAGTGAGCTCGAGAGAAGGGGATATTCAGCGGGTTCAGGGGTGCAGACGTGACCGTGTCCCCAATACAGCACTGAAGAAAAGCCCAGAGACGCCTTTGAGATGGAAATGTTACGGAGGTAGCGAGGGTGTCCAAGGCAGTATGAATTATTCAAAAGAACCTTTTGAGTCTTGGCGGTCAATATCTGTGACTGAAAGGAGGAGACAAGCCCAGAACCGCGCTTCTCAGAATAGGATTCTTAGATCTGAAAGTATGAGCTGGTTTGTCTGTAATAGGCATTTCTGTCAGAGCCGTGAGATGAGGACTAGGTTACGACTAGTTTGGCATAAGAATGTGTGTGAGGATCAGGCTTTGTGGAGCATTGATAGCACAGCCGAGTTCACACACAATGCCAGGCATGAATGCATGTTTCATGCCCCTTCATGCATGCATGAAAACATGAGTGGCCTGCCATAGATGGTTTACCAAGAAAAGCTGAGAAACAACTCTTTCTTGGTAAGTCAGCAAGGTTAGATCAGCTAGGTATGCAATTGTATGTTTACTTATAAGGTTCCTTTGAGTCTGTCCTTTGAACAATTTTGAAGAGCTCGAGTCTTTTCAGAAACTTTGGACTAAACCACTTAATTCATACAGATTAGTGTTACGATCTCTTTATGAACTTTTTGAATTTTCAAAGTAGTAGTTGCCTGTCAATGGAGGGACAGAAATCGCTCAGATTTCATTAAAAAGATCTTCATTTGTGTTCTGAAGATGAACGAAAGTCTTAAGGGTCTGGAATGACATGAGGGTGAGTAAATTATGACTTTAAGAGGTTTATAAGATTGATAATTTAAGAGGTTTACTAAGAAAGCCAGAGAAGAGCAGAAAGCAGGAGATGAAGTAATGATTCAAAATAATTGCACAGGGTTTATTGAATAATCTGACCAGCATACAGCAAGTGTCGTTATGACCGACTGCTTCACAACAACATCATATACAACCTATAAACCTTGCATTATTCCTCTTATCTCCTATTTGTGAAGACAAACATTCCCATGAAAAAACGCCAATCATAAGATAAAACAACAACAAGCATTGCAAGAAGAGTGATAAAAATGACAAAATATAAAAACATAAATAATATGACAAATTAATTAGAGATTAAATCATAAATGGTATAATTCAAATGATTATAAAACTAATTTAAGAAAATAAAACAAAGCAAAAAATGTATTGTTGCTCTCTTGAAGCTACACACAATTTGATATTAAAACGGAATTATTTTTAGTAAACATTTATTAAATGGAAGCTCAAACGTGCTTGCTTGACACGCCAGAACCAATGAGTTTTGTTCTCATGCGTCGATTTACCAGGCTAACTTCTTCATATGAAAAATGAGTAATGATTAGTTTGATCTTAAAGAGATAATTTACCCACTATTCTGTCATAATTTCTTTATAGTCGTTCTAAACAGTGTTGGTTACCACTCAATTCAATTTAATGAAGAAAAAATACAAGAAATGAATAGAAATGTTTCCTGTATACATGGAGAACCTGAGAACATCAAGCCATTTGCTCCTTGTTAATGATCTAACTGAGTCCGGAAAGCTGGTGGATGTTTTGTTAGCAGCACAATAGAGCCCTGCTGTACATTTGCTCGGTGTATTTTTGTGCATCATTGTGAGCTGGTTGTAAGGTTAGTTCTGAGCTCACCTCAACAAAGGACATGGTTGTTTGGGCACCTAAAGGCTTTGAGAAGTTGAGCTTGCCGGTTTTGAAGCGGTTCAGCCCGACTGTGGAAGTGCATTAAGAAGATGAAAGCCAATGCGGTAGTTTAATGTTATTACTGACGTGAGTGAGAGAAGATCACAGCTGAAGACGGTCTGCCTCTCGGTGATAATTTCTCATTCTTTCCTTCTTTTCATTTAATGGAAGACCAAAACAGAATTACTCACTGAATTAAGGTCTTTTTGATATCTATCTGACACAGTTTTAAAGAGGAAAAAAATGAAAATTCTTAAAAAGAATACATAATAAATGTGAAGCTTTGAAAGAGTACTTCCTTTTTTCAGCAGTGGTTTGGAATGGAAAAGCACACTAACATAAATGTATATAAATGTATGTTTTTTTTTATTGTATGCTTGCACAGAATGTACATTTTCTGTATGCATAAGACAAACAGAACATCAGATACTTTGATCTCCTGAGATATGGACAACATACACATACAGTAGGTAGTCAACCAGAATGCCTATTGCTAACGCGCTAGCTGGCGCGGCAAAAGTAAACCAGTCGCATTTCAAAGTCGTTCGGGAAATGACCGCCGGGTGGCGCAAAGGGACATTTTGCAAAACAGTTGCAATTTCCGCATTTTGAAACGTAAGTGGGTCTAATGTCAACAATAAGAATGAAATACTACAACTATGGTAATTTCCAAATAAGCCTACAACAAACATGAAAATAAAAAGAGCCATTGACATTTGCTGTACAATAATGAAACAACCTAAGATTCGGTGGAGTTGAACCTGCATGTTATAAAGTAGCCTAATAATTGTATTATTAAATAAATAAAGAAAATTTGGTAATGTTGTTTAAACAAATGATACATAAATATAGACTATTATTTGAATGAACAGTGAATTATAATATACCTCTGTTTGTAGGCTATCTGTTTATTTGAAAAAAATAAAGGTCTTGTAAAAAAAAAAAAAGTTTTTCATTATTTCAACAAGAATGAGACTTTTTACATAAGTAAATGTAATTAAGGAACGGTGGCAGTAAAATTATTATTCTGGTTGAGTACCAACTGTACAGCCATTAGTCTCCACACCCCACAGAAGGCTTCTTTCCCTCCTGTCATTCCTTCACATTTGTTCTTTCTTCCCCACTTCTTTCCCTTTACACATCCTTGTCTTCACTCAGTTCACTTAGAAAGTTTAAATAAAAATATCAATGCAAGTCATGTTTGGTATCATTTGAAATGTCTCAGTGTGACTGGTATAATGGTCGTGTCTCCACAGAAGTAAACCAAAAGGTAAGAAAGGTTTTAGGAGTTTAAAGATACTTTGTTTACCGTGGTAAATTGTGCCAAATTACCTTCCGAATTACCTTCTGTCCCCAAACGGTGTAAATTTCCCAGGTCTCACTTTGGAGGATGTTTTGTCTGGATCTGAGTATTTAAAGACATGTTGCAAAAGCCTAACTTTGTTTTAAAGTGGTGCTGTTTTTTGGAGGGCATTTACACCTGCTTTTTTTTCCGGATAGCTATCCGATCAGAGAAAGCGCATGAAGTGGCCAGGCCCTTTTTCATTCATTGAAACGGACAGTTCAAACAGTTCACAACCTTGTCACCTTGTTAAAATATCTCTTATTTCAGCATCATTGCTATGTTGCTATCATTTTAACCAGTAAGGTCAAGAGTGCTGTTATTCGATCAGTGAAGATCACAATGTGCCTTCAGTTAACGGATACATTTTTGCTACAATGCATTGAAAATAAATATTTACTTACCCCACTTTGGGATATTATTTACTTATATATACCAGATATTTCCTTTTATTTACTTCTTTTATGTTTATACTTTTATTTTTATTTTATATATTTATAGTCCCCCTGTGGTGAAAATCAAGCTTATAATGTAGTATGTCAATGTGGTGTTTTAAATATGCTTTAAGACAAACCATGTACAAATTCATAAGTCGACACCATTGCTGAGTATTTTCAAAAGTCTCAAAAACACGGTTTGAAATCGCTGGTGTTTCTGACGTCACAAACTACCTTGTAACCAATCAGATCAACATGTGATCGTCAACGAGTGGATCTCTGAGCTGAGTGAGTGAGTGGAGGCGGGGCTCATTTGCATATTCATAGAACTGCGTATACTTAATGAGGCAAGGTTGTCGTGTTACATTCAAGATATTTTAAGGCATGAAGAATTTTTTTCAAGGAAAAAAACATTTTAATATGTAATTTTGGTGATCAAAGATGAGTTTTAAGGGATAAAATTAACTACAAGGGGACTTTAAACAGTTTTGACTATTACTTTACAGACAGTTGTCTTTTGTTTCTAACCATAGATATTTATTTGTACAGTAGCTGTAGCAGTACTAACATTGTGTAAAATAATTCAGCCTTTTGAAAATGAAGAATTTTAAATTAAGATTTTATTTATTTATTTATTTATTTATTTATTTATTTATTTATTTATTTATTTATTTATTTATTTTCCATTTCAGGCTGTACCCTTAAATCGTACAGCTGATGCCCATGCTTTTTCTTTCTTTCTTCCAGTTAAGTGGAAACTAAGTGTGCTTAGCACCTGCAAGCCTGGATAATTTCACACCCAAACTAATCCTGTTATATACTGATGTTTGGAGATTAATTCTCTCCTGAAACCCCTGAAAAAGTTTGCAGAAAGTAATAAACTTAGCATGTATTCAGCTGGTCAGTTTTGTAGACCGGTGTGAAGGCCATTGAACAGGATAGAGACACTAGACTATCCAGCAGTGAGCTTTAGATGGCAATTAAAACAGACGCGTTGCATAATTAACATTGTCATTAAGAGGACTTATGTGTGATTAGATCAGGCTGGTTGTAATGACCTGTCTGAAAACTGAGCTTTCACTTGCATTCAGACGGCTCCATCTCCGGCTCTTTTGCTCACAAAGGTGTCATGTTGGCAAGTCTTGCCTTTCACAGAATATCTGGCATCAAGTTTAAGAGGCAAGGAGATTGAATTTTTGCACCATGTCTATGTCTTTCATGTATCGCTCCTCTCAGACTGCTTTGCTGGTCAGTCTTTTGTTAAAAACAAATGTAATATATTGGAGCATATCGAAAAGTGCGTCAGCGATTGCTTAAAGTGATCTTTTGAAAAGATTTTTGAAAGAAGAGCTCAGACTGTAACTTTCAGCACTCAATACTTCCTTCCCAGTCTTAAAACCGAAAAAAAAAACAGTTTTGAACCTTTTTAGCTTAAAGGGATACTTCAGCGATTAGCATTAAGATTTGTATCAGTAGAAACCCGGTAGTATTTTCGAATGGCCGTGCTTCCCTCCCTCATGTCCTCCTGAGACGAGAGATTTATGTATTGTGTGTCTGGAAAAAAAAACCTCAGATGACGCAAAAATCTTCATTTTAGTGTCATCGGAGGCTTTTTTGGCCAGAGGCGAGAGACTACAGCCAGTAGGAGGAGCTCGTTCCGCATGTTCTCAACCCGCCCATAGGGGGATCTCACTCACAGAATGTACAAATAGTGTCAGCCATGTTTTTTTTTAAGCTAAGCTAACAGGCTCTTGCTCTGTGGAGAAAGCTGAGTGGTAGGCTAACCACAATGGCGTAAGGTAGTTTTGAAGATGATATGGCCACTGTTTGCACCGTTCCAAATGTTTAACCGGCAAATGATGGAAACTCACTGCTTGTCCTTTCCTGGTTTTGGCTGTACATCACAGTACAAAGCAATTTAGCACCATTTCGATGGAAAAAACGCTAGTGTTTAAATTAATTTAACAACTAACTCATCACGGAGACTCAAGATAAAACGGTGTCTTTTCAGTTTCGAGTCGACTAGTAGTCTAGTTGTATCATTTCTCTGTAACCGGTAGGCGTGGCTTGGGAGTGTCCTCATAGGGCAGGGAAGCAAGTGCATTCTGGGAGTTGTTGTCTTTCATCCACATGAGCCAAAAATACATTTTCTGGCTTTCCTCAGTCTAGAAGGCACCAACCTCTAAAATAATTTCACATTTCTACTACATAAATGACCCAATTTAAAAACACATTAATCTTTCCAGTGGTGAAATATCCCTTTAATGCCATCAGAGAGATGAATGCATTTAAACACATGAACACGTTAACAACACCTATTGGGTGTTTAGAAACTTTCCAGTCACGGCGAGAAAGTAGGATAGATGCTAACATGATCTCGACGTGTTGACATTTCAGGTTATATTGATTTATGAATCTGTCACAATATACAAATCTGTCCTGTTTAAAGATCAGAGAGATTGGAAAATGCTTATAAACTAACTGGTTATATTGGTTATATGGTTTTTGGTGAAAGAAACCTTGACGAACATCAATGTATCTATGCATGGAGAATCAAAATGTTCTTGATATATTTACACACATAAGATGTTACTCTACAATAAAAACATACGGCAAGTTTCAGAGCTCAAAACTAACTCTCCTGTTTAAAATAGGGCTGGAACTAGCGATTATTTTTTTCAATCGATTAATATTTCGATTATTTTTTCGATTAATCAAATGGTTCTTTTTTTTCCAGGTTATTCGATTGTTTCTTTTCTGAACAGTCAATTCATCCTTAGATAAGTTACATTAGTTATTATTTATTGGTAAATTAAACAACTATGAACTTTTACCTAATGATATTATTTATCACAAAAGATAAGGCTTATGCAGTCTAAGCCTAATTAGGAAAGGTGTGTAATAAGGCTGCGTTCACAGTCAGTTTTTGGGGATTTACAGCAGCAGTTGCTTTCAAGTGTGAATCCTAAGATGTTTTGTTCATTCAGGAGATTAAAGTAGCTATCTAACTAACTAACTAAATCGGTATCAAACATGGCGGTGTCCATAAAACGGTGAAGTTTTACAACGATTGACAGCGCATTAATAAATAAATGAGTGTTTCGATGGGCTTAGTTCATCCATTAGATATTTTAAATAACCAACAACAGCGTTAAATGCTTTGTAACCGCCGTTTGAGCCTGACAACCGTATTATGGGACTGTGTAAAAAATCTGCATAATAGTCCAAATACTGGCGCTGCTGTGTCGGAGTTTTGAGAGAGCCCTGAGATGCTTTTCTTTTTCTTTTCAGATGCTCCTTCATAGAAGCTGTGCTGCTGTGTTTTGCCATTTCAGTTTTACAGAGTGTGCAGGGCACCATTTTATGTGGTCTCTGTTTAAAAAAATCTCTACACTTATTATATCAGGCTCAATAACATCTGATTGTCAGCTTGCCCAGAGTCGGAGCCGCCATCATTGGGGATGACCATAAACATTGCGACCAATCGAGGCATTCCACTCAAATCGACTAATTCATGGAAACGCTGACGTGTCGTTCCAGCCCTAGTTTAAAATATTCATAATTCATTTCCCTAATAATTCAATCCATTACCCTTCTGAAATGCCCAGTTTTGAAAAGCCCCTCAAATGGTGTGTTTTCCACAGAAAATGATATTTTTTTAAATACAAATATTGGGCCATTTTTGGTGCAAAAACCCCCCAAAAAACTTTGCAAACTTTATAAACTAACCTCGAGAAAATATAAAATGACTTTTCATGTTTAATGACCCCTTTAAAATCATGTTTATTTGATGTAAAAATGTTTAATATATCGCATACACCTATGTTGTAATGCTTTTTTGTTGTTTAATGCAGTGAACTCGTTTCAAATAAAGGTATTTCAGCTCATTTTGATTTTTTTTTAAAGATTATTCATAAGAAGCAAATAAGTCTGGCATCAGTGCAAAAGCATCTGCTTCACCAGATGTTCCACATCATGACTCAAAAATAAATAAATACATATCAATCTACAAAGCTGTCATGCGCTGTATAGTATAAAATAGAGTATAGTTGTCTGCTTGTGATATTGTACCCTTTTACAAAGTCTTGATTTTGTTTATGGGTTCTACTAGAACAGAAACATGAAGAACAATGTTCAAAACACATTATTGTCCCCATATTCTCCATGGTTGCGGCTCCTCTCTTCCCAGTCTGTCATTAATGCTCTGTTTAGTTCCTGTCTCTATGAAGCCCCTCCTTCTGAAAAGCACACTGTGCTCTGATTGGTCGGCTGGAGCAGTGTGTTGTTATTGGTTGAGGGCTTCGAGTGTGTTTGGGAAATGTCCCGCCCCTTACTATAACCGCCAGTTTAACACATTACTAACTAACTCAACCAGGCCCCGCCCCTTTATTCTGCGTATGAATTATTTAAATGAGGAATATTGTGACGTGTTCGTTCCCGGAAGAAAACTCGAGACTACATTAGAGGCGTTTCAGGGAGTTCAGAAACACTGACACTGATACAGAGAATGCATTAGACAATAAAGAAATTTGAACATTTAAAAAAGCATAATTGGTCCTCCCAGTCAAACTCTTTGCTTTTATTTATACAGCTCAAACATTCTCCTGAACACCTCCACTGAAAAGCTGTGTAAGTGGTGGTGGAATATTTCATTTTGGGTGAAGCGTCCATCTTTGAGCGGTGGTTTAGTGTAGTGTTCAGGTTGGACTGAAGGACGTGTGGTGAAAGACAGATGAATAGGGGGAGCAGAAGGGTTTGCTGTGGGCGAGCCTTTAGAAGAGATAAAGAAGAGATCATTCAGACAATCAGCCCGTGCCCCGATGCAATCATCCCATCTCATCTGCTTTCAAGAGCTATCGGGCTTTTTATTGAGCTGTTGTCCTGCAGACAGAGGCAGTCTGATAGCACTCTAACCCTCTGATAGGGTTAATATTAAACCCTAGCCTTTACTACGCTGGCGGCACTTAGTCTTACAAGACATGAGCTGAAATAGTTGTGTATAGATGAATGGGCCGAAATACCTTTAGATGCTGAGCTGCTCTCGTCAGCAACCAGAGACCAACTTCCAAATACCACTGCAAGTTAATGATTAAAGGGTCGACTTTTAGTTTAATTTTGTCTAGTCATTTTCTGTCAGACTTGATGACTTTAATTATTTGTGTGCAGTCACGGCTGGCTGAGAATGGCACAGCTTTCACTTTGAATTAAGCATTTCAAACTTTATGATGGCAAAAAGTCTTTGTGTGTGTGTGTATATACATGTGCCATTTATACGGCAAAAAATAGTATCGGAAAATTTACTTTCTATTAAGTTCACACTATATGGTTTTCTGCCAGCTATTAGATAATACTATTAGATAAATATACCTGAAGAGAAACATAAACCTATGGCTGTCAATAGAATAAAATAATTGTGATTTAATCTCATAATTTCTAATCTCTCCTGAGCAGAATTAACCTATTTTTTATTTTTATTTTTATTTTACTTGATAAAATAAATTGTTCTGGCTCTACTTTCTGATTTGACGGACCACATTTAAAATCTTTGAAAAAATCAGCAATATGCAATTAAAGTCTGTGTCTTTCCAACGTAAGTAATTTGTTTAAAAACAAAAACTATAATATTTCCTATTTTTTTTTTTTTTTTTTTTTTTGTGAAAATCCACCAATAATCATTGGGTAAATTAATAAATAGTGCTTTTTTTGGCCTGTCCCCAGCCCTATATATCTAACTTCTTGTTGTTGTTTTAGCAAATATGAGCATAAAGCTGGTATTGTCTATAGGGATATGAGGAGACATTTACAAGAAAACTTTTATTTGTTCGAATACAAATAAGTACACTAGGTTTTTAAATATTTCTGATTAAAACTGTATTTATTTAAAATTATGCAATTATTATATTTAATTTTTTTTTATTAAATACCAATAACGCGGGACATTTTACACCGGGAAACCGAAATACACCGGGACTCTTATTTTAAAATGTCTTTACTTCCAGCTGCTCATTCATACAGATGAGGGAGATGAAATATGCCCTCCTACGACCATCTGAAACATATTACAATACACCATAAAGTACACAATGTCATAATTCATCAACAGTAGATCATAAGCAATTGCTGCAACAGTGCTAATTTACTCATTTAATTAGTAGGGAGTGTTAGTTCTGAAATTAGTTTTTTATTGTGTGACATTGTAAAGCACATTGGTCAACTTGTGTTGTGTTAATTGTGCTATATAAATAAAGTTGCTATTACTATAGTGACAATTACCTTTAAAAATGTTGAATAAAAACTGAATATGTAGTAAGCCTTCAAATATCAAGACAACAGTGATGCAATAGTCTGTATATTTATTTTGTATACTGTATCACTGCATTTTTTATTCTATATATATTATTATTATAAGTTTTTTTTGTCCTGTTATTGTTTAGGAAAGCATAAAGTGGCGAGAGATGAATCCAGCAAGCCCACATATGGCTGCCAGGTGACCATCCAGTCCGAGCAGGAGAAGCAGATGATGAAGATTTACAGGAAAGAGGAGAAGAAGGAGAGGAAACGAGAGAAACGAGGGGATGAAGGGGAATCCTGTGAAAGCGCTTTCCATTTTGACCCCGTGGAGCTGAGATTGCAGAGGTGAGCGCCTCTCTAACTCAAATTCAAATTCAAAATTGCTTTATTGGCATGACTGTAAATAATGCAATATTGCCAAAGCTTGGAATACATAGAATAATAATAATAAAAAATAATAAAAAAATCTAGAAATAGAAGAAAATATTACAACTTAACTTAAATTTAAATAAACAGTGTAACAAATTAGAACATGTGTGAACATTTGATACCACAGTGTTTTAACATGCACACACACACACACACACACACACACACACACACACACACACACACACACACACACACACACACACACACACACACACACACACACATTACTGAGGGTCACTGGTGGACAGTAGGGAAACACACGTCTCTCTCTCTCTCATTCTCTCATTCTCTCATTCTATCTCTCACTCTCTCTCTCTCTCTCTGTCTCTCTCTCTCTCTCTCTCTCTCTCTCTCTATATATATATATATATAATATTTATATATACAGTGGGGAGAACAAGTATTTGATACACTGCCGATTTTGCAGGTTTTCCTACTTACAAAGCATGTAGAAGTCTGTAATTTTTATCATAGGTACACTTCAACTGTGAGAGACAGAATCTAAAACAAAAATCCAGAAAATCACATTGTATGATTTTTAAATAATTAATTTGCATTTTATTGCATGACATAAGTATTTGATCACCTTCCAACCAGTAAGAATTCCGGCTCTCACAGACCTGTTAGTTTTTCTTTAAGAAGCCCTCCTGTTCTCAACTCATTACCTGTATTAACTGCACCGGTTTGAACTTGTTACCTGTATAAAAGACACCTGTCCACACACTCAATCAAACAGACTCCAATCTCTCCACAATGGCCAAGACCAGAGAGCTGTGTAAGGACATCAGGGATAAAATTGTAGACCTGCACAAGGCTGGGATGGGCTACAGGACAATAGGCAAGCAGCTTGGTGAGAAGGCAACAACTGTTGGCGCAATTATTAGAAAATGGAAGAAGTTCAAGATGACGGTCAATCTCCCTCGGTCTGGGGCAACATGCAAGATCTCACCTCGTGGGGCATCAATGATCATGAGGAAGGTGAGGGATCAGCCCAGATCTACACGGCAGGACCTGGTCAATGACCTGAAGAGAGCTGGGACCACAGTCTCAAAGAAAACCATTAGTAACACACTACGCCGTCATGGAATAAAATCCTGCAGCGCACGCAAGGTCCCCCTGCTCAAGCCAGCGCATGTCCAGGCCCGTCTGAAGTTTGCCAATGACCATCTGGATGATCCAGAGGAGGAATGGGAGAAGGTCATGTGGTCTGATGAGACAAAAATAGAGCTTTTTGGTCTAAACTTCACTTGCCGTGTTTGGAGGAAGAAGAAGGATGAGTACAACCCATAGACTGTAAAAAATATGGACAAAGCGTCTGTGACGTCACACATAGACTTTCTGAAGAACGGGTTTGAAGCCGTTTATGGGGGGTATGGGCGGCGCCATCTTGGAAAATCTCTGGAAATCCTAACCCCGCCCACCTTCTGGCCAATCCATATATGGGTAAAAGGGCGGGCTTTGTGTGAGACTGGAACGATGTCATTTTCGCGTGAAGAAAGCAACATAAACAACAATGGATGACATACAGCAGATCTTGTTCTTGCTTCCCGGCGTGTTTGTCACAAGAAGCCAAGCGCCGACATTAGGCGTTTCTCGATAGCAAGTACGCAAAGTTCGGACTTAATTGCCAAGTCCGACTCAGGAGAATGACTCCCGAGGACGCGAGTCCGGTTATTCTACGTCACTCAGCTCGCTGCTACTCCGGTTATCTCTGTATGTATATTTTAGGCAACAATAAAACGAAATATGTTATAAAACACCACACTGCCTCTTTTTGTTTTAATTTAAAGAAATCGTAAACATTATAGCCACACAAATGTGGTTCAGGCAACGCGTAACGTTATTGATTATATTCACTGCATGTAACGTTAGCCTATTTATAACAAAACGAAATATAAAACACAACCCTGCCTCTTTTCGTTTAAATATAATATAAAAATATTAAACATTTTAACATGGTCCAGGCAATATGTGCATTTGTACTAAACAACAGATGTTGCAGTAAACAACATTACAGATCATCTTCGTTGTATTAAAATTTAAAATGACAAAACTCAACCCAGTCTCTTTTTGTTAAATTTTAGTTTTATCAATATTAGCCATTATAAAAGTATAAGTGTAAGGTACAAGAAGCTATACAAATAAAGCAAACAATTCAGTCAAACATACAAAGTCAGCGCTCTAGTCTAACCATACAACGGTAAAGTTAAATAGCTTATAAAGTTATGAAACTTCACTTAGCCCTCAGCCAAAACGATTGGCCAGGGAACAAATTATAGATTCACGAGACCAAAGATCGCCCGTTAGATATACACAAGACGAATTATATCTCATGTTTAACCACTACAGAGACGCCAGAGTCAGCGGCAAACGTCAGAACGACTAGCCGAGGAAAGGCTGTTCCAGGCGGGGTACATGAGCGCCGAGCGCCCGGTGATCGTCTGGATCTCAACTGGATAAAATTTTCATAAATCTTTATAAATAAACCACAGATTTGAGCAGATTTGAGCCACAGAACTACATTCTCGCCTGAAAAACTCTTAAAACTACATTTCATGATACAAAAACAGTAGTATTATATTTCAACTGTATATTAAAAAATGGCGCTTCTTATGTTGTCATTCTCCTCGGCGCAGCCTATGCTCGTTATCAGCTGTCAATCAAGCTGTCAATCAAAGTTAACCAACGCCCTTATTTGTCATACATTTTATATCTAAATACGATCTAAACTAACAAGTTAGAAAAAAATTCACCCCCCCTCACAGTTGTCAGGCACTCGGAACCTATCGAAAAATACAATAAAAGTCCATGGGACCAACCTGTAAAACATGAATTTATGCTGTGAAATCGGACATTTTAACATGGGGGTCTATGGACATTTGCTCCCTTTTGGGACCTCCCCCTAGCGGATTTTCGATGTATTGCAGTTTTTCGCACTTCCGGGTAGGCTTCATTTTTCAGATTAGAATGTTGCCGCTTGGTACAACCCCAAGAACACCATCCCAACCGTGAAGCATGGAGGTGGAAACATCATTCTTTGGGATGCTTTTCTGCAAAGGGGACAGGACGACTGCACCGTATTGAGGGGAGGATGGATGGGGCCATGTATCGCGAGATCTTGGCCAACAACCTCCTTCCCTCAGTAAGAGCATTGAAGATGGGTCGTGGCTGGGTCTTCCAGCATGACAACGACCCGAAACACACAGCCAGGGCAACTAAGGAGTGGCTCCGTAAGAAGCATCTCAAGGTCCTGGAGTGGCCTAGCCAGTCTCCAGACCTGAACCCAATAGAAAATCTTTGGAGGGAGATTAAAGTCCGTATTGCCCAGCGACAGCCCCGAAACCTGAAGCATCTGGAGAAGGTCTGTATGGAGGATTGGGCCAAAATCCCTGCTGCAGTGTGTGCAAACCTGGTCAAGAACTACAGGAAACGTATGATCTCTGTAATTGCAAACAAAGGTTTCTGTACCAAATATTAAGTTCTGCTTTTCTGATGTATCAAATACTTATGTCATGCAATAAAATGCAAATGAATTACTTAAAAATTATACAATGTGATTTTCTAGTACCTATGATAACAATTACTGGGAACTTACTGCAAAATCGGCAGTGTATCAAATACTTGTTCTCCCCACTGTGTGTGTGTGTGTGTATGTATATATATATATATATATATATATATATATATATATATATATATATATATATATAATATATATATATATATATATCTTCCTCTCTCTATCTCTCTCTCTCTATCTCTATCTTTCTATCTAGCTCTCTCTCCTCTCTCTCTCTCTCTCTCTCTCTCTCTCTCTCTCTCTCTCTCTCTCTCTCTCATTATGGGAACAAGCACCTCTCTACATATCTGAGTGTGTCCTATTGAAAAGCAGAGAGAGAGAGAGAGCTTGATAAAACTGCTATCTGGAGCTTTTGCAGAAGGGATTTTCTCTTAATGTTTAATTTCACAGGATGGAAAAGAGCAATGATCTGTTTAATTAAAAATGCTGCCGTCCAAATGAGGCAGAGCATGAGGAGAGAGATTAGAGATGAGGTGTTAATACCTCACACGTCTCCTCAGCCTTTCAATCATCCCACTGCAAGACAACAACCAAACAAAAATAACTCGCTTTCAATGGGATTGATGAGAAACGCTCATGTGTCATACCGAGACTGCTAAGCGCACCACACAGATGTCTCTTTTGTAGCATTTTAAGCATTTTATTGGACTAAGAAGAGCTTTGAGTGTCAATCTATATTTAATAATTATTAGTATATGTGGTTATAATTATGCCCTCAGAAAGGTAACAGTTCTGCATGCTCAAATCTTTTGATATTACAATTTAATGCTGATATTCCCACAAATATCCACTCGATAATTATCATTTTATTTGGAAACATAATCATGTTAACAGGTTTGACATTTTAAAATAGTTTTCTACTGAAAACATAACAAAAACACATACATGTTTACACACACACACACACACACACACACACACACACGCACACGCACACGCACACGCACACGCACACACACACACAGGAGGCTTTTACTTTACCTGAATACTTTACTACCTGAAAGGATGATGTTTCATTATAATAATGATAATTGTTTTCCTCTTTGTAATAGAATCGTATTTTACTTTAGTGATTAATAGTTATGACTGTAACAAAGTTGACATAAGCTGAGGATATGACTTCAAATCTTTTAAAGGGTCAATAAAAATTTACTAAAAACTAAATATCAGAACTTGACACTTCACATCATTCACTCATTAAAAATACACCTGAAAATTGTATTTAGGAGTAAGTCACCTTTATTTATATAGCGCTTTTTACAATACAGAATGTATCAAAGCAGCTTCACAGTGATAATAGGAAAATAATACAACAAAGTTTGTTTCTAGAAGAAAATTGCATCATCGTCCACCTTAAAGGGATAGTTCACCCAAAAATGAAAATTCTGTCATCATTTACTCACCCTCAAGTTGTTTCCAACCTGTATGAATTTCTTTTTTCTGCTGAACACAAAAGAAGATATTTTGAAAAATGTCTGTAACCAAACAGTTGATGGACCCCATTGACTTCCATAGTATTTTTTTTTCCTACTATGGAAGTCATTGGGGTCCATCAACTGTTTGGTTACAGACATTTTTCAAAATATCTTCTTTTGTGTTCAGCAAAAAAAAAAGAAATTCATACAGGTTTGAAACAACTTGAGGGGTGAGTAAATGATGACAGAATTTTAATTTTTGGGTGAACTATCCCTTTAAGTAAGGCAGATCAATAATATTGTTGAATATTAAATGTCCCCAACTAAGCAAGCCAAAAGCCAAGGCGACAGTGGCAAGGAACCAAAACTCCATCAGTGACAGAATGGAGAAAAAACCTTGGGAGAACCCAGACTCAGTTGCTCAGTTCTCCTCTGGCCAACGAGCGAACAGTGTATGATTATGATCCAGGCAGCATTACAGGTCAGACGTCAGATTGGATCAGAACATTCAGAATATTTATCCCGTTCCATCTGATTGGAAGTCGGAGTCATCACGTCGGTATGGAGATGATTTTGTTGAGGATCAGTGCCGATGGCTGTCGTGTCGATGAGGCCTTCACAGGGCTGATGAGGCTGGCACTTCAGGGATGTGTCGTGGACGTGTTCAGGCGCAGGTCCACCATCAGATCTGGATACGGCCCGGATCCGGCTGACTTCAGTAAACCTCGGAATAAACGGAAAGACTAACATTAGCGTAGATGCCATTCTTCTTATGATGTAACGAGTACATCGGGTGTTATGGGAAGTGTTCCCGATTCCGGCTGATCTAATCTATGCAGCCTAATAATCATTTAACTGATTTGAATAATAGAAATGTATAATGTTCTATATGAATGCCAGGTAAAAGAGATGCCTTTTTAGTCTAGATTTGAACTGACAGAGTGTGTCTGCTTCCCGGACAATGTTAGGAAGACTGTTCCAAAGTTTTGGTGCTAAACAGGAAAAGGATCTACCGCCAGCAGTCGATTTTGATATTCTAGGTATTATCAACTGGCCGGAATTTTGAGATCGCAATAGACGTGAAGGACTATAATGCGTTAAGAGCTCGCTCAAGTACTGCAGAGGTAAACCATTTAGTGCTTTGTAAGTGATCAGCAATATTTTAAAATGTATACGATGTTTAATAGGGAGCCAATGCAGTGTTGACAGAACCGGGCTAATATGGTCATGCTTCCTGGTTCTAATAAGAACTCGAGCTGCTGCGTTTTGGACCAGCTGTAGTTTGTTTATTAAGCGTGCAGGGCAACCACCAATAATAGAATTACAATAATCTAGCCTTGTATGTATGTGTGCGGATTAAAGTCCCTGCAAGTCCTAAAAAAGACGAAAACAGAAATACCCTGAGTAGGTATAAATCCTCTGATAGATTTTATTTATCAAGGTTCATTTAAAGTTATTTCAAGCATCTTGAAGGAGTCAAGTGCAGTTTTTCTATGGATTTTTTAATGTTGATTTATCTCAGTTGCCTCCGTCTCTTCATGCCTTCTCTCGCTGATGGTAGGATAAGATCTGTCATGCTTTCTGTTGAAGAATTCTCTTGTTCATGCAAAAATCTCACTGGATTATTAAAATGTTTACAAAGGGAATGTTTGGAAACTTGAAATTGACATTTCTTTCTGACAGACTAAAGCAAAATATATTAAAAATATTTGTATGAAAACAAATATTGTTGTGAAGCATCTAATATGCTTAAAGTCCCCCTGTGGTGAAAATCCAGCTTTTAATGTTGTTTAAATGTCTATGTGGTGTTTTTAATACGCTTTAAGACAAACCATGTGCAAATTCATAAGTCGACACCATTGCTGAGTATTTTCTCCTTAAAACTGCAGTGAACCAAAGACAGTCTCAAAAACACGGTTTGAAATCGCTGGTGTTTCTGACGTCACAAACTACCTTGTAACCAATCAGATCAACATGTGATCGTCAACGAGTGGATCTCTGAGCTGAGTGAGTGAGTGGAGGCGGGGCTCATTTGCATATTCATAGAACCGCGTATACTAAATGAGGCAAGAGTGTGGAATTACATTCAAGCTATTTTAAGGCATGAATCTTTTTTTGTTTTTTAAGTAAAAAACGTTTCAATATGTAATTTTGTAATTTAAGGGATAACATTATTGACTACAGGGGGACTTTAAAAAATGTTTTTCATTTTTGTATATAAATTAGTACAAAGAGCTTGAATGAGGCTTCAGTCGAGCCGTATCAGTGTGTATGCTGAAGGATTGTCTTTCGTGTATTAGGAGACAAAGGTGTCTCTCTCAAACAGTGTAAGGACAGCAACTTTTGTCTTAACGATTGTCTTACAGCAGAGCACTTGAGCCAGGCAATCGGTTGTGTCATTTTAAACTCTGAAATATAATCCTGAGAGCTCAAGAAAAGCTTCTGGGTCTCTGTGAACGGCCGATCACTGTCACGCGCTTCATGACCTGAACGCTTGTGTGAATCTGATAGCAGAGCACAATACACAGATCAGGTTCTGTTGGGACATTTTCCCTTAAACCCAAAGTTTATTTCTCTTCATTTATCACTATTTCTCTCCAGACCTTATGAATTTGTACTATGTAACTATGAAACAAAGGCCTGGACCAGTGTTGCCACCTTATGGAACAACTAGTTAATGCAAACACAAAAGTCAATGCGCATGTGTAACTTGCGTGAATAGAGTTGTACTATGCTGATGAGAATCGTTGGCCCAAACGAGGGTGTAAAATACAGCTTGAAACTCCCTTTTTTGTTGTTGCAAAGTGTCAGTGAAAGGAGGTGCTTAACATTTAAAAAATGTTGGTCGAAAGGTTGAAAATGTTTGGAGGTCAAACAAAATATTGTTTGAGCTGCATTATTTAAAAAAGAAATATCTATTTTATATCAAGTCTGCTCTGTTACCAACATGTCTAAATATTTATTTGAGTTATTAGTAACTGATTTATTAGTATCTAGAAATAAATAAGCATGACATAAAGTAACTCATTAAAATGTATTTATTTACGCCAAATTACTGTTTAAATATATAATATGTAATATTATTATAATCCCAAGTGCTCATCTGTGCACCCTGACTCCCTAAAGTCAACCAATCACATTGGAGCTTGCGATTTTGAGAAAGCTTTCTCCATTTTGTCTCCAGTATGAGCCATTAGCATGCCGTCTAGCTTTATGTAAATGTTTAACATGTCTATAAAAGTATTTTTATAAGGGTTTAATATGATTTGTTGCAGATATTTCAATGATAGATGACATTTTTAAATGGCTCAGAACTTGCTATTAGTTATATTATCAAAAACATCTGCTGTCATATTTCCCTGTGTTAGGTGAGACGAAATGCTGCTCTGTTTGATGAGTCTCGATTGTCTGTTGATGTGCATCTCTGTATTTGTGTGTAGGGAGCAGGCCTTGCTGACGGCACGCCGTTCCCCAGTGTTAGGACGGCACCGAGACTACGAGCGCATCCGTTACCCTCACGTTTATGATTCTTATGCCGAAGCCATCAAGACCTCTGCATTCGTCGGAGGATCCAAGGTAAAAGCACACCGCTAATCTGACTCTAGTGTAAGGACACAGAGGAGAAATAAATCTCCACTCTTAAATACCAAATCTCTCCCCAGTGCTTTGTTTACTCTGCATCATGCCAATCTGTTCAATTATATCACATTATCACACACTAGATTACCCAGAGCCTTTGTTTTTAATCCAGTTTTTATGATGTCTTAATTAAAATTCCTGCTGCAGGCCTTCTTCCAGCGATTGAAATGAATTCATGTGGGCCTCGTGTGTTTCCTGCGGGTGGGGGGGAACAGGTGGTTTAGGGCCAGTGCTTTCTGGTGTGCATGTGGTGTTGCTCACTGTGTGGTAAAGCTGCACGATTAATGGCTAAAAGATCGCCATCTTGATTCAAACTTCCACGAGATCTCATTCCTAAATGACAATGATTCAGCAATGTCTATTAAATCTGTTTAAAACCATTAGTTCAGATCTGTGTTGGCGCTGCTGCTGATCCAGAGAGAGCAGTTGTCATGTTTAGGCACGAAACGGCTTCACAAACTGAACTTCTTTTCAACCACACAGTATCAAGTATAAATATTCATATTATGACAGAAGAACTGGGATAAAAGTTTATAGTTTATAGTCTACGGTAGCGATCAAAATAGAGCAAATCACTTATTGAAAGTAACACGGCGCTTCAAATAACGATTGTATTGATTGCATTGTTACGCCACCAGTTGGCGACAAGTGACTGTTAAAAAAAAATGTTTTCCATTGAATCATTCATTCAAGAGATTAGTTTAACAACGCTGATTCATCCAGTAGATAATGAAACAATGAAGTATTTATGAGTGAGTCATTGAATCCCATTTCTTTTTTAAATAATTCATTCAGATTCATTAAACATCTTAAATAGTCTGCAGCAATTATCATTTTGTCAGAACCTCTAGTAAATTACACGCTATTTTGTTTAGTTGTCTGTCCAGAATCGTGGGGGAATCCTGACCTCGGTTTGAAACCAAAAAATCGTGATTCTCACATTTACATAGGTGCCACTTTCAATGAATGAGGTATAAAATATTTTTTGAATGCTTATAATAATTGAAATAATTGTAGTGATAATGAGTGCCACAGTTTTGCCTAGTAGAATATTAAATATGTGAAGTTGCTTTCTAATAATTATAAGCACTATTTGAATACTTAAAATGACAAAACAATGATTTTCACAATGATTTTAAACCAACTTTTGGTTTAGAACAACAATATGTGACTAAATGTGTAGCATTGCCAGATATGATGATGCATGATGCTGTCTGCTGTGATCAACAGCTGATTATGACACATTCATTAGTTCGGCATATGCTCTCAGTTTGGTGAAAATGAGTTGTAATTATAGGAGCTGGAGGAAATGCAGCGTGCTAAAATTAGATATTTATTCTCCTAATTCTATAATGATTTCCATAAGAGAATATAGCAAGCTTAGCTCAACCCGCTGCATTCAAATGTACAAAGAAGTGCTGCTTGAGTTATGATGGTTATTTCATATCAGTGAAGCACTCACTGCGTGTTCAGTTAATTTCAGCGGTAATAAAGCACACTGGTGGCCACAGCCCTCAACGTTTAGTCTGTGACTGTTGCCGTGAGCTAATGCATGATGAAGGTTTAATTGTGTGTGTTTTTGTGTAATCATGTCCTCTCTGCTGTGCCGGCAGATGCTGCTGCCCGAAGGCATCAAAAGAGAGAATAATAAGATGTATGAGGAGGTTCAGATCCCCCCCAACGACCCCATGCCCATCGGTTTTGAGGAGAAGCCCGTGTTCATCTCGGAGCTGGACGAGGTCAGTGGTGGTTTATTTACAGCTGTTGACATTTATCAGTGCTTGTGTTCACACTCCATGAGCTCTTCACAACTAATCATTTCTCCTCTTCATATTGACTGATGACTTTATGCCTAAAATCTCCTCCAAATGGTGTCAGATGCAGCATGTGATGTTTTTGCTGCAGCGAGTTGTGTTTGTATTTTGTTTACGGTCTTCCAGTCTCTCTCTTGAATCCCACTTGGAAGTGACTTAAACTGCGATTCATCGACTGGCCACTAGAGACAGGCTGCTAAAGAGAGTCAATCCCATAAACCCCCATGTTAAAATGCCCAACTTTACAGAAGAAAAAATATATGTTTACAACCTGGTACAAACAATGGTTTTGGTTTATAATGCTAATTTTGGCCTTCATAACAACTGTGAGGGGGTGAGGTTTTTTTAGAACTCATCCGTTTAAATTATATTATGCCTTAAAGTTCTGCATAATTAAGGGCGTGGCCACTTGAGTGACAGGTGGATTGTCGGTGATGTCACTCACTACTAGCCGTTTGTCTGCTGTCTGTTAGCGTCACGTCACCTCAGCTAATCCGCCTCGTTCCACATTTCCGGTTATCCGGGAGTGACACGCGACCAAGATGGCGACGGCCGGCTCCGCCCACTTTGGGCTTCAAAAATGCTCTTCAGAAACACTACGGCTGACACTATATCCATTGTTTTATACAGTCTATGTTCAGGATGCAAGAATTGATTGTGTGTATAGTGTGTCACAGTGGACGACAACCAGTGATGTCACAACAGAAAGACTAGCATGTTTATTTTTTTTCTCTGTCTTCCACGACGTGTTCTGTCAGATCTGTGACATTGACCAATAGGAGCAGATAAACTCTTACGTACACAGCTTTCAAACATGGCATAACGAAAGAGAGATGAGGGTATTGGTGATGCTAGGTGGAATTATGCAATGAACTGCTTCACTAGCCGTTTGTTTACGCTCTTGTTTCCAGAAGTCAGTCGCTAGTTCCGCCTTCTCGATGACATCACGCATGACGTTAAAGATGGCAAGCGGTGATTGGTCATGAAGCAACGTGTAGTCTGACATGTTTCTTGTCCACGACACGACAAGAATTTAAAAGTCAAAATCGCTTAAGACTATCGTATCGGACAAAAATATTGGCATTACGCCAGCTGGATACATACCAACACAAAACACCTTGCACTGGTGGACCATATACCAGTTACAGGGTTCCTATGCCGTTTGGAAAAGTGTGGAAGAGTATGGAATTTGATTTGAGTAATTTCCAGGTCTGGAATTGTATGGAAAAATAAATCAGAGTATGATATAAAAAAATATTATTTTAAATATAAAATTAAGAATTTCTAAAAAATAAATGTATCACACAGGCTGGGTTAAAAATGAATATTATTATTTTAATGAACCAATATCAATATTTCAGTGTATGCTGTTTTCAGTTGATGAATAAATAAACCTTTGTTGCGTGATCATGCAACATCAAAGCACATTTACAGTAGTCGTTTCAGATGTGAATATATGCAGGTTATAAAGCTTTTTAGGTTTCTTCTCATCATGCAAACATATGTTATCACTTTGAGAAAACCAATGAAAAACAGAGAAAATAAAAATATTTACAGATGATTTTTACCGAAAATAATGCTGTGAGAACCATTTTATGTTTAATATGGTCTGAAACATCATTTGGAATGAGGTCTGGAAATTTGAGTCTGGAAAAGTATGGAATTTTGAAATTGAAAATGTGTAGGAACCCTGGAGTTAAAATGATAAACCAGTACAAAAAGGGCCCTATGAAATTATTATTATTTTTTTCTTAAATGCAGTTTTTTCTGTTTTAATTATTCTGGATTCCATATTTCTTTTCTCCCATTTCAATGATTAAATTTTAGTAATCAAAAAGCATGTCTAATTAATTTAAATAAAGAAACATACAATTTAACAACAATTAACAAAAGTTACATTTTGAATTCATATCCATACAGACATTTATGTCATGCATGTCCATAACCAAGTGCTTGTTTCATTGACTTGACACCAAAGTACCAGAGCTTTTGACATCTCTACTGAAGACATAATGTCCATCCAAACCTGATAGGCTTGTGAAAACCTCTTCACCAACAGGAGTCCAAAGCAAAGAGGCTCACAAACACTCACTTTAGCAAATAGTGTGGGCTTGATTTTGACAGGAAAGTGCACAACAACCTCCTCGCCGAACTAGAGGACATGCTGGCCGTGGCTTAGACTTTACTGAGGGTCTCCTTTAATTACAGTCATCAGTGTGTCAATCATAATGACAGCCGTGTGGTCATGCTTGAGCTACGAGGTGTGTTCAGATTCACAAGATCGGCAAGGGTGACTCGTTGATTGGTGAAGTCTTGAGTTTAAATAGATTGATTAGTCATGCCTGCTGAGTTGTTTTGTGTCTTCTTTATTGTTATGTGAGGCTCAGCTGCTAATAAGTTTTAATTAATCAGTCAGTCTTTAATGCATGATTTTTGCATGCATTGATCCATTGAATGCATGATCCAGTATTGACTTTGGTCTTGCTGATTTGCCTGTCGCGTTGACGTTTTAATTCTCTCTTTCGCTTCCTTGGCGACTCTGCTACATGTCCTCGAGAATAGGCGTGATCCTCCATCAGCAATCTTTTACTATAAAATTACTATAGATTTTGTTTTGTTTTTATAGGTAAAGTGTTAAACTTTTTTCTCCTGCATCCTATTCTTCCGTTATCCAGAACAGCAGCAGCTGAAAGGTTTGTTTGAGCGGCACCCTCTACTGTACAGGAGTGAATCTGCATCTCCTTCAGTCTGAGGCTTATTATTTCACTTTTGGTGTAAAAGGGTCTTTACATTTGGTCAAAAATATAACTTTTTTGTTATAAACAAACAAGCCCAGCGCAGGTGGGAAAAAAAGTAACGCAAAAGTAACGTAACGCATTACTTTTCTAAAAAAAAGTAACTAAGTAACGCAATTAGTTACTTTTTAAAGCTACACTGTGTGATATTTTCCCCCATCTAGCGGTGAAATTGTATATTACTACCCAGTGAATATTAGTTTCTGTTCCTTTCAATTTCGAGGGCGTTTTAACTCCTACGGTGGCCGTATTATTCCAAGATTAAGATGGCTTCCAGTTCGACTTCGTCCAATTGTGCCTTTAAAACTATCACCTGTGATCCGTCGCAGCACAGATTTATGTTACAAGGTAAACAATACTTTTTCACCATTGACGTGAGGAAAAGTAACGCAAGTTATACTAGAGGTCGTTTTGGCGTTATGCACAACCATGCTATGGTTAGACAAGCAACTATAAAACTTCGAATTTACACAAATAGGCTGAATTACCTCTCGAGAGGAAAGCAGGCAACTTCGGCGTCCGTTTTAAAATCTTTGCTCCTCATGAGCTCTTTCCATCTGGGAAAAGTTACTCCAGTATTGACTTTGGTCTTGCTGATTTGCCTGTCGCGTTGACGTTTTAATTCTCTCTTTCGCTTCCTTGGCGACTCTGCTACATGTCCTCGAGAATAGGCGTGATCCTCCATCAGCAATCTTTCAAATCTGCCGGCAGTCGCGAGTAATCTCCCCCTCGCATTCGTCTCTGTGTCACTGAGTGTAAAGCACGAAAGGCGAAGCTTGAATTTACAGGTATGTCCCTCTTTGGCTAATGTAGTTTCAAGATGGAGGGGCAACATGGCGACCGGCATTCGAACCCCTCACCCGTATGTACTTTCAATGGCAGATTATAAACTTACGAGAATACTTCATTACTTGAAAGAAGTAAATATACATTAATGAGCACATATATTTTTGAAAGAACTAAGTGTTTTTTGCTAAGAATCAACTAAAAAAATTACACCGTGTAGCTTTAAGGGAGTAACACAGTATTGTAATGCATTATTTTTAAGTAACTTTCCCCAATACTGTTTATATGTAAACAGCCTCTTTTATGATTGGCTAACTCACATACTGAGGTAGTTAACACTGGCTCCATCCAAAAGCTTAAAAATTGAGGCAGCATAAGAAGTTAGAAATGTCCGAATCCAATGATCGTGTCGCATCCTGTGCGTTTGATTTCATGAATCAAATCAATGGCATCTAAAGTTGAGGTTGATGGTCAGTTTGTCTAAATGTGTGTTTTTCAACACCTTCTTCAACTTTTGATATCATTTTTAGAGAGGAATTAGTATTGTAGTAATTAAATATTCACTTTAAATATTCTCTCTTGTGGATCATTAGACTGTTTTGCTGCCTCAAAGCCTGTACCAAATCAATTTCAGGAGGTTCATTTGTGTGTGCGCTTTCAGACTCAGCCACTGTTGTTCATCAAGCTGCTGGTTTGTGAAGATGGTTGTGGTAATATGTTATAGGGTTTAAAATTAAAGGGATGTTTCATCCACAATCTAAAAAAATGCTGGGTTAAAAACAAGCCAATTTGGGTTTATTTAGCCCTGCCACTGTTTAAATATAGGACAGAACACACCAAATTAGGTTGTTCATTTAACCCTTATAGTTCTAGTTTTAGTTTCAAGATTGCTATCTTATTTTGTACATAATATATAGGTTAATATCTTCAGATTAACTTAAATTCTCGAACAGTTTAGAACAGGGTTTCTCAAACTCGGTCCTGGAGGGCCACTGTCCTGCACAGTTTAGCTCCAACCCTGATCAAACACACCTGAGCAAGCTAATCAATGTCTTCAGGATCACTAGAAACTCACAGCTAGGTGTGTTTGATCAGGGTTGGAGCTAAACTGTGCAGGACAGTGCCGAGTTTGATAAACCCTGGTTTAGAACATACACCACACAACCACTGCTTAAGTGATACCTCCTTTATTTTGAAGGAGTACACACTAAAGTCCGGGACACATCAAGCCGACGTCAACTTTGCTGTTGCCTCGTGTTGGATGCGTCTCGGCCAAAAACTAGCACGTACGTTCTGTGTGGAAGTATATGTGTCTATATCAGCAGGGATCAATAGTCTGTTTTCATCATTCAAAAGGGGAAACCGAACTAGGCACTTTTACCATTCGAATATCAATCACGTGTATCACTTTCTTCATTCCATTCGGCTCATGTTATTATGAAAATATTCATGCATTCAAATGCTCAGGTAAAAAGATGATGTAAAATTATAACAGGCTTCTGTCTGTACCATCTTGACTTCTTTGCTCACATTCATCACTTTCGCTTTTATTCTCGCGCACGGGCTCGTTCGCTGAGCCAATCATAGCGTTCTCTCTCACCGACGGCCCGTCGCAGATTCAACACGCTGAATCGGCCCAAAAAACTACAGCAAACGTTGCGGAACACACCAAAAAAACTAAGCCGAACGACGCTCAAAAACGGTCCGACATTGGCCAACCGCCGACCGCTGGCTTGGTGTGTCCCGGCCTTAAGATACGTTTGGAGAAATTTGGTTAAATTTGGGTTGTTTTGTTGCTGGGTGAAACATGGACAAACCCAACCGTGGGTTATTCCTACCTAGCACGTTGGGTTGTTCTTTTAATAAAAAAAATAAAAAAAAGGAAAATAATGTAATTTCTTTATGAACAGCTCAACGTCTTGCCATATATTATTATATTATATTATATTATATTATATTAAATTATTAATGCTATCACCTGTGTCCATAAATAGTTGCATCCCACTTTGCAAATTGTGCCTGATGAAGACCTCATTGGTCCAAATGTTGTGCTGTTCATAAATATATGTATTGTATGGAGCTGTAACTTCAATGTGCAGACATTATTTTTTCTTTTCATATATTGTTATCTTTTTTTGTCCTGCACCTGAGCCCAACCACTGTGTCATCAGCCATTCACTGTTATCCATTTTCCACCAAAATGGCGCTGGTTCTTGTGCTGGTTTGTTGCTGAAATCTGAGCTGGTGCTGGGCTGATGTTTGGCCGGGGAAATTGCAAACCTCAGACCACAGAAAACACAACTGACATCCAAAGTAATTAGATTTAGTATTATAACAAATAAAATCAGTTTATTTTATGCAAAGGCAAGCAGCATTTCCATCAAGCAAAAATGCTGACTGGAGCATTTAGCTGACTGACATCTCATCCCTGTATGTTGTGTTGTGTAAAAAATTGAATTTACTGTACATTAAAGATTATAGATAAAAATAAAATATGTACAAACCTTTATTTCACTGAAGAAATGCATTCATTTGGTGATGCTCTCCTGTGTGGAGGGGTGTTTTGTTTAAAAGTCTCCCTGTAGTCAATAATTGTATCCCTTAAAACTCACCTTTGATTTCCAAAATATTATCTCTTAAATTTTTTTTTTTTCTTGAAATTTTTTTTAAATAGCTGGAATATAACTCATAAAGTATACACAGTTCTATGCAAATGATCCCCGCCTCCACTCACTCACTCAGCTCAGAGATCCACTCGTTGACGATCACACGTTGATCTGATTGGTTACAATGTAGTTTGTGACGTCAGAAACACCAGCGATTTCAAACCGTGTTTTTGAGACTGTCTTTGGTTCACTGCAGTTTTAAGGAGAAAATACTCAGCAATGGTGTCGACTTATGAATTTACACATGGTTTGTCTTAAAGCATATTAAAAACACCAGATAGACATATAAACAACATTAAAAGCTTGATTGTCAGTCACCACATGGTTTGGAGATTGACCCAGCTGAGACCCAATGGCTAAAAAAAACACAAAAAAACTACCCAACATTGGAAAAGACAACCCAAAAAAATGACCCAACAGGCTCAACTCTGCATTTAGGTGGAACACAGTTTTTATACATGTACATACAATATTGCCAGTATATGCATGCATTTAGGAGTGAGAACTGCACAACTCAGACCGCCGTCCCACGTTTCCACTGATAGCTGAAAGAAACTCATTTCAACATCAATAGTATTTAGATTCAGTATCTTTATGAATAAAATCACTTCTGAAGAGGATGCTAAAAGCCTGCGCTCTGTAATGGCGCACCAGGTTGTTACGTCAGAATGCAAGGGAAGGGGTGCATGGTTTTAACTGTAGTGAGACTCAGCAAATCTACCCATCTCTGAAAAACATAACCCCAAACATGACCAAATAGAGCGTATGCATTGACATCACTTTCTCGCGGGAACACACTCCCTCGGCCGGACTGAGTGGCAGAAGAGCCGCTGCGTGACTGGATTTAATAGGAGAAACTGCGAAAACACGGTTTAAAACAAACAATTATCAGTTCAATTTAAAGGTTCGATATAGTGTTCCTTACAACTTACCAAAGATCCAGTGATCCATGGATATTGACATGAAGCAGGAATCCTGTTTCCTGACATTTGTATGTGTCTGATTTCGACACCGGGGAAAAACATAAAGCAAATTTGCCTCTGATTGCTTTATATAAATACAACAATCGTTGGTCTAAATCTGTGTAATCAATGTTATATATATCGTCATGTCGTCCAGCCTTAAAACTTGTATAGTTTTTTGTCAGAGTTTATTTAAAAACATCCAATTATGCAGAACATACGATGGTAAATATCTCATTGATGAGTTGTCAATACAATATATAACAATACAATATATAGGGTATGATTTTACCCCTAAATTCCTCATACTGACTCAAAATGAAAACTGCAAATCCACGTTTCTCTGCCTGGATCCAGTTGTTTCTGTCGATTCATTTGCTTCTCTGTAAAGCACTTTCAGCCGTCTGTAAAAATATAGTCAAATCTATTTGTTCAGTCACTCGGAAAGCTCTTTCCCGTTTTAGATGTGTTTTGTGTGTTTTTCTTTGTGGCATTTACGCTGAAAACAGATGCTGCCGCTCAGTGTTTCTGCCGCTCAGTGCCGACGGTGACGTCACAGGCATAACCTGGAGCGGCTCAACCCCATGCTTGGGTAGAAAGTTACCCAGCCAAAATTTTAATTCTGTCATCATTTACTCTCTCGCAATGTTGATCCAAACCTGCATGACTGACGTTATTCTGTGACACACTAAATACGATATCTTGTAAAAAACGTATATAATTTTTGTCCATACATTGAAAGTCAATGTTGTTAGTGCATTTTTTTAAATATTTTCTTTCATGTTCTGCAGCAGAAAGTAAGTTTGGCACGACATGTAAATGATCCACATTCTAAAACTGTTTATTTCCAGGTTTAAATAAATTAATACAAATTCAAGTTTATTTTTTTTGCGTGTTTCTCGGACTCCAATTAATTCGCCAAAACAAAAATGCGATTTTGTGCACCACCTGCTGTTGTGACGGGTGCAGTTTCCCAGACTCACTTGGAGTCACACTATGACCTTGTCTGTTTTGTTACAAATATGCTAGGAAAAACAGCTAAAGCATCCATTATCATAAGGACACAATATTTGTAGATGATTTTTTAATTAAAATAAAATTGTAAGCCTCCTTTTCTCTTCCAAACACATTGTTTGGAATATAATAGAATATACTGTAGATCAGCTGGAATCCATTTAAGTTCTCAGTGGTTGTAATCATCACAGACAGATGCGTCTTTTCGGCATTCAGGCATTAACGTTTGTCCTCCTACTGGTTTCCAAATCCACTAAATGGCCTGCAGGTGTGTGTGTGTGCGTTGTCTGAACGACGTGGCTTGGAGCTGCTGCTTTTAGTGGCTGCCACTGGTGTCAAACATAATAACTGCTCTTTAAAAGCAGGAGGGGTCAAACTACTGCCCTAATGGAGACAAAAATACGCTTGACTTGCCCTGCTGTCGCCCGCTTGAGAAAACCCAAGCATCGGTTGAGAAACGTCCCGTCTCCGTTGTTATCGCGGCTCAAGATCTCAGATCATCGCTCATTTCATGTGTCTCTAACGCAGAGGACGTGATCTGGAGTCTCAGAGGGATTGTGTTTGTGTGTTTTGGTTAAAGTAAAGCCAGCAGAATATCAGTCTCTCCTCCGTAAGAGGGTGAATATAAGAACGGACAGCACAGATTTATTTTCTGGCCCTCGTGGGGCTCATTTCCAGCCTTGTGTTTTCCTCCCTTTCAGGAAACCATTAATTAAAGCACCGAGCGTCACGGCGTAATCAATGATGCGCCTTTCGTCCTAAATTTGGCTTTGTGGACGGTATTCTTTCTTTCTTTGTTTTTATTTTCCCTTTAAAAGACTACAGAACTATACATCACAGGTAAAGCAAACATCAGGCACAGAACAAGTCTGATTTCACACGAGTTTCATCATAATCGCCTGTTTTTTTTCGGGTTTGTTTTTGTGGTGCTGGAACGGATCACTCTTCCCGTCTGGAGCGAGCGACAGAGATTGATATAAGCGGTGTGAATTAGTAGGAGAGGAGAAGTGCCTCTATTCATTAACTAAAGCCTCCGCAACTCAGAAACAAAGTGCTTCCCTTTTATAAAACACCGGTGCGAAACGGCTAATACATCTTTATGTGCTATTAGGGTCCTTTGAGCGGCGGGCCTGGAAGCCTGTCTGTTTTTTTCTTTTTTTAAGTGCTGCACGATTGTCATTTATTGAAAGCCGTAATGGGCAACAGGGACACGGCCGCTCAACGTGGCTTTAATAGCTGTGTGAAACATTAAAAGTGGGGAATTTATTAGGAAGCCTTTTAACTAATGAATCTCAAGCGCTGCACTCGCACGGTAAAAACCTTTCTAATTTCTGTGAAGAAATAAACTGCCTCCGCAATGACTGAAAACAAAACAACATACAGTGGGGAGAACAAGTATTTGATACACTGCCGATTTTGCAGGTTTTCCTACTTACAAAGCATGTAGAGGTCTGTAATTTTTATCATAGGTACACTTCAACCGTGAGAGACGGAATCTAAAACAAAAATCCAGAAAATCACATTGTATGATTTTTAAATAATTAATTTGGATTTTATTGCATGACATAAGTATTTGATCACCTACCAACCAGTAAGAATTCCAGCTCTCACAGACCTGTTAGTTTTTCTTTAAGAAGCTCTCCTGAAGACTCCAACCTGTCCACAATGGCCAAGACCAGAGATCTGTGTAAGGACATCAGGGATAAAATTGTAGACCTGCACAAGGATGGGATGGGCTACAGGACAATAGACAAGCAGCTTGGTGAGAAGGCAACAACTGTTGGCGCAATTATTAGAAAATGGAAGTTCAAGATGACGGTCAATCTCCCTCGGTCTGGGGCACCATGCGAGATCTCACCTCGTGGGGCATCAATGATCATGAGGAAGGTGAGGGATCAGTCCAGAACTACACGGCAGGACCTGGTCAATGACCTGAAGAGAGCTGGGACCACAGTCTCAAAGAAAACCATTAGTAACACACTACGCCGTCATGGATTAAAATCCTGCAGCGCACGCAAGGTCCCCCTGCTCAAGCCAGCGCATGTCCAGGCCCGTCTGAAGATTGCCAGTGACCATCTGGATGAACCAGAGGAGGAATGGGAGAAGGTCATGTGGTCTGATGAGACAAAAATAGAGCTTTTTGGTCTAAACTCCACTCGCCGTGTTTGGAGGAAGAAGGATGAATACAACCCCAAGAGCACCATCCCAACCGTGAAGCATGGAGGTGGAAACATCATTCTTTGGGGATGCTTTTCTGCAAAGGGGACAGGACGACTGCACCGTATTGAGGGGAGGATGGATAGGGCCATGTATCGTGAGATCTTGGCCAACAACCTCCTTCCCTCAGTAAGAGCATTGAAGATGGGTCGTGGCTGGGTCTTCCAGCATGACAACGACCCGAAACACACAGCCAGGGCAACTAAGGAGTGGCTCCGTAAGAAGCATCTCAAGGTCCTGGAGTGGCCTAGCCAGTCTCCAGACCTGAACCCAATAGAAAATCTTTGGAGGGAGATTAAAGTCCGTATTGCCCAGCGACAGCCCCGAAATCTTAAGTATCTGGAGAAGGTCTGTATGGAGGAGTGGGCCAAAATCCCTGCTGCAGTGTGTGCAAACCTGGTCAAGAACTACAGGAAACGTTTGACCTCTGTAATTGCAAACAAAGGTTTCTGTACCAAATATTAAGTTCTGCTTTTCTGATGTATCAAATACTTATGTCATGCAATAAAATGCAAATTAATTACTTAAAAATCATACAATGTGATTTTCTGGATTTTTGTTTTAGATTCCGTCACTCACAGTTGAAGTGTACCTATGATAAAAAATTACAGACCTCTACATGCTTTGTAAGTGGGAAAACCTGCAAAATCGGCAGTGTATCAAATACTTGTTCTACCCACTGTACACGCTTCTGTACATCAGCACATTCATGTGAACATCAAGTGGACATTAAAGCGATAACGGTGATGCTTTTATTGGTGGAAACGATTCAAAGCAGTCGTCATAGATGCGCTGTTTGATTCACCTTTAGATTGCTCAACAAATTTATATCTAGGTTGTCTTAATAAATCAAGTTGCAGTGTATGCAAAATTGTATATACAATGAGCTGTTCATTTTATTTGTTTTTAGACATTATTATTACAGTATTCTATATTCTAAATTACATACTATATATTTTCAGTGCAATAGGTCACTGTGATAGAGATGCGGTATTCTCACAAAGCATAGATCATATTTGGCAAATACTGCAATCCTTCTTATATCTTGTGATACATAAAGCATTGCGATTCTAACCTTGAGTGTGTAATGATTTTTTTTTTTCATTTGACTGCAGTACATTTTTTATGATAGGTGACTTTCGAGTGACATTGCTTGCAAATTGCATGTTTTATCTCCAGCTTGTTCTTCCCAGTAATGCTGTAAAACCCAAAATGAACACAGATGCTCTTTTTGAATATGAAAAAAAAAAAACATCTTAAATTTGTGCAGCTGTGCTGTCGTTTATTTCATAATTTTCATACGTCTGCTCTCAGATGAGAGTACTAACGAATGATGCATTTGTAATGAGTATCCAGTGTCAAAGGCTTTATATTGAAAATAACAACTACATTTGCATTTCCTGAAGGAAATAGCCGTGCTTCCAAAGCAAAAAATATTATCTCAATACTCCTTTGACAAAAGGTAATCAAAAATAAGTATGATTTGTCAAAGTTATGAGGTGTTACAACTAAAATATGTTAAAGACAGTTTGATCAAGGAAGCAAAGTTTTGCGCACCCTTGAGTTTTTCTGTCGTTGTTGAAGATCTGCTTCTTTCAACTCATCATTGGGTGTATCAAGATACTCCTGACAAAGTATATTTTTACTAATTTAATAATTGTGGGCGTTTAGGCCGATATATTTGGGTGTGGCCCATAATGACTAATTGGCAGTGTTGTTTTAGTTTTTATTTTAGTCTTATTATAGTTTTATTAACATTTTGAATTTGCTTTTCTTTTGTTCTTTTTCTTTTTTATGTTCATTTTAATTTAATGTTTAGAATTTTTTTTTTGTGCTTTTGTCATTTTATACATATTATAATTTATTTTTATTTCAGCTTCATTTCAATTAATATATATATTTTTTATAATTGTTTTAGTTAACGATAATAACCTTGCTAATTGATCTGTATATTCATTCAAACTTTACAAAACTTGGTACACATGGAAATTCTAGATTCTAGCCATTTATTTGTTCATTTGTTCATCATGGCAGATGAAGGCTGTAATTCCGTTGTCCACTAGGAAACAGTTTTAAATCTAGCTATTTTACATCAGTGCGAATGGTTAAATATTTCCTTCCTTGTTGAAGTCAGTTATCTCTTTTGGAACCAGCATGTTTTTTTGTAAGCTTCGTCAATACCAGCAGAGATACAAGATTGTTGACTTTGCAGTTACAACACATAATTTTGGGAAAAAAATATATGGAAATTGTATCTCTTACTCATCTACATGAGAAATTTGTGCTTGGGCCGCAATTATTGTGTTTTGCAATGCATTACAGATATCTTCAGCGATGTGAGTCAGGTTACTAGCGTGAATCAAATTATAAGCGTTCTCTTCATTAGCCGTGTGGAATAGTAAACATCTCTGCTCAGGAGTTTGCAGTCTGTTTATATACACACTGAAACAGAGAAACATCCCTGATTAATCCCCCATGATTCCTGGCATTACAGATCACTTTTTAATGGACGGAGCTTCAGGACAGTGAGTCGAATGTTAATAATGTATAAATACAAGGGCATTGCTTTCAGTGTGATGGACAGCTCTGCTTGAAAAGTTTGCATTTGCGTTTGCTCGTGTGTGGAGTTTTTGGACAATAGACCTCTCTATTTTTCATCCTTTTTTCTTATCCCTCAATCTTTGTTTCCCTTTAACTCTTCCAGCAAGAGAAATAAATGGCCCTCCTGTTTGTCAGTGCTGCACCTGTCACTTATCAGATACTTTTACTCGTAGGTGTGTGAGTTGTTCTTTGAATAAACGTGCTGGAGTTTAATGTGTGTGTGTGTGTGTGTGTGTGTGTGTTTGTATCTCTGGAGCGGGTAATTTAGTGCCGTGTGGCCTAGAGGCGGGCAGATAAGCTGTTTGCTAAAACTAACAATTAAAGCTTGATCATGCTGTCAGTTCAAATGGAATGAAATGGAACCAAAAAGTAATTAAAAGGATACCGTGCAAATGACAATTATATCTTTTAGCTTTCTATTACCAAACGCTGTGAATTTAATTATTGCAGCAGCTTCGACAAAAATGTGCATGCGTAAACACAGACTTTAGGATAGGCTAAGCGAGCCTTTCGGCAGAGCTGTGTGCATTTTTGTTTTTTTGTTTTTGGCTCATAGTTTTTTTTAAACCTGGACAGTCAAGAAATCCATGCGAGGCTGTGCAGGTATTTAGATGTTGCTGTGAAATGATTGCTGGGGGCTATGTTGGTCCAATTAGTGTGTTTAAAGTCACGGGTGAGTTTCTGCTGTGTTCCCAGCTCACCCAGTCAGCACATATGGCCGAGGGCCCTTCATCCACGGAGTTAATTAGACTGTCAGGATCCACCGGACTCACGTACAGGTGTTCAGATCTCCGACTGCCCACAGTTTTTAGAGCTGTTATTTACCATCAAGCACTCGCCATATGTCCTGCAAAGACAACTTTCAAGCACTTTTTCTCTCACTTGATTATATCATCATAAAATCAGCAGATATATTTAGCACGCCTAAAGAAATATGCTTTTGTTCTCTGCATTTGAGAGAAGTAAAACGTGGTCAAGTGAATGCTGGCTCCCTGCTGATAATGGTTTCGCTCGCCGGCAGTGTGAAGAAACGCTGCGAAACCGTCAGACTGAAAGTGTTAAGGGTGCTCTGGGCACAGACTGCGAGCATCTTGAAGCACTAGATCGTGTAGGAGTAGAGCGAATCGCTGGCCTGGAAACCTTGCCATTGCCACATATGTGTGATACAAAAATAAAGTTTACTGGAAGCAGAGCATATATCATTCATTTCTAAAGGGGTCATACAAAGCATTTATATACTGTAGCAACTATTAGAAATGAAAACTTCCTCACCTATTGAACAAGAGCATTTATTGAAACTGGAATGCCAGAAATGGATTCTGATATCAGGAAGTTAGGGATGGTATGGCCCACCAACATTTCAATTTGTATTGACTATTTGGTGTGGATATTTGGCTTGCAGGTAATGAGGAAGTAGGATAGATACTGTTATTCCCAAATGCTAGAACAACTATCAAGAGTAAAGTCTGTTTAACCGTATGCCATCCCTAGCTGTCCGTACCATCTGCGCATCCGTCTGAAGAATCCCACCTTTAGAAACAAATTGTTGAAAAACAGCCTAAGAAGGTGAAAAAGTTCACGCTGAACTTCATACATGACTAATTTGGAAAGATCTACATTGGCTATACATACACAAAATCACACTCCTCATAAAAAGTGCAAGGGAGAATCGTCTCACAATTGATTTCGGTGGAGTTTGATGTTAGCATGTTACTAATAAAATGCGTTTCAAATGCATTGACCACTTCTGTTTAGATGTCCTTCTTACTTTCCTCTCAATGCACCGCTTGGGTAACTTTGGCTGAACATAGCATTCAAATGGTGCATACATAATTACGTATTAGGTCAGTAGGTGGACAGAAAGCAGTCTAATGTGGCTCTGCGAACACATTTGACAACATGATCATCTACATTAAGAAAGCGATCCATTACACCTATGTTTATTCATCCATTTGAGATCAGCTCAATGAAAACATACTAATTCCAGATGTCAACAGGGCCTATGATAACACGATACACAGTGGAAAAATACATAGCGCACATAAGTACTACAGTCAGATTTATTTAGGTTGCACTATATTTATTGTTCATTTTAACTTTTAAATTAATTTATTTTATATGCAATACTCTACTCCGCTGTCTTGGAATAATGTTTTCACTGAGCTCTTGATGGATTTTGGGATTATCATCTCTGTGAAGCAAGTTTTGGAAAAGACCTGCTGGAAATTGTAGACATACATATTTTTTTGTGGGAACAAGAATTGTCCTGTCACAAGTGGTGCACACATAGACTGTAAAAATAGATGGACGACGCACCTTCACTCTCGTCCATTGTAGAAAAGTGAAGCCGCCAATGTCCCATTATGGCGCTGACGTCTTCCGCTGATTTGGGACAGAGTCTGCGCAGTAGTGAGCGTGAAGTGGAGCCGCGATATTAAGGTCCCACCCTCAATCCCGCAGAAACAGTTAGTACGGTTTACCGCAGAACATTATGTTGTTGTGAAATAAACAGTGATGGAAATGTAGAAATTAAGGTTGAAGCTCCAATCTCCTCCGGAAAATCCTGAAAAAGTTGTTGGTGCCTCAGTGACTGCTTTGCTCAGAGAAGCTGTCAATCACAGCTGTCAATCATGACGTCACACTCCTGTTTTAATAGCATAAAATAACGATCTACAACCAAAATTATTTCCAAAAACGAACACTTAAACTTACATCAGCATGATAAAAACTACATAAAATGACAGAAAACATATTTGGAAAAAAAAAATATTCGTTCATTTGGTGTTTACAATCAGTGTTTAAAATCTGCTGCAGTCGATGGAAACCGTCTGTAAGTGTGTTCGGTTCAGCCTTAGAATGTTTTAGCTAGTCGTTAAGTGTGTCCCAGGCATTAGTGTTTTTGAATTTGATTCATCCGCGCACCATATGAAAAAAGATAAATGTTTGGAAGAAAAAATATGGGCTTTTTAAGTCTCAGACAGAGTGGAATAAAGCTGAGATTGTGCTTTCAGGCGCAAATGATTTCAGCCACTTGAAGTTTTGAATGGGAGCCTGGTCTGATGGTGTTAGATTTACCCCCGAGCCTGAAACTCAACGAGCTGGAATGGGCCGCCACTGTGGCAATCACTCCACTCACACACTGTGATGAAAAGTCCCGTTTACTGCCGCTATTTCTACAGCCAGTAAAGAGAGATTAAAAACCTCCTTTTGACGTACAGCCGACTGCGAGTTTGCCAGGCTTGTTTTAAAAGGTGTTGTACACTGTATAAGTTGGCTGATGGATTACCTCAGGGCTACATTACCGTGTGGAGTGTGAACAATAGCACATGGGGGACCACCCTGACCCAAATCACAATTTCATGTAGTTTGACGAGCATTCATCACAACGCTGAGTGCGCTTCAAAGGAAAATAACCAAATGCGAGACATTTTCCGAGATCATGAAGTAATGACAACTCCATATTTGCTACATGTACGCGTTACTTCGAGGTGAATGTTGGGGCACGCATACATTTGCATTCATTTGCATGTTTAAGGTGTGCGGGGACACTGGCAGTCCTTTACAGACAAAGCTGATAAATCAAAATGAAGGGGGCTCTTAAAACAAGTGCAGCGGTTTGGTTACCGCGGTGATACAACCGTTCAGTCGGATAGGAGGAGAGCTCTTAATTACCTATGAATATTTATAAGTTAGTCCTCTGAAGACCAAACCCTGGGAATATAATGGGTCGGACCAGCTGAGGCTGATGCGCCTTCTCCCGTTTTTTCGAGAACTCGTGGCACTCAGCTGAAGGTGATGTTATATGGAAACACCAACCTCCAATGAAGCACTAACAGCTTTCTGGAAGCTTTTTTTGTAATTGGCTTCAATTGGGCCATTAAAGCTGATGAAGTTGATCTCCGTTTCAAAACCTAGTGTGAGCTGCCTTGCCTGTCTACCTTTTAAGGCAGGAACTGAAATGGAACATTGTAATTGGCTGATTTGTGTATTCTATTCATATTCTATTTTATATATATTTTTTAGCTGAGGTCTTGATTGTAGTACTCTTTATCCCAATTGGCGTAGTTGTTTTACCACCTCTGAAATCCCTTTTCCCTTTTTTTTGGCAATATTTACACACTGTTTAGGCCACTGTAAGTAATGCTGCCTTCGGTAGCCAAAATCTTGCCAATATCTAACACTGTCATTTTTAAGGTTATGTTAGCTAATAGAAAGTAGATAGTTTTGAAAAGAACTGGATTGCAATTGGAATGCATCAAGATTGGAATTGGAAGTATGGCATGGCCACTTTTCATGATTCAGTCAATTCCCAATGGATACAATCAAGTCTAGCCCTACATTTCTTGTTGAAAATCCTGTTTTACCTGGAAATATGTCACATTAAATGTAAAATGGTTTATAAATGCTGTGCTGACTCTAAATATGTTGCTAAATTGTTCCAATCAAGACTCGGGGTATTGAGAAGGCAAAGACTTGCCCTTTTTAAATATCTTCTTGGTTATCTCCACCACAAAAATTCCTTGTGCTTGCTTTAGACTGATGGGTACTTGGCCGCTGTGAATTTAAGGTCACATAGGGGGTGCTCTTCAACCTTAATGTCAAGATGAAAAAGAAATAGCCACAAATCTTTTCCTCCCTATTGTGACGTACAGTACATCCGAGTGTAACGGATTATCTAAAAAATAGTACAAATGTGGAGCGAGGGATTGGTTCTTCTATGCAATGGTTGTTGTGTTGAGATGTGGGTGTTGCACTCTAAAGTGGAGGTAGATGAACGTGAGCTTGCAGTGACGGGGTTTAAGTGCACTAATGATTGGAGAAGTTTGGCATAAGTTACCAGAAAGAAGTCTGGTTTTCACCAGGAAATCCATTTATCACATTTTGATTAAACATTGCAAAATCAATCACTCAACCAACAAACAACAAACAAACAACAAACAAACCAACAAACAAAAATGAAATGTAGGCATGGATGAATTGTTCACAATAAGATCTGTAATGCATTTACAAAATAGAGATACAGTACATTTTCATAGAAGAGGTGACTTCTCATTTTAAAATGATATGTATGACACCTTTTATTCTTGTAGACTTCATAGATGCAGGCATAGGAAGTCCACAAGACAACTCTTAACTGTTGTAATGAAGTTTACCACTGCAGAACATCCCACTGCTTTTCTGTCCACCTATCAAACGATCCTAATGCAGTCACATCTTCACTGCTGTGCTTTAAGCGTCTTTCGGCTATTAATAATCCCTTCCATTTGGCTTTTCAGTCCTGATTTTAAATCAGATCAGAGCCCTATAATAACTCTCTCAGCCTAATTGTTTTTCTTTTAATTTAAAGCGTGCCAGAGCAGAACGGTAAAAGAGAGACAGATAGCATTGTTAATGAATCCTGATCCCCTGATCCAAGACACAGATGCATGAATGAGGGATGCTGAGACGTTTCTAGATTTGTTTTACTCTATGTGCTTTGATTAGATTTTTGTACTTTCCTGTCCCCTTTTTGATTGAATAAAGTCATAACGTTCTGCTGTAATTTTTAGCGGCATCTAGTGGTGGGGTTGCGAATTGCAACCAACAGAAGTTACGTTGGCCGACAGGAAATGATGTCGTCATCTGAGACAGCAGAGAGTAGCCAGTTAAGCAATGAGGTTTCTTTACCAAGATAAATTAAGAAATTAGGTTTACTTGATTATTCAGTAAAAAGATTTGTTATTCATTGTGTCAGTGTTTTATTCACTGACTTTAGCTAGCTTCTTTGCACGAAGAACAACATAGTGACGAAACGCATTTGTCCTTTTAGGGCCACTGTAGAAACATGTCGGCGCAAAATGGCCATTTCAATGTAAGGGGACCCGTGGTGTATGTAGATAGAATGGCTCATTCTGGTAATACAAACATACCGGTTCATTATGTAAGGTCTTTACTATCCTCCAAAATATTACACAATGCACCTTTAATGATGCTGGTAGTGAAAATAACCGTACTCAGCAGTAGTGCTAAAGTGCTCGCTGGTTTTTCATCTCTTATCATAATTCTGTAGAGATTGATGGCTGTCAAACCCAGTGTGATGTCGCTGCAGAGCTGGACAGAGTGGGCGTATTGATTGACAGCTCCTGACACTGCTCTGAGATTTCCCCCTCTATAGTCCTGGTGGCCTTTTGCGAGGTTTTAATGTTTGAGCTCTCCGTACACGCTCATCCATGCATAAAGTCCCAACAGTCACTCATGGAGAAGCACTTGATCTGACTGCATCAGTAAAGTATCTCATTTTCTGTCAGCACTGCTTTAGGTTCAGTATTCTTTGACTCTGGCTTTCGGTGATTGATTAGTTTAGGTAAAGTCACTGAAGATTGCCTTGTAGGAGACCGGAGTTGCTCATTAGCTGTGCATTAAAGTGGCTTCATTAAGTTATGTCTCCTGGTGCCCTGTCTCTCTGACCATATGTGTCTCCATCACACCACATCTGCTACACATACACTCACTTCAACCTCTTGCACGCTACATTAAACAGGTACTTGGAGTTTCGAGATCTCAAGACCAAGATCTTGTTGTCAACGGACCACAATATATCGCAATACAAAACACAACAATGTGTATCGTGGATAGTTCACCCAAAATAAAATGACTGTGCGAGAAAAAAATTCAAGTTTTCAGAGTTTGTGTCATTACTACATTAAACTATTATGTATAATGTTGAATATAATGTATAATAATGCAATGGGGGAATATTTGTGGGTCCTGATAATGCCAAATGTCTGATGTTACCAGTAAAAAGTGGCCTACATTTATTTTAAATATATCTAGTCAGTGACAGAGATCAAGCATATTAGTCTAAAATAATTCTGTATTTTCAGCTTCAGAATCATGAATATTGTTATTCTTGTGTCTCTATTGTCCTGTGCATTGGATTTCCAGCACCAAGTCCAAGCCTATTCATTTACACCCACAATGTAACACCAAATGTAGCATTTTAATCAACAGTACATTTTTTTTGTTAACCTTTTATCATACGTCTTGGAATATCGCAATAATATCGTATTGTGAACTCCGGATCGTGATATGTATCGAATCGTGACTTGAGGGTATTGTTACACCCCTATGGACCATTGACATTTTTCTTGTGTGTTTGCAGATTGGCCAGTTGGTGTTCAAGGGCATGAAGAAGTTGAACAGAATCCAGTCTATAGTGTTCGAGACCGCTTACAACACCAATGAAAACCTGCTCATCTGCGCGCCCACCGGTGCCGGCAAAACCAACATTGCCATGCTCACCGTCCTGCACGAGATCCGCCAGAACCTGCAGCCCGGGGGAGTCATACGCAAGGACCAGTTTAAGGTAAATGCACACTCGCAGAGACAATATTGTTGAGTGAGCTATTGGCTTTCTGGCAGCCAATAACTCATTTCCGCACCAGCGTCACGTACTGCACAACCTGATTGGGTGCGTTTGTTTAGTTTATGTCAAGCAAGGATAGACTTGAGCATTAAATATGTGTCAAGAAGTTTTACCACAGTTTGGAGATGTAAACGGATGCATTGTCTCGTGAAGCGCATTTTCACATGCGTGCATGTCAGCTTCAACGATGATAGACAGTCTTCATACATCACCATTAAACTCTTACTTTAAGCAGCCAGCTTCATATTTCTTTGTAAATTGTTATTTGTACTGGTTGCCAGGGAACAAATGGTACTCCGGTGTTTTCTCATTTATCATGTCTTGTCTCTCTCCGTCTCTCTTTCTTGCCTCTATAGATTGTATACGTTGCTCCTATGAAGGCCCTGGCTGCTGAGATGACTAATTACTTCAGTAAGCGATTGGAGCCTCTGGGAATCGCTGTCAAGGAGCTGACGGGAGACATGCAGCTGACCAAAGGAGAAATCCTCCGCACTCAGGTAACAAATGCTAACGGATGCACCTATGGCTATAATAAAATTGGACGTTGTCTGGTGGCAGCTAGACTTTGTTCGCTTCACTAGACTTGTACTTGGCTAATCCCAACCCCAACTCATCAGTGGCTTCATCTGTTGTCTGATGCTCGGGGATGGTCATACATCATGATGCCATGAGCCTCGATTTCCTGAGAAAAGCCTGGTGTAAAGATGGGGAGGATGGTGTAATGTAGGTGTTAAAGGTCTCAAGTGGTAGCAGAAATGTGGGTAGGGTTAAACGGGTGCTATTATGCTTTTTCTTCAGGGTGTAATGTTGCTCTTTAAGCATGAAAAGGTCTGCAAAGTTACATAGCACAAAGTCACTCCAAAGGGAGCTAGTCTCTATATTAGTAAGCACTGTTTTTGAACGCTTCCATTGTAGCCTTGAGTTTTCTTCAGGGAACAAACACGTCACAATATTCCAACATTTCAGTAATTACTCCCCAAGGCAATGCAGAATGAAGGGGCGGAGCCTGGTTGAGTTAGTTAGTAGTGTGTTGAAACTGGCGGTTATGGTAAGGGGCGGGACATTTCCCAATCAAGCTTGAAGCTGTTGACCAATCACAACACACTGATCCAGTCGACCAATCAGAGCACAGTGTGCTTTTCAGAAGGAGGGGCTTCATAGAGACAGGAACTAAACAGAGCGTTACTGACAGACTGGGAAGAGAGGAGCCGCAACAGTGGGAAAAATTATGTGTTTAACATTCAAGCATGAAACCCTATTTTAGAAGATCCCAAAAACAAAATCAAGACTTTGAAAAAGAGCATAGTAGGTCCCCTTTAAATTCTGCAAGGGTTGATCCTGGACCATGATGAAGATGCTTACTCCAGATGGAATGAGCCTGTAATATGCCTAAAATGGTCACTTAAATTGTTTAGACTTCAGCTGTATGTTAAATAAAGATTCCAACACAGTTGTCAATCTGCGAACCCTTCACATTTGACAATGATTTCATTGCACATATTAAACGACTTTTCACAATAACTGCTTGTCTCTCCATAATCCAAATTCATAATCCTCTCCATCTCTAAACCTCCATATTATTGTCCTAAAACAAATTACAAATTGCTCTGAAAATAGGTGTATAGCCAATCCTGCTTGATAGACTCCATGAGGCCATGCTCCTATAAAGCACTTATGTCTCACTGATCAATATTATTGTACAATTGAGACACATTTGTAATGCTGCAGCGTACACACAGTTCCGGGCCAGCAGTTTCAGGACGGAAGTGTGTATTCGTGACAAGCAGTGAAGAACATAGAATATAAGCAGTAATACGATGGTCCTTACCCTTATACAAGCTCCTAAGGACGTCAAACTGATGATCTAAATTTATTGACGAGTCATGTGATACTTTGCTTTTAAACACCTGGTCCTATGGATTAGTGTGATTATCAAATTGCATGCAATTTAATTAAATATGTTTTCCTTTTTTGTTGCTGTTTTTCCGTCAAAATAAAAGTTTGATGATTTTACCAGTTAAAAATGAAGAAATTAAGGCAGCCATAAATAGTAGAATTGTAATTTTATAATTATATTTTAAAGTAAAATAAAATATTATTATATTTCTTAAATTCTCAGTTTTATTTTACAAAGAAATATTACGATAGTAATATTTAAATAAAAGTTAGGCCTAATGTTACAATAGTAATATTGTAGTAATAGTAATATTTCAATAGTAATAGCAATAGTAATATTTCTTATTTTGTTTTTAAGTACTTATTATATTTTTATTTAGTAATAAAAATAGTAACAATAATATAATAATTATTATTATTATAACTTTTTCATAGCCATGTTGATATATAAACACAAAATTTGTTAGAAAGAGTCCTTTTCAAGACACTTAAAAGCTTAAAATCTCAAGTGGGCTGTTACTGCTGTTGTCAGAGTTAGGCCGTGTGTCCACCAAAGCGTTTTTTCACGTGGCTGGCATATTTTTTCAATTGTTTTCAATGGGAGCGCCGCGTTTTTAAAATGCTATGAGCATAACGAGGCACTGAGCGTTTTTTTTTTTTTTTTATGCTGAAGCGCTGAGCGCTCTGTGTTTTTTACAGGTCGCCGAGAGTTGAATAATGTTCAACTTTGGGTAAAACGCAGCGCTCATCACTGTCACTTTTTACCCAACCGTCCAATCACAGTGGAGGAGGGGCGGGACTAATACCACACCGACCAACCAGCAGAGTGCCTAGCGTTTTCAGCTGGCTAAAAACGCTTTGGTGGACACACGGCCTTATGCTTGTTTCTTGTGGTTCAGTTTAGTCCTGATTAATCTCTAGTTTATTCCCTTGCTTACTGATTACGTTCACCTGCCAATCATTAAGTCTCCCTGTGTATTTAAACCCTTAGTTTTGTCTGTTCAGGGTTTTGTGTTGTCTCTTTGTAACATGGTTGTGTTTCAACTGTATTTCAGTTTTTCTCCTGCATGTTCCTTGGAAGACTAATAATTAAATACATTTTTGTTATACTTTCCTGCGTCGCGCGCTCAATACAGCCACAGTTTGTGACAGAACAAGACACTTAGATTTGGCTTTATTTGGGCCGTTTTTTCTCCCCCCTCGCCAATGGACCTGCCAGCCGTCCAACTTCTGGTGCGCCTAACAAACTATCCGGACTGCCCGCTCGGTCCATGGCACACCTCCCGGTGAACGGTCCTCTGGGAGATCTCACCGCAAATGTGGAGTGGATGCTGGTGAATAATGGAACAGCATTCACCATCTGCCCTGCTGAGGATGACATCACCAGCCCCACTCCGGGCCCAGAGCCCACCCACACACTGCACAGAGCTAACGCCAGAGCCCACCGCGGCCAGCTGCGATACATGAGCCAGATAAGAGGACTGAGCCAACCGTCGACCCAGAGCCCGAGCCCCACAGAGACTGACCCGGTGCGTCAGCTGGCAACACCATCCCAGTGGGAGTGGGAGTGGAGTAGGAGGGCATGGAATAGAGCCCCGTCCTGGGAATTATAATGAGGAAATGGAAGAGGATATTTCCTTGAGTCTCCTGTCGCAGCTCCAAGTCTCCTGTGTCTCAACTGGTCCCGACCAGCTCAAAGTCTCCGGTGTTTCTAAGCCTCCCTTTCCCACCTCCTCTTCCAATAACAGGCAGTTCCTCTGTCCCGCCTCTGCTGTTTCCATTTAGTCCCTTGGTTCCTCCTTTGACTCCACTCTGCTCCCTGGATCCGCCTCAGTCATTCCAGTCTCTGGCTCCGCCTTCAGCCTCCAAGCCCATCACTCTACCTCGGCTCATAAACCAGTCTGCTCCACTTTGGCTCCTCCCTCCCTCAGCTCCACCTGGGACCATCTCCCTTACGGCTCCTCTGGGCTCCCTCATCCCTCTGGTTACACCTTGGTCAGACGTTGCTCTCTCTACGTCCCGGACCTCAGGGTCTCCAGCTGCGCCTCGATCCTCCACCCCTTCAGCTCCATCGGGCTCCACCTTATTAGTCCCTAGTCTGTTCCCTTGGTTACTGATTACGTTCACCTGTCAATCATTATGTCTCCCTGTGTATTCAAACCCTTAGTTCTGTCTGTTCATGGATCCGTTTCGTCTGTGTAACGTGTTTGTGTTTCTAGTGGATTTCTGTTTTTCTCTTCAACTTCAACTTTTATTTATTCATATAGCACATTTAAAAGCAATGTTGTTGCCCAAAGTGCTTCACAGTTATAACTAAAAACAATAAAACATACATATATAAAACATTTACAGAGCAAAGCAAATGAAGGCATGACTACACACTCTTAGACATACCCCTCACACAACTTGTATAGTGAGATCAGTGTAGAGAGAAAGAAAACTAAATAAAAATAAGTTATTACTAAAAAGCTAAGTTAAAAAGATATGATTTTGTTATACTTGCCTGCTTTGTGTACCCAAGACAGCCACAGTTTGTGACAGATGAATTTAGAAATTGAATAAAACATGGAAATATCTTGATCTTGTGTTAACAACAGACTTTATTTCAGGCATATAACCAAAACCCATTTACTTTGGGGTGATGGAATTGGAAGTTCAAAAATGCTGACTTATATCCTGGTTTTAGGTGTAACTTTAGCAGATGGTCCCTTAAAGCAGTGGTCTCAAACTCAATTCCTGGAGGGCCACAGCTCTGCACAGTTTAGCTCCAACCAGCTCCAACTCACACCTGCAAGGAAGTTTCTAATAATCCTGAAGACCTTGATTAGCTGGATCAGGTGTGTTTGATTAGGGTTGGAGCAAAACTGTGCAGAGCTGTGGCCCTCCAGGAATTGAGTTTGAGATCACTGCCTTAAAGGGACCTATTATCATAAGCAGTGTCTCAGAACCATCCATTTTCAGTGTCTGTGCAATGTGACGTCACAAAAGCTTAGGCTCCGCCCACAACTGCTGTCAGACTCCTCCCTATTAGCTTAGCTCCTCCCCTGAGTGAGCTGTACACAGTCCACCGTATTCATCTTCTCATCAGAGCATTTAAGTTATTTAGTCAAGAGCAGTGAGTGATTTTCTTTTTTTCTTTTGTTGTTTGATTCATATTAACAGCAATATAGCGGTAGGTGCTGTATATTACGCTGCTTTCACTTTAATACTTATGCGATTTTTTTACTTGCTGTTTACGTTCACAGACATACGTTCACAGTCACTAGCGACTGTGTTTATGTGAACTGTATGTTTTTGACAGTTTAAGCGCAATTAGTTTAATACTCACGGGAGTGGCCGCCAGACAGCTCTCTGTGCGCGTGCCCCGGGTGTGTGCGCTCTGAAAACCACATATCAGAAGTTTAGACTGACATGGCTTTAAAATGCATGCAGAAAATAAACTTTCATGATGATGAATAACTGAAGAAACTTCACAGACACACTCTGGGGACACCTTAGACTTATATTACATCTTGTAAAAAGGGGCATAATAGATTCTCTTTAATGTGTTAGTTGGCTACAATGGGGGAATTGTGGATGTTCTTATGATGGTGTTAAAGCACACATTTTCTTAATTTTTGCTATAAGTTCAGTTGCACGTTTTGTGCCATCATCACATTTTCTCTCTGCCCAAAATCACTCTTCCAGGAAGGAAACGTCCAGGGGGATTTTAAGGGTGTGAATTGCATAAATAGAGCATGTACCTCATATTAAAGAGTTGTGAGTTGTGAATATAGAGAGTTGTGAAAATAAAGTCCTCTTGACTTCTGCTGGCTGAATGAAAACCTTCACAGACATTTTGAACATTTGTACATGCTTTAAAAAAACCTTCAAATTAGTTGTGGCTTCCTTCCATAACCATGTTTTTTTTCACAAATTCGACTCCTTTTTTTTTTCTCTCATATTACTTTCCCTGTAGATTCATGCATTAATGAATAGAAGGAGACTTCTAAGAGCACTTAATTGTTAAAACAAGAGTGAGGAGATGAAGAATAGATTTAGAGGATTGTAGAGAACAGGAAGAAGTCATGGGTCAAGTGGTGTGAGGAGTGTAATATCAATGCCTGTATAAAAGGGAAATGATCCTCGTTTTTTTTTTTGTCCCAAAGGAAGCTCGCCTTCTTCTGACCATATCAATTGAGCGCCCTCGCTGTACTTCCCGAACAGCAGAGCGAACAAAGCAAAAATGGAGAGATATGAAGCGAGGAGACGTGTTGTAGAATAATAAGGCATCATCACACCCTCTCTCTGGCTGAAAGCAGTGCTTTACTGCCCCCTCAGCCCTGTGTCTTTTAGACAGTGGCAGGCTTGCACAACAGTTCTTTAAAAAATGACCATCTCCGCAGTGGTTAGCTGGGAGAATATCAAGTATCTTGCCTATTTTTGCAGCGTTGGAGATGTCTCTGAGGTGTCTGGTAGACGCTGAGACAGGAAAAACAAGTGGTCATTACTGGCAGACCTCACAGTTTGGCTCGTGGAGACACGGTGTCATAGTGCGTGCCTACTTTTTGTCTATGCACGCTGTGTTTTAACCGTTATTTTAGTTAATTGCACAAAAGGACATGGGAAACATAAGGTGTTGTGTTGTGTCTTATCAAGGCTCTCGAGGTGGTCATTAGATATTGATTGGGGGTTAACATCGGAGCTTTTTCTTCCAGCACTGCTCAAAGTTAACAGCAGGTTACAACCTAACCATTTTATTATTTAGTGTGCCTTTCCTTTAATCATGGTGAATGTCTGTTTTCTTTTGTTTTTCTCTTAATCTTTTTCTCATTCTCCTCTCTCTCATCCATTCAGATACCCCAACACAAACTACACCAATATCTATGTGTAGCCTAAAATCACCCAATATATGCATGGCTACCACTACCCCAATACACATATACCAACCCTATCATCCGCCAATACACGCATGCATCCAATGAGATCACTTCAGTACACACACACACACACACACACACACACACACACACACACACACACACACACACACACACACACACACACACACACACACACACACACACACACACACATCTACCCCAACATCTACAGTATATGTAGCCTAACATCACCCAATATATGCATGGTTACCACTACCCCAATACACATATACCAACCCTATCATCCGCCAATACACACATGCATCCAATGAGATCACTTCATTGCACACACACACACACACACACACACACACACACACACACACACACACACACACACACACACACACACACACACACACACACACACATCTACCCCAACCTCTACAGTATATGTAGCCTAACATCACCCAATATATGCATGGTTACCACTACCCCAATACACATATACCAGCCCTATCATCCGCCTCATTGGATGCATAATACACATATGCATCCAATGAGATCACTTCAGCGCACACACACACGCACACACACACCTACCCCAACATCACCCCCTCCCAGTGCTTCTTTTAGAGAGCTTGTCATTTTCTGCTGCTTGGATCATAGCACTTTGTCTTCTTATTTTCTTGTTGCTATAGTAACCACTGTACAGTAAAATGCCTAATACAGAGAACACACAGCTGTTCAAATAACCTTATTGAAGACTAAATTTGTGCTGTCAGAAGCGGTGCTGACATTTAAATAAGAGACTGTAGGTTATACGATGGAAAAGATAGATGCTGGCCCAGGTAATTAAATTATCTAGTAATCAAAATAACTTTGATCATAAGTATAATGAATTATTTAGAAAGGGATGCTGTAATGGTAACTAAAATGATCGATTTTTTTTAAATCGATTTTTATTATTTACAAAATAATCGGCCAAAGTACTTGCATTTCTGAGGATTCAAGTCTAAGCCCACCCAGACGGTTGTGGGAGTAATGTAATATGCTAATTTAAGCTAATCAGGGAGGTGAATGATATTTATTCTATTGATTCTTCTAAGCCCTGGAGATGTGAGTAGATCCTCAGCAGAAATGGGAATGTCACAGAGAAACTTAACTTGCTTTATGGAAATTCTGTTAAAAACCAACAAATAGGACACATACATTTTGACCAAATTGGTGATTACCAAATAACGTTTTTCAGTTCGTCCCATGGGAGTCCTGGGGAAAGACGTGAGTATTTGAGCAGAGAATTGAGATTCCGAGTGAAGTCTAGAGTATTTTATGGGATATTGTTTAAATTGGGTGACAAGATCATGAGAGTGCAGGCTGAAAAAAGGTCTTGCCATAGCAGTTCTAGTCTTATCAGTGAGTATAAAATACACCGAGCATTACTGACCGAATATTTCACTGACAGATAAAACAGAGCACATCCGATTATTTACAATCCAGCCTGTCAAAGTGACAGGTAATTATGATTTGTAGTGTAACCTCTGACCGAGAAGCTCACATTAACACACTAATGTTTTGATAGTGCCACAGTGTTTACACTTTTCAGGAAAAACAGTCCACAAATGGCTCTTGTCAGAAATTGTTAATTGTCTTTTCATTTTAAGCTTGGGTTGAAAAAAGGATTTTAACCTCAAAAAGAATTATGCACTTCAGTTTAAAATAATGTTTTGCAAATTTAGAAAGCGCAGTTCTCTTTTCCTATTGAGGTTCTTCTGTGTTTATACACTTTAATTAGCACTTCAGTGAGTTCATGCAGTGACTTATCCATGGGTACGAGGAGCCATTTAACTACAGTCAAACCAAAATTATTCAGACACCTTCAACATTTCTCACAATATCAGTTTATTCGCTATAGTATTGGAAATGGTAATAAAATATGACAAGAACTCAGAGTTATCAAATCAGTTGATATTTCACTGGTTTTGTCCATCCTTCTGTTAGACTGTCTCACACATTAATTATGTTGAATATCTGTCAGCTGTTAAATTTAACTACACAATTAGATAATGCCAGTTTAGTTCAACCAATTACCAAGCAATGCTTCATTTTGTTTGTGGTGTAAAAAGGTCGCATTAGCAATTAAAGAGAAAATTCTTAAGCAAAACATGGTCAGGTCAAAGTGTCTGAATCATTTTTGGTCTGAAATTTGTATACATTTTACTGGTAGTCACTGTATGAAGACTTTTTGGGTATAATATGTCACAGTTTACTTTATTTTGCGATCCTCACTTACATAAATGAACTATAGTGTCTTACACCCACTACTAAAAAAAATATAAAAATATGTCTGGTGACTGAATAATTTTTGGTTTGACTGTATATGCCTATTCTGCATGAATCGGTGGGCGGGGCTAAAGAGACGATGATGTAGAAGTAGGCATTGATCTCCTGCAGAGGGTGTCTTTCCTCGCACTATGATGTAATAATGTGACAAAATCCAAAGCCAGTCGTTTTCTGAGCTTGGTTTCAGTAAAAGCTGTTTTTGGACTAACAAGGAAGTTATATTATAGTACAATGTCAAAAGATCAAGAGACTTGATATCTCAATTCATGACCCCATTAAGAAATGCATTTATGTGGTTATTTTTAAGAATTTACATTCAGTAATAGTAAATGAAATTAGAAAAAGTCAAGTATAGTACTCAACACTATACTACACAATTGGCTTTAGCTGTATTCTACTGTTTGTAGGAATTATTATATTTAGGAAAATCCAATAAATACGAAAAATTTTGTCTAACACCGTGTCCTAACCAGACGCAGTGCGATAAGATTCCAGCGACAAATAATTTGTCTGTCTACACTAGATGCGACGCGACTGCGAAATGCGTCAAAATCAAATAAAACCCACAGCCAATCAGAACAGCGTGTGGGCGGAGTCTCGCGGCGAGTGCACAGCACCAGAGAGTAATCCTGGCGGCACTCGCAAGAAAATGGATAAGTAGCGACATAATCAAATTCAAAAATATTACACCATTTAAACATTATTAAAAATACAAAGGCTACTGAGTTACTAAAACAATCTTTGTCAAAGAATACACTTGTTTGTTCACATTTTGAACGTTCTTGTTTCCATTTGTTTCATTTCAAGATCTGACGTGAATTATCCATTGTTGCTTTTACAGCTACAAAGCTGAAGCACTAAATGATATTCAAAGTCACATTACACGCTTTTAACATTAAATAAAGCACATAAACAGTACCTGAGATTATCATTGCCACACTTTGTGTTTGTTGTTCCAGCGAGACATCGCAGAAAAATAGAAACCGTTTCTAAAATAGAATCATTGCGTGTCGCCGTCGCGGCTGGTTAGGACAAGCACTCTGATAAACATGGAAAAGATGCTTTTTATCACACGTCGCGCCGTCGCGTGTAGTTAGGACAACAGTGTAAGGGAGACTCGCAAAATAAGAATTTCATTGTGTGGTCAAAACCGTGGTGTTTTACTGTGCATATGATAATAAATATATATTTTATCTTGTACATAATGATACAGGAAGGGAAAGTAGGGGAAAGTGGAAAACCAAGACTTAAACACCACATTTGGTGACAACTCTTGAGTGGCACTGATTTACCAATCCAGTTGCAGGATGTCTCTTGAGCTTTGAGTCTTGTGTGATGCTGGTGCTCCAATAACACCTGTGCCCTGCCTAGAGCGACTCTGCAGATATATCTCCAGTGCGATGGCCGAGTAAACCGCTCCAGTGATTATGATGGGAGCGCAGGTTCCTGTTCTACAAATTGGAGAGATCTAGTTTTGTCAAGGCACACATGTCGTTTGGGATAAGCTATTTACTTTAGCACCCAAAGAACTTCACACTGAAAGCTTGACAAGCAGTCTGTCCCGAAAGTAGGAGACATGCATTTGCAGCACACTCATGCCACTCAGATGCACATAGGAATAACTTTGTAGAAACTCATGCATACACACAATCACACACAATTATTGCAGTTAAACGTGGACACAGATTTTTCTGCAGAAATAAATAGAATTTTTCTTTAGTCACATTGCTACCTTGTTATATTGTTGTATTTATTTAAGTATTATGGGGTGTCACATTTCCATGGGGGAGGTAGTGTTGTTTCTCTCATGATGCAAAAGTAGAGCAGTTACGTATTGACATTTTTGTTGTTGTTGTTGTTGACACTTATTCAGGACATGGTCAATGAAGTTCATTAGAAAAGGAGGATTGATTATCAATTTGTGTTTTTTTTTTTTTTTTTTTTTACATTATTTTCAGCTGTTCAGTTTTAATGCTTTTGAATGTATGTTTTTCTTCATGATACTCACTTTGACGCTGCTTGAGTAGCTGATGCTGTGGAAACACTGGCCAGGTGTCACGATTACCTGCAGTTCATGTACAATCATGACAATCATGTGAGCAGCATGTATGTACAAGTTTGTATTTTTGAGAATTTATGTTTTTGCATGGTTAGTGAAAAAAAGTCACTGAAATAAGTCACTGTTTGTGTCAGAAAGGCCGTATGCGAAGGAGTGACAATGGCCATGAATATTAATGTTTCACACATATGAAAACCCTCTCCGAATGGGCTTATCAAAGTGAACGAGGCGGTGAGGAGATTACAAGAAGGTCTTTTTTGGATTGTTTGTATTTTATTTACAGCTCAACATAATCAAAATATATAATGAAGGTCAAAGGCACATTATTGATCACACTAATCTAAACACAGAGACTTAAACAGTCACACACCTTTGTGTCATTCCTGAAACACTTGCTGTTCAACTGTAGAAATAAGTGAATCCTGGCATTTCCAAGGTGTTTGTTTTTTTCTTTTGCCATGCACAAAAAAAAAAAAAAAAAAAAACCTTTGGAAACGTTCTAAACAAATAGAGTCCAAACAATATTGGAAAATATTGAACTGTCATGCATGCATTGAATTGTACATCTACAGCTGAATTTGTCTAAGTTGCACTACAAATAGCTGAAAGATATTTTTCTGAACAAGTATGAAATGGATGTGTGTAGTTGACATCCATTTCATCCACATCCATCAGTTTTAAGGTGCAACAACTGATGGATGTTTCATCCACATCCATCAGTTTTAAGGTTTCCAAACATAGTTATGGATGGATTGGATGGATCATTGTTCCAGCCACTGCTCTTGCATCCAAACAGTCCTAATAAAATGTTTTTGCCAGTTAAAACATTGGGGATTAGTCTCAAGTTGTGTTTTCGGTTCATTTTGGTGACACATTTCAGAAAGAAGTTCACAGAGACTGAGACGGCAGAAAGTGCACCCTGTTTGTTTTCTTTATTATATACAGTCAAACCAAAAATTATTCAGACACCAGATATAATTTGTGATATTTTTTACTAGTGGGTGCAGGACACTATAGTTCATTTATGTAAGTGAGGATCGCAAAATAAATTAAACTGTGACATATTATTCCCAAAAAGTCTTCATACAGTGACTACCTGTAACATTTATACAAATTTGGGACCAAAAGTTATTCAGACACTTTGACCTGACCATGTTTTGCTGAAGTGTTTTTTCTTTAATTGCTAATGTGACCTTTTTACACCACAGACTGAACAAAATGAAGCATTGCTTGGTAATTGGTTGAACTAAACTGGCATTATCTAATTGTGTAGTTAAATTTAACAGCTGACAGATATTCAACATAATTAATGTGAGACAGTCTAACAGAAGGATGGACAAAACCAGAGAAATATCCACTGATTTGATAACTCTGAGTTCTTGTCATGTTTTATCACCATTTTCTAAACTATAGCGAATAAACTGTGATAATGTGAGAAATGTTGAAGGTGTCTGAATAAATTTAGGTTCGACTGTATATAATACCTTATATAATATAATATTATAACCTTTTTTTCATCAATAATTCATACAAATAATAATCAGCAAATACTAATTCTAACTGACTAAATGACTAAAATGGCTAAAAGACTAAATCGAACAGACACAACGATTGGAAGAACAATAGTGGAACAGATGAGTCTCTCGTACTAGTAAAGTTGATGCACACCGTCTGCCATGACTAAGTCACATGTTGTTATTGCACTAGAAGCATCACAACCAGCAAACAACCCTCAGCTCCTCTCTGCCACCCACTCCAGTGATGACAGTTGCCATGGGAACTGTGGGAGGAGGGCAAATGTTTTAGCAGCGGCAGAAATGGTGTGTGTGTTTGTGCACAGGTCTGAAGCAGGTGAATATTTGCTGCTTAGCATAACGACAGAGCGACAGAGGCATTTCACAGGCAGTGTGGTAATTAAGACACGAGGATAGACCTGTAACGAGGAGCTGTCTGCCCCCCCGCCCGCACACATTCACCGGAAACATTCTTCCCACAATCCCCAATAAAACCATTCACCCTCTGGTTCAGAGATATCGGGCCAGCACATCGAAACCACGCTAGTTTATTCCAAGGTTATTATAGCTTTGCTTCCCCCCCTACTATTCTTTACTAATTTTCTTTGGTTTAGTTTTAAGAAGTGTTTTTTGTTATTTCATAGACACATTATTATTTTTTAAATTCATATTTTACTCATCATTTTTTTTGCTTGTAGGAATTATAATGAAACTGACAAAGAAACAGCTAAGGAGTCAACATACCATTGACAATAATATTTACATCTACTGTATATTAAGAAAAAAAAAATATTGTACATTTACACTGCATTTGAATCATTTACAGAGTAAAGATAAAATAAAATGACCTCAATGCAAGTTGCGTGCTGACAAAACCCAAACCATCCGAAACTAAAGGGTGATACGGCATATTTTAATAAAGCTTTTAAATGTGGCATTGCATCTTGAATAAGACTTCTTAAGTTGGCAGTGTAAAGATGTTTAAAGATGGGAAAAACCTGCGAGATGAGTGTTTAAAGGGATACTTCACCTCTGGAAAGATGAATGTGTATTTAAAATGGGTCATTTATGTAGAAGAAATGTGAAATTATTTTTGAATTTGGAGCTTTCTAGACTGAGAAAAGCCAGAAAATGTATTTTTGGCTTATGTGGATGAAAGACAACAACTCCCAGAATGCACTTGCTTTGCAGCCCTAGGAGGCCACTCCCAAGCCGCGCCTACCGGTAAGAGAGTGCAGTAAACAACAAGGCTAGGCAACTAGTGAGTCTCCGTGACGAGTCTGCCCAGGATTTCGAGAGCGCCCAAAATGTCCGGGATTCGGCTTTTGCGTTCTACAGTCGCCATTCATTATGTGTACTGTGGCGAGCAGGACGAGGCTGAGGGGCGCGGGAGAACGGCGCGAGGCCGGTGGCGTGATTACTGATGAGCACACCTGTGAGATGCTCTGCTCTCGTATCTCTCACAGAGGAGCGGGAATTTTCTTAGCAATGTTAAAACGCACATCAACCGATCACTTGTTTAGCGTTCATGTAAACACTGCATTCAGATTCACCAATCAGAATGAATTCAGTTAGATTGAAACAAAAGGTGTGCACGTAAACAATGAATGGCGACTGCAGAAAGCAAAAGCCGAATCCCGGACATTTTGGACGATCTCGACGGCCGGACATGTCCGGGAAAAAGAGGATGGTAACCCCTACTACTCAGCTTTCTCCACAGAACAAGAGCCTGCTAGCTTAGCTTCCAAAGAAAGACGGCTGACACTGTGTACATTCTGTGAGTGAGATCCCACCCTCTATGGGCGGGTTGAACACATGCGGGACAGCTCCTCCTACTGGCTGTAGTCTTTAGCCTCTGGCCAAAAAATCCTCCGATGACGCAAAATGACATTTTTGCATCATCTGAGGATTTTTTCCAGACAAAAAATACATAAATCTCTGGTCTCAGGAGGATATGAGGGTGGAAAGCACGGTAATTCGAAAATACTACAGGTTTTCTACTAATACAAAGCTTAATGCTAAATCCTGAAGTATCCCTTTAAATCAGTATCAGCAACCATATTGACACCAGTCTTCTCAAGTCAGATTGTTGATTACAAAAACTGTTATTTTTGTTGCTTATAATTTTAGTTTAGTTTTTCAAGCACTGTTTATAGTTTGGTTTCATTTTAGTCTTTAGTTTAATTCGAATTGATTGGTTTTCAGTTAATAGAAACAATTTTAATCCAGTACAGTACCAGTCATTTCAGTTTTAGTGTACAATAAAAGACTGCTTTGTACCATACGCGTTCGTTTAATCTCCATGCCGGAAAGGTTGACATTAGAAAGATACCATCATAGGAGATTGACATTATCATACACTAGGGGTTTGGTGTGCTGCAGAAAACAAAGTCGGCGTCTATGAAGTAAAATAAGGAATAATTTTTTTTTTTTACCCTCCTGGCTTTGTATTGTAATTAAAATGAGCACTTTAGCTCTGCTACCTGTTTGCCAGCGCTTCCATTTAGATTAGCGGCGGTCTAATTAACGGCAGACGTGCATTTTCCCTTCCAAAGCCAGTCTCTAATGGCTGGGCAGATTGATTTAAATGCAAACGAGAGAGGATTTAATGAACTGCTTTTACTGAAAGTGTTTAATAGGAATTTCAACACTCGCAGACAGGTTGGCAAACAGCTCTCAGACCATTAATTATGCATTGTTGTATATTTCTTCTCTAAAATGTTGGTTAATGGTGTCAAAATAATCATATTTTGTGTCTTGAATGATTGCGCTTTTGAAGATGGCTGACATCGGTGGGAAATCTTCTTTTAGATTTGTGTAATTTAGTTGTCACGAAAACATAACTGGCTCATCATGTGGGCGGCACATGTATGGGTAGTCTTACATTTTTTGGCTGATTAATTTAAAGTCTCATAAGCACGAGAGCTAGATGAATAGTCTACATGCTAATTTTTTTCAGTAATGAATGGTTTCCCAACCCTCAGATTACATACACGACCAGACAGTGACACCAGCATCTCCTTCACTATTGTTGTAGGAATGCCTCTACTTGTCCTAACATCCCACTCCATCACAACACTGGGAAAAACTCCAAGTATTCCCTCACACAGCAGAATATTTATCATTCCTGGAGTATTAAATACAGATTTTCATACACAGTGAAGCTTACTGAATCAAATCAGTAACCACCTGATATCTTCACGACAAAATTTTAAGAGTCATAGAACATATATCAACCAGATGCAGTCAACAACTATGCAGTTGACAACAATGTGACAACTTTTATACATGTGGAATATTATTATACAAACTGTTTGTACAATTTAGTAGAGAGTTTGTACAATTTGTAAATCTTTAGTTCAAATAAATTGGAAAGTCTTTCAGTCTTCTCTGTTAACCCGAAGTAACCCGATTAGGACATAAACAACAAAACTGTACTCGAGTTGTTGAAAAAATACATTTATGTTCAATTCACATTTATTTGTATAGCGCTTTTCACAATACACATCATTTCAAAGCAGCTTTACAGAAAATACATGAGTCCACATTACAATTTAGAGTGATGTGTTTTCAGAGGTGACTAAGTTATGTATTTCAGAAATGTACATATTCAAAATCACAGTTAGCTAAAAATGTATTCACTCAATAATTTATTCCAAAAATGCATTTAAAATTTTGTATAACTGAATATTAATAAATATAAAAAAAACTAAATAAAAAAATGTAAATGTAATGAAGGGTAATCGCATGCGCTCAGTGGATGTTTCTCTCTCACTTGCTGTCTGTTTAGGCTTGTTTAGTGCAAGTCTGCAGAGCCTCAGTACAAAACACAATGGTACACAGTCTCGAGTAAAAAACAGCCAGTTGGTAGAAAAAAAATACATTCTTTACTCTTGTTATAATTATTAACTCATTTAACATTCAATACACATGCATGAAGTGTAAAACAAGAAGGGCATAGTCTAATGAAAACAAGGGAAAAAAAGTGGTTGCGATAGTTGCTTGCAATCTGTGGTTGGCTTTTCAGTATTACAATATTGCATTTATATTGCAATATTGTGTTTATTGCAACAGCCCTAATTGTGACTGTGATATTGGATTTATAGGACAGTTATAGAAACAAGACTTTAATATTTAACTTTTTAGACATATTTGCGACACTGTATGTCCAGTTATTTCGTCTTTCTTCTCTCAGCAACAAGAAGCCAAAGCAGGATCAACCATTGTGTTTGCTAAACGACACACAGACTGACAGCCTGTCTGGAATGCTGTGAACACAGACGAGTGGAGTGATATAAATGGAAATGTTTCAGTGCTGTTATACTAAATATCAGCATCCGTCTGTCTGTCAGTCAAAAGCTGAGCAAGTGTTTTGGACCAAATGGAGTAAAAAGTAAAAGGAGTTTCTCCTAAATGCTTAAAGATGCAATACAACCTCTTGAAATTTTACAATTGCTATGTCAGTACACACGAGAAACTTATCTAATCTTATCTTATATTGTATATTAGAGTAGTGGTTTTCTTTCCACTACTCTAATATACAAAACTTTATTTTTATCAAGAAGTGCAAATACTTTTCTGCCTGCCCTTATTCAGGGTGTCCCCCAGGGTTCGGTACTAAGTCCTCTCCTCTTCGCAATCCATACACTTTTTAGTATCATTAGTTGTCAACTACAACTACTAGAGGTGGGAATATTTTGGAATCTCAAGATTCGATTTAAATCGATTCTCCATTTTGAATTAACAATCCAATTCGATATATGCATAGATGTCAAATCTATGATCAAATCTAAAATCAAATCTATGCATATATCGAATTGAAATTTTATTCAAAATCAAGAATCGAACAGCAGAGAAATGAAAAGCATCTACTGTTAGACCCAATCGAGCGGGAGTTATTTAGTTTAAATTACACCTCATAACTGCGTTAATTTAATCTAGCCTGCTGCCACTCGACATTCACATTCGGCTCTCATCTCACGCACGTCTTTTACATCATTAAAATGAGTGAACATCAAGTGGACAGATATCTATGAAGGGAAGTGACTATCATCTGGATCTGGGCTGCGTTTCCCCAAAGCATCGTAAGCCTAAGTTGATCGTAGAGACCATTGGTGGTAATCATTCTATGATCAATTTAAGCTTACGATGCTTTGGGGAAACGCAGCCCTGATGCAGTGGCTGATCGTTTGGAGTTAGATATATATAATACGTGCCATTGCACTTTCAATATTTATTACTTTAGCCTCAGATACAGGACATGTTCATTCTCTTTTATAGGCGGGTATTTGTTCGTTACCACAGAAACCGCATGCACGTCCACGTTGAACGTGCTTCTTGTATGTAATTGAAGTAGCCTACCTGTACACGGAAAGATCGTAAGAAAAGCTTGACGTGTGCTCGACTAACTAAACTAAACATTATTTAAGGCTATTTCCTATTTGTTAAGATATTGATGGGAATTGCTGATGTCAAGTATAAGCTTCATTCATAAAGCTTCCTAAACTATCTGGTGGGTGATGCACTGTTGCCTTCTTTAAAACCGACATCATCACATTATTAAAGTCCGCGTGAACCGGAAGTTGCAAACGACTTTTCTCCAGTGCTGTGACGTATTTCCCAGTGAAAAGGAATATTGAACAGAGGGCAGGGTTTTACTCTAGCGCTCCTCCTCTCCATCTCTCGCTCATTACAGACTAACGATTTGAGGGGAGTGGTTAAGCGTTTCCCAAACCAAGCCGTCAAACCTACGTCATCAGGGAAGGTCCTCCAATGCAGAGGGGAGGGGCATTTTCAGATTTTGATTAAAGATTACAAAGCCAAAAATGTTTTTTCTGTGTTTTAACTTGCACGGATTAATTGTTCACCACAAGACTAGTAATATGCGCTAACAAAGTAAATAGGGTCCATTTTGATTTCAGTTGGACTTTAAACATTTAGAAAATTGATTTCTGAAATTTGTGAATCGATTCGAATCAGCGGAAGATAGAATTGCGATTCATATGTGAATTGATTTTCCCCCACCCCTAACAACTACTTAGAGACACTGAAATCCTTCAATTTTGTTCACTCACATCTTGTTTGCACCATTTAAAATAATCAGCTGTAATCAACTGTAATTGTATCAATGCTGATAAAACAGAGAGCACAATTTTTGCACTGAGAGACATTTACATTGATATCAACAGAATTCTTCCCTAACCCTGCAAAACCATCAAGAATCTGAGCGTCAGATTTGATGTTTCTCTTTTTTTCTTCTTTTTTTAAAGCCCACATCAGAGCAAAACAAAAATACAACCCCTTATTTCTGGTGCATCTCTACCTCATCAGAGATCTCTGCCCCAAAGCTCAAGACATTGTTTTGTTCAAAAGATGCAGAATTGCATCTTGCTGTAAATTTGACCTAATGCATCTGTACATTCCTGTTCGTTCCACATTTCTCATTCCAGATCCTTTCTATTTGATTTCTGTCGGACTGCACTCTATGGTTTGAAGATGTAATGGCATCTAAACTCTGAAAAGCATGTCCACTCCTGGTTGATAATTGCCTATTTCTTTTGTCTCAGTCTCTCTTTTTCCTTTCTCTTGTTGTTTAGTAATTTGTAACTTAATGGTTGATTGACTGTACATTGATTGTAGCGACCTTACTCATTTATACAGTCATTATTGGATTCTACTTGTGTCCTGCTGTATGTAGATTGCAATTTGAAAGTCATGCCAATGCGGTTGCCCATCCCAAAAGCTGACTGTGTGAACGTAGCTAAATGGTGCACATCTTTCAAACTTGTAACCATGTCACTGGTGTGTCACCTGCTGTTTGAGCATAAGCAACATCTGCAAAGTTACGACGCTCAAAGTTCAAAGCAAAGGGAGATATTTTCTTTTACAGAAATCGTTTTTTAAGGACTACAACAAACGGCTGGTAGGGACTACACGGCATTCCTCCCGGGTTAGTTACATCACCAACCCTAGAATTTACATAAACCCTGCCCCCGGGAACGCGATTTATAGATTATCATGACAGAATATGCTAATCAATGACTAGAAGATAACTACACATAAGCTACATAATTCACCAACTAACCATTCAGAAATGTCCTGTTGCTTCTACATGTTGTCACTTCTTCTTGAGTCTCTCCATCTTTCTGACTCCGGTTTGAACATAAAAGGCTAAAAGTTTTTGGAATTTTCAGTGCATGTCTGTGTGAGTGCAAGATGTTGAAGCTCCGCCCCTGTGCCGGGAGCAGCAGCTCATTTGCATTTAAAGGGACAGACCCAAAACGGTGCGTTTTTGCTCACTCTCAAAAAGTGACAACTTTAACATGCTATATAAAAATATCTCTGGGGTATTTTGAGCTAAAACTTCACATACACACTCTGAGGACATCAGAGACTTATTTTACATCTTGTGAAAAGGGCATTATACCACCCCTTTAAGATTTTGTTGTCAGTATTCTATTAGATGTTCTTGTTTATTTTGCCAACTGTGTGTGCGTTTATGCATACTTAAATTATTTTTTATTTTTTTTATAATAAAAAAAAAAAACTTTCTAGCTGAGTGCACTTTCTGCATTTTAAAGGGCTGATTCAAATGCATGGGATGGAGTGATACCCATGTAAAGCATGTCCGAACTTTTCACTTATTAACCCACAAGATTGTGGTGTGCAGATTGTGTTCAAAGCAGTGTTTAATGCTGTATTTGATTTTTTGATAAAACCACTCATGAATTTGGTGAGTTGTATGAATTGGGGGGCATTATTATAAAGTAACATGGGTATATCAGAGAGGAGCACTAATAGTAGCATGGGATTGCATCTTTTCCTGCATTATATTCCCGAAATGGCACTATATTCTATGATCGTAATATGGCTGTGTGGAGCAATTATCACATCTCATGACTCCCACAAGGAAAGCTATAAACTCTACAGTGTTTAACAGGCAGAATCAGAGGTTGTAGGTTAAATTGATTTCTTGGAAGCGATTTCAAAGTCTGACTATGTGAATGTAGGCTTTAGCCCTATTCAGACAGATTAGTTTATCATGGAGAGGTGGGGTAAAGTAATTATTACCAGAGCTTTTGTTATTACCAGTTGTTATTCTTTGATTGTGTAGGGCAGTTTGAGACCTGTAGATTGTTTGAATACAATTTTTATTTGTGCAGATTTGGTGTTTACCTTATTTACGGTTTTGTTCTTCCATTTAAATTGTTCTTGTTGGCCTTTGCTTTCTTGGCAATATGACTAACAACAAAATGCACATAGTCTGTGAAATTACAAAAGCAGGGGACCACAAAAAAGTAGATGTAACTTCAAGTGGCAATAATCCTAGAGACGGTTTTGTGTGGGACATAAGTTGAACGAAATGTATACACACCATAATTCAGCAAGTATCCATTCACTTCTTCACATTGAGGAGATGTTCAGTGTACAATCAGTCACCTTTAGAAATGGCCTGTTGTGAGAATGATAGCCTTTTCTGTTCATTTGTCTAATGCTGGTGGAAGTACTGATGCAGAGATATTTCTATACCTTGGCCTCTTATTTACTTTTTTAAAAACAAACCACTCGCAATTCTCTCGAGAGATATAAAGGACATTTTTCTTAAGAGTTAGCTGCTCACAGACCCAGTTTCCACCAGTCATTTGTAAAGGTATAGTTAATGCAAAACAGAAAGTCCTCCAAGAGAGAGGAGAAACAGATACTAGTGTAAAAACACACATATATTATCATTAGATGAATGTTAGTCACAGGAAAATGGTCAATCTCATAACTTTCTCACACAATTATCCATGTGCCAGTGGCATCTCATTTACTGGAGTGTGTGCTATAGGGCTTGCACGACTTTTAATAGTCGACTAGCCATCCATAAAATTAATCGTTCAATATTATAGAACAATTGCAACTGAAGTCATGTGATCATGACTTCCTGACAGACTAGTAAAGAAAGCAAAATTCTATAGTTTTTGATAAGTCACTGCAGGCAGATCAATAATATTGTTGAATATGAAATTTGTATTTCACACTAGGGGATTAATTTTCAGAGTTTTAACTGCTTTTTGCTTCATAGAAAATCGAATTGAGTCAATATAAAGCTCCATTTCTTTCTTAAATGTTATAAAACAGGGTTTATATCCATATATATAAATGTATAAATGAACTAAATTAATGACATTTTTACAACAAAAATGAAACATCACTGAACTTACTTAAGCTGGACTGTAACGTTATTTTCTTCTGGAAACAAACTTGGTTGCGTTATTTTCCTGTTATCTCTGTTAAGTTGCTTTGAAACAATCTGTATTTTAAAAAGCGCTATATGAAGGTGACTTAACTTGACTTGGAAAAAGCCAAGCGTCGAGCCCTGCTAATGAGTGTATTGTGTGTTAGATGTTGGTGACGACTCCGGAGAAGTGGGATGTGGTGACCAGGAAGAGTGTGGGAGACGTGGCTCTGTCTCAGATTGTCCGACTGCTCATCCTGGATGAAGTTCATCTTCTTCACGAGGACAGAGGGCCCGTTCTGGAGAGCCTGGTGGCCCGGACACTGCGGCAGGTAACACACATTTACACACACATATATATATATATATAGCACTCCACGTGGGGTGATTTGAGGAAAAAACAATTACGAGTAAATTATTCAAATATTTGCATCTTTTCATTTTGTTGATATGATACACTACATTCTTATTAGAAAATGTTCTGTATAGAACCTTAAAAGCTTCTTTTAGATACTTAATATATATATATATATATATATTTAAAAGTATACAAATATTTAACAATATTACAGATTTTACTGTATTTCGATCAAATAAATGCAGCCTTGGTGAGCGGAAGAGACTTCTTTCAAAATCATTTAAAAACTTTTACTGATCCCAGACTTTTGAATGGCTGTGTATATTCATAATAGCTAAAAAAAAAAAAAAAAATAGCTAGGAAAAATTTACTCGACTTGTAACTGTCCAAGGGCAATCCATTTCATTTTCCCACTTTAAAGGTTGTGCAAGTCACTCAAGATAATGACATATGGACACTCACATGAAGAATATTTGAGCCATATTTTCCATATAAGTGAAAAATGAATACTGATTCAGTGCTGCTGGAGTTTGACTGAGAGCCAGGCCTGCAAATAAATACAATTGCACAGATTCTTATCTTTGTATTAATATTCCATTTTCGGTGGCTTATTATAGTAAGCCAAGAGCAGTCAGTGTTGCTCTTTGTTTATTGTCAATATTGTACTGTTAATTGATATTCCCTAAATAGTGTGTATGCAAGTTAAATGTAAAGGTCTATGGGGAATGAAATGGGAAAGTTCCAGGACTTTAATAGCTCCAGAAGTGTGTGTGTGTGTTGTGCGTGCACAAGGAGCAAGTCAAAAAATGTGGTTTGCATAAGGTCACATTATGTCCAATCAAGTTTGACACCCCTACATTAAAAGTTCATGCAGGCAAAAAGCCACTTGAAAATTTTTTTTTTTATTTTTTTTTTATACAGTAAGAGAATAGTAGCATTGTCTTTTCCACTAGTGATTTATAATTAATTACCTGATATAATATCAAATAATATCCCAGTAGTTTGTTGGTTCACCCATTCCTAGGTAATTTCCTCCTCCAGTGGATGCATGTGTGTGTGTGTGTGTGTGTGTCTGTGTGTGTGATTGATAGGACCCCTCTGATGATGATTGACAGCCGCTCTTACTAGAATCACTCTGGCCATTTGGGATATTAGTGTGATTATGCAAATCCTGACAGCCGGGGAGACGACAGCCCACTTTACGTGGCGTCCCATATCCATGTTCATTCTGACGAGTCGCAGTCAGGTGTCAATCACACGCAGACATTTACAGAAATAAGCTCAAGCAAAGCTCACGTCTACTCTGTGACAAACTACACCGCTAAACTACCACGGTAATATTGCCCTTCAAGATACTTTCACGGGGCAAAGTGTCAGAAAATGCAGCCTTTTCTTTTACAACACACATTTCTTCGTTAGCCGAGTTTTTCTTTGAGGCCAGGAGCTCAGAGAAGCTTTCAGGAGCACTGAGTGGCGAGTAAGTGAAAGAAAATGACATCAAATGAGACTGCTGTTTACTGTGTCCACGCTCGAGTCGTTTGAAGTGCTAACTGATACCAGTTCAGCGAGGCTATGTGTGCTCTTCTCAAAGCCAAACTGAGCTTATTATCCTTCGAGATCACACCGTGCACTAGATTTTCAATGTCAGATTTAGTTTCTTTGGCTATGCGGAATGCAATCTTTGCACTTAATTTCAATTTTAAAAGCTAAAAGATAACAAGCTATTACTTTGCCGAATGTCATACTGACACATCAAGTACAGTTAGCGGTAGAGATTAGCATATTCAGTTCTTTTGGTGCCCACGGTTTTGCTGCATTAAAGATTTTCTACTTTCAGGTGCTTCTGTACAAATGAACTAAAATGGAGTAACTTTTTAGTTTCTTGCTCACTAACTAGCTGTCACTTACAACCCCTAATTTGGAAGTGTTTGTTAATACACACAAATTTCTATTGAACACTCTGAAAAGGTGGAAGATTGTCAACTAGAGATGCTACTAGCGATTATTTTGAAAATCTATTAGTTGGCAGATTTTTATAATTTTTTTTATTGACAAAACACTATCTCATATCCTTCCCAATGCTGTCCTTCAAACAAATTGAATGCTATGAAAATATCTATGCTATATGCAAAAGAGCTATAAAGAAAAAATAAAATTTAATCCCTACATTAAAAAGAAGATAATAATAAAGAAAAACACAAACTCAGTGTTAACAGATAAGAGGAATGTTCTGCAGGAACACACACATTCAGATAACATGTCAGATAACATCTCCAAAATGTTAAATACCCTTTGACTAGTAACCAAAAGTCCAAATCATAGTCTCTGCTGCACCAATTCAACTGACATAAATACTAGTGTAGAACATTGCATAGAAACCGTGTCTATTCCTCGTTTAGTGAGATCAAATAATAAATCTAATGCAGGATCTAGGAAAAATCTAATTGTTATTAAAACAGAAAATGTTGCTATTAGTAAACAAAAACTATTTCTAAAGCTAGGTCTTCTAAACATTAGATCACTCACACCTAAGGCAGTTATTGTAAATGAAATAGTCACAGATAATAGCTTCGATATACTTTGCCTTACTGAAACCTGGCTTAAACCAAATGATTATTTCGGTATTAATGAGTCTACTCCTCCTGGATACTGTTATAAGCATGAGCCCCGTCTGATTGGTCGTGGCGGAGGTGTTGCAACCATTTATAAAGATATTCTAAATGTTACCCAGAAAACGGGTTATAAGTTTATTTCATTTGAAGTACTTGTACTAAATGTTACGCTCTTAGATGTTAGAAAAACATCCCTATTATCTCTAGCCTTGGCTACCGTATATAGACCGCCAGGGCCTTACGCTGATTTCCTAAAAGAGTTTGCAGATTTTCTCTCAGACCTATTAGTCAATGTCGATAAAGCACTAATTGTTGGAGATTTTAACATACACGTAGATAATCCAAATGATGCGTTAGGAGCTGCGTTTACAGATTTATTAAATTCATTTGGGGTCAAGCAAAACGTCACCGGACCAACACATCGTCTTAATCATACACTCGATTTAATTATATCACATGGAACCGATCCAACCGATATAGATATCATTCCACAAAGTGATGAAGTCACTGATCACTACATGGTAACTTGCATATTACGTACTGCTGTAATATGTCATGCGGCGTCGCGTTATCAACCAGGCAGAACAATCCTCCCATCCACCATAGATAATTTCTCAAATTGCTTATCTAATCTGTCTCAGCTGCTGCCTGAACCCAAACAAACAGATGAACTAGAAGAACTAACTAGCACTATGAGCACCATTCTCTCTAGAACATTGGATGTGGTTGCACCTATTAAATTAAAAAAGGTCAGAGAGAAAAATAAAGCACCATGGTATAACAATACTACGCATGTTTTAAAGAGAGAAACGCGTATTTTAGAGCGTAAATGGAAACAAACTAATTTAGAGGTCTTTAGAATCGCGTGGAAAGACAGTATGTCACGTTATAAAAAGGCCCTAAAAGCGGCCAGGGCTGAGCACCTCCGCAAACTAATAGAAAACAACCAAAACAATCCAAGGTTTTTATCTAGACTAACAAATAAACAGACGTCACCCGAACAAAATATCCCGTTACAGTTCAGTAGTAATGATTTCATGAACTTCTTCACTGAGAAAATAGAAAGCATCAGAACCACAATTGTAAACGTTCAATCTTCAATCGCGCCTTATAATTCATCTTCAATTATCACCCCGAAAGAACAATTACAGTGCTTTACAACTATAGAACAAAAAGAGTTAAATAAACTTATCACTTCATCTAAAACAACAACATGTTTATTAGATCCTATACCAACTAAACTACTGAAAGAAGTGTTACCTGTAGTGGAAGATCCTCTCCTCAATATTATTAACTCGTCTTTATCTTTAGGTCATGTTCCAAGAACATTTAAACTGGCAGTTATAAAACCTCTCATTAAGAAACCACAATTAGATCATAATAATCTAGCAAATTATAGACCCATTTCAAATCTTCCATTTATGTCTAAAATATTAGAACAACTGGGCTCTTTCTTGCAACAAAATGAAATCTATGAAAAGTTTCAGTCTGGATTCAGACCGCATCATAGCACTGAAACTGCGCTCGTTAAAATCACAAATGATTTACTTTTAGCTTCTGACCAAGGCTGTATCTCAATACTAGTTTTACTTGATCTTAGTGCTGCGTTCGATACTATAGATCACACAATACTCTTAGATCGACTACAAAATTATACTGGTGTTCAAGGACAAGCACTAAGCTGGTTCAAATCATACCTATCTGACCGCTACCATTTTGTCTATTTAAATGGAGAAAAATCGATCATAACTCCAGTAAACTATGGAGTGCCGCAGGGATCTGTATTAGGCCCTCTGTTATTTTCAATATATATGATGCCACTTGGAAATATTATAAGGAAACATGGAATTAGTTTCCATTGTTATGCTGATGACACTCAAATATATATTTCATCACGGCCGGATGAAAACGCAAAATTTTCCAAATTGACAGAGTGTGTTAAAGATATAAAAGATTGGATGACCCGTAATTTTCTTTTATTAAATCCAGACAAGACAGAGGTAATACTTATCGGTTCAAAAAACCGCCCACAAAACCTCGCACAATACAACTTTAACATCATAGGATGTCCTGTTACTTTATCCTCTACAGTCTACAGTAAAAGACCTGGGTGTTATACTCGATTGCAACCTGTCTTTTGAAAATCATATTTCATATGTTACAAAAACAGCATTTTTCCACCTTAGAAACATTGCTAAGCTACGTAATATGCTATCAGTTTCTGATGCAGAAAAGTTAGTTCATGCATTCATGACCTCGAGACTGGATTACTGTAATGCTTTACTAGCTGGTTGTCCTGCATCCTCAATAAACAAGCTACAGTTAGTCCAAAATGCCGCCGCTAGAGTTCTTACTAGATCAAGAAAATATGATCATATAACACCGATTTTATCATCACTGCATTGGTTACCTATAAAGTTCCGTATTAATTACAAGGTATTGCTACTGACCTATAAAGCCCTAAACGGCTTAGCTCCAGTCTATTTAACGGATCTTTTATCACCCTATAATCCATCGCGCTCTTTAAGATCACTAAATTCAATGCTTTTGGTCATACCTAGGATATCCAGAACCACCAAAGGAGGGAGAGCATTCTCACATTTGGCTCCAAAACTCTGGAATAGTCTTCCTGATACTGTTCGTTGCTCAGACTCGCTCTCCCAGTTTAAAACTAGATTAAAGTCGCATCTCTTCAGCCAGGCATTCATATAATCCTACAGTTCAAACTACAATCCGGCCTCTAGCTCATAAATGCCAGAGGAGAACTGGCCCCCGACTGAGCCTGGGTTCTCCCAAGGTTTTTTTTTTTTTCTCCATTAGGTCACCTGATGGAGTTTTAGGACACCATTAGGTCACTTGATGAAGTTTTTCTGTTCCTTGCCACTGTTGCCTTTGGCTTGCTCAGTTGGGGATATTTTGGGGATATTTAATTTAATTTTATCAATCAATAAATTCCTCTTGAAACAAACTTTGTTGTATTATTTTAATTTAATACTGTGAAGCTGCTTTGATACAATCTGTATTGTGAAAAGCGCTATACAAATAAACTTGACTTGACTTGACTTGACTTGACATTCACTCTCCTGTTACTGTCAATTATTTATCCTGTAAATGTAAGAAACGTCTTACTTCATATTCAATTACACGCTGTTATCCCTTTACAGTTACCTCTCTCATAAAATACTTGACTTACATGTTGACTTTTAAACCTAAATCTAACATCCAACAACAGATATTTCACATTTTTGCAGTGAATATTAGTTGTCTCCCTCACTAATGCGTACCGTCTGTGTTGATGCACAAGTGAGTGTCAGCGCCAGTGCCAACTTAGCGACTTTTCAGACCCCTTTTGCGAAAATTTTTCTGAAAAGTGACTAGCGACAAATCTAGCGACTTTATGGACAAACCTCAGTAACCTCCAAATATTGCCAGTACTGTCCTGCGAGCGCGAGGTCTTGCTTTCTCCCGTCATGAATATCATGAATATGCTAATTGACGTATGACGTCATCTAGCGACATTTAGCGACTTTTAGGGAAGGCGTTAGCTACTTTCCTTTGAAAATAGTTGGCAACACTGGTCAGCGCTCATTCAGTCTGAAGTTTAACGCAGACTGTCAGGACGAGCCTTCATGCAAAATGGAATTACTCGTGTGAACACTTACAGATAAGAATATAACCGTAAAATAAGTTTTGCGCTGAAGAAACATATCACACGTTAAACTGAACACGCATCTGTCAAAGCGCCTGTCAGGGCAAGCCATGTTAAACATTACGCTCATGCATTAGTTTGAAGCTTATAATATAGTATTTTCATGTTTGGGCAGCTTGGATCACACACTGTAATTGTAATTTGATGATACTGGTGGAAGTTCTCCATGTACGGTGGGCAGACACGACTAATCGATAATGATTTTCGTTGTCGAGGATTTTCATTATCGACTATTATCTCTGCACTAAAAACCACCCATAAAACACCTCGCTGAACAACGTCACACAAACCCATCATTTCACCAACAAATGAATGTTTTATCAGAAAACTAATCAAAGAAATCACTGGAAAGAAGCAAGATTGCAAAACAAACATGATAAAAGCAGCCGTTTGTTGGCATTTTTGTTTTTTAGGCCTACCTAAAAATGTAAAACCCAAGCATCGATGTTTTACCACCGTTTTAGACTAATAAGTGATACATTGACCATAATAAATGTATTTATGTCAAGACTGCACATTAGTCACACAGAAATAAAGTGGTATTTACCGTTATTTTACAAAAGAAAGAGGACATTCGTACTTATTCAGGCGCGTCTGTTTATTTGTAGTCACAGGACAGTATGTATATACTACATTTAGAAAGAACAATCATTTCTATAGAATTTCCACCAAAATACGACCTGAGGAGCTTTAGCACTCTCTCTCTCTCCCAGTACAGTTTGGTCAGAGAAATAGAGGAAGCTTTCGAAAAAAAACTGTCTTGTTTTATTTGATGACATATGCAGAGCTAAATATGGATATCAGACAGTCCGGTAAAAAGAGACGAGACGTACTGACAGATAAAATGAATTCATGATTGTGATAGATATGATCTGTTTGATTTATACAGGCGGTCGTATACCACGTTTACTATGGTAATGGTTTGCACGCATAGTCTTTTGCATCACATATACTGTAAGTATTTCTGCTTTGTACGGTGATTAAAATCCACATCGGATCACAAAAAGTTATTTTCAGTTATTGTAGTCCTACTGTACACACACACACACACACACAGACTTCTGGTGATTATTGGCCAGACTAACTTATTCCAGGCAGCAGGTCAGGCAAAAAAAAAAAAAAAAATAATTAATTAATACTAACACGTTTTTGGCATACAGATTATTTTAGTCAGGTCCAGAAACAAGGGAAGTCAACGAGCAGATCCTGTTGATGACAAAATGTGGCGAATGTAAAACGGAAGCATACTTACTAACTACTTAACCAAAAGTTTCTCGTAGCACTACTTGCACTGCGGAAAGTTGCATAAAGCCAGTCTGAATGGAACTGGTGATTTCCTCCAGCTCTTACCGTTTGTATGTGTTTCATGTTTTCCAGCTTTCCTGTAGCTCAAACAGTAGAGTGTTGGTGCTTTCAACACAAAGGTCATGGGTTCGATTCACAGGGAAATCAAGAACTGATCAGAATGTAAAATGTGTTATGCAATGTAAGTCGAAATGCAATGTAAGTCGCTTTGGATAAAAGCATCTGCCAAATGCATAAATGTAAATGTTTTATGCATCAGACGGTCAGTGGAAAGATAGTCTGTGGGCGTGACGTCTAAAAGCCTAACAATCAATAGAAAAAAAATCAGCTTGATTCCTGCTGTTGAAGATGACCTGTGTGTTTCATCAGCTGTTCAGTCACACTGTTAATCGTGTCACCATGAAGCTAATGAAGATGTTGCTGCTGTAGTTAGACAGACTTACATCAACTACAGCATAAGAAATCAATCTGGCATGAAAGCTGTCAAGTAGATTCACTGTCATTATAATACAACAAACTGTCAAGTAGATTCACTGTCATTATAATACAACAAGCTGTCAAGCAGATTCACTGTCATTATAATACAACAAACTGTCAAGTAGATTCACTGTCATTATAATACAACAAACTGTCAAGTAGATTCACTGTCATTATAATACAACAAACTGTCAGGTAGATTGACTATGTGTGAGCATGTGTGCGTATGTGCACGCGAGTGTGCCTGTGAGTGTGCGTGAGTGTGAGTGAGTGAGTGAGTGAGGTAGTGAGTGATTGAGTGTGCGAGAGTGTCAGAGTGTGAGTGAGCGAGTGAGGTAGTTAGTGAGTGAGTGAGTGAGTGTGCGAGAGTCAGAGTGTCAGAGTGCGAGTGAGTGATTGAGTGTGCGAGAGTGTCAGAGTGTGAGTGAGCGAGTGAGTGAGCGAGAGTGTCAGAGTGCGAGTGTGCGAGTGAGTGAGGGAGTGTGTGATTGAGTGATTGAGTGTGCGAGAGTGTCAGAGTGTGAGTGAGCGAGCGAGTGAGTGAGGTAGTGAGTGAGTGAGTGTGAGTGAGTGAGTGTGAGTGTGTGCGAGTGAGTGTGCGAGCGAGCGAGCGAGGTAGTGAGTGAGTGTGCGAGAGTGTCAGAGTGTGAGTGTGCGAGTGAGTGAGCGAGGGAGTGTGCGAGTGAGTGAGCGAGAGTGTCAGAGTGTGAGGTAGTGAGTGAGCGATTGAGTGTGCGAGAGAGTGTGTGAGCGAGTGAGTGAGTGAGGTAGTGAGTGAGTGTGCGAGAGTGTCAGAGAGGGAGTGAGGGAGTGAGCGAGGGAGTGAGGGAGTGAGCGAGGGAGTGAGGGAGTGTGTGAGTGTGCGAGTGTTTCCCAACCCTGTTTGTGGAGGAACACCAACAATACACTTTTTTAAACTCCTACTAATTGAACACCTGATTCAACTCAGCTCATACTGTAAGTAAAGACTCCAGGATCTGAAATGTGTCAGATAAAAGGGATATCCATAATGTGTACTGTTGGTGTGCCTCCAGGAACAGGGTTTAGACCATAGACTGAATAAAGTCTATGATATACAGGCCTATTTCCTACACATATTTGTGAGGACATGTCAACAATTAAAACAAATACTTCCAATATAGCCTGGGTTAGTAAATGTTACGCTATTTATGAAATGCAGGCGTAACATTATACGACAATGTTTCAGATTGTTTTATACAGCTGATTCTGGAGTGAAGGATAGTTTTAAATAAAATTATTTTAAATAAATCAATAAATAAAATTATATTAGAATTTGACTCGCCAGAAAAAATGGAGCCAGACTTCTTGGACGGTCTGTTAGTACAATTAACCGCACAGCAAGACATATTATTTGATAATTGTATAAAATAATACCGAAAAAGCACAAACACCGCAGAGATGGCAAGTTCAGCTGGAGATGGATTAGCTGAGGTGACGTGACGTTAACAGACAAACGGCTAGTAGTGACATCAGCGGCAATCCACCTGTCACTCAAGTGGCCACGCCCTTAATTATGCAGAACTTTAAGGCTTAATATAATTTAAATGGATGAGTTATAAAAAAAATCACCCCCCTCACAGTACCAGGCTGTAAACATTTTTTTTTTTTTTTGCTCTAAAGTTGGCCATTTTAACATGGGGGTTTATTGGATTGACTCTCTTTTACAGTCTGTCTCTAGCGACCAGTCGATGAATTGCAGTTTACACCACTTCGGTATTGGATTCACGAGAGAGACTGGAAGGTTGCCGCTTGGTTTAGCACTTAAAGCTAATTCACATTGCACCAACACACACCGACCAACAGCGACAATCACCAGATTATAGTATGCCATTTCTCAGCTATTCCACGGTCCGTCAAGTGGCGATTCAGTGTCTGTCAGTGCAGTGTGAATTTGACTTTTTAATGCACCCCAGTATAAAGAAAGAAAAAAAATAATCACTCTAAAGCAGTTAGGAAATTAGAGAACAAGCCCTCATTTTAGCACACATGGTGTCCTCTGTCAACACTGTTTAGTGCTCATCATCATCCTAAATCATCACCCATCCTTGCTGTTGCATAAAACTGAGTTTAAAGAGCTCTGAAGTCTGGATTTCATGAAACCTGATGGTCATGGCCCATTTTCTCCAAGGTCACTGCATCCATCATCCAGTATTTTCAGTATTCAGGCACGCCATGTCTTAGAAAACGGCAACCGTCCTTCTCTTACATAAAGGTGGTGATAAGGCTGACCCTAACTGCTTTAGGCCTCTTCCCACATTATCTATACAAAGTGAAGGAGAATGACTGTTCAAAGGATGACTGTTCCTGATGTCCAGAGAATTTCCATGGTAACTAAGTCTTTTCATTGACTTATTGACTTGTCTTATAAAGATATGTTATATAAACCTTTTTTCAGTCACCAGCGGTGTTCCCCTGGGCTCAGTATTAAGCCCTCTCCTCTTTGGCCACCTACAAACTGCAAAGTTTTGAGAGACTATAGCAACATTTTAGTTAAAGCTGCAGTCCGTAACTTTTGCTGTTCTAGCAGTTAATAAACATAAATGAACTGCATGTGTCTTGCAGAAGAACATTGTAGCTGGAGCTTTCTGTCTATAACGAGTCACACAGGTACTCGGCTACTCCAGTACCAGTCTAAAATAATCAGAATATAAACACTTATAATAGGTGTACTGTAGTGATAAAAACACCATTTGGAAAATTGATTCATGATGTACTCGCTTATTATATACATTTTGTAAATTTTGAACACAAAAAAAAGTTACGAACTGCAGCTTTAAGAAGAAACATGGATTCCAACAGTTTAACCTAGTTGCTGTGTGTGTGTGGGTGTGGCCTTTAAAAAAAATATATATATATATATATATTTTAACTAGGGCTGGCAATTGATATTTTCTTTTTAACGCTTTGAAAAATGTTTAAATTAATGGTAAGTTTACACGACAACAATATGCTTAAAACGTAGACGTTTTTCCTTCGAGTTTTCCACGTACATACGACACCATTGTCAAAACGATCCCCATTCACTAAAAACGCTGTATTCTGCTGCCAGGCCATACGGTATATAGAACACACAATATATTAAAAGCACAGATAAATGTGACATTTATTATAATTGATTTATGTGAACATTATTTTAAGTGAACTTAAATTAAAAGTTATTATAATATTTGTATGCCTATTAACTGTAAAAAAAAAATGTCTTTCAATTGTACTGTAGTGTTGTGTGGATGTAATTACTCATTATATCCTCAGAAATTGAGATAAAGATGCTATTGAGATTAAAAAAAAAGATGCCATTAAAAAAGAGATTAGTTTGGAGATTCAATTTAAAAATATGTATTACTATATAATATGTGTATAATATATATATATATATATATATATATATGTAGTATTTATTTTAAAGTATATATATATATTTTTTTATTTGTCATATGAAATAGTGAGGTGGACAATAGTGTCTTTTGTTTACAGAAAAAAAGTAGTAGTAATGGCACAAAATCAAAGGATTTCTCCCCACAACACAGCAGAAATGTTTTCCCGTGTCTCTTATTTTAATTAGGGTATGTGCGCAGTAGTTGAGCCAAAAGTCAACACAATTTGAAGGTATTCCTGTCTTTAGGAGACTTTGAATTATTGATCTCTGCACAGTAAGCAAGACTGTGGCCTGTGGAAGTAGCGAAATGAGGGGCATCATTAATAAAAGATGCTGGAGGAGAAGGGAAACACTGTTTCTTGCCTTATTTTCCTGTCAGGAGGAAAAACAAAAACAAGGTTGATATATTATGGTTGTTGAATCTTTTAGCAACTGTACTGTAATTCATGTTTTTGCCATTTTTGTTCAGACATTGTCAAATGCTAAGCTTTCTTTACATCAAAAACTTTTAGAGGATTGTGTTGCTTATTTTAGCTGGGCTGTCAGTCTAAAGATAGCACACACACCCTTGGGAACCAGAATTGATTATGGGATGGTTAAATTATGATTTCATATCTCTCCTCACAGGCAAGTACGGCCATACTTGAGCTGAGTTAAATGTGAAGGGTCTATCCTAGCTCTCTTTATTGACTGTATTTATGGATGAGGATTGTTGTATTAGATTCATAAAAAAAGCATAACATAGAAGCTTTATAAGAGAGCTTGTGTGCCGAGGCGGTTTTGCTTCAGGATTGTTTGTAACACTTTACAATAAGGTTTCATTAGTTAACATAAGTTAACATGAACTAATAATGAACTTCACTTCTACAGTATTTATTAATCTTTGTTAATGTTAATTTTAACATTTACTAATACATTATTAAAATCAAAGGTTGTATTTGTTAACATTAGTTAATGCACTGTGAACTAACATGAACAAACAATGAACAGCTGTATTTTTATTAACTAACATTAACAAAGATTCACAAATACAGTAACAAATGTTGCTCATTGTTAGTTCATGTCAGTTAATACATCAACTAATGTTAACTAATAATGAACCTTATTGTAAAGTGTTACCGGATTGTTTATTAGACCCAAGTGGTGACCCAACACAGTATTTATTTCTTTTTTATTGTTTAAAAGTAAAAAAATAAAATAATTAAATTAAAAAAGCCGTTAAAATCAATAATTGAAATGGCAGCTTAGGCCCAACAATATGCAAATTGACATGAAATTTAGTTGGTTTGATCCTTTGGCAGAGTTTTTTTTTTTTTTTTTACCGTATATAACATCATAAATATCTCTAAATACACATACTATAGTACAGTACAGTCAACTGCATTTGTGGCATAATCTTGATTACTAGGGATGAGCCTGAGGCCTAGATCGGAATTTCGGAAAGGCAAGGAAAGTGAATAACGCATTCTACGGTGCCCCTAAAGGGACATGGTTCGGCTTTGCTGCGGTTGTCGGTTAGATTACAGTACATCAGATGTCACTGATCACCTGAAGATCGTAAGGAGAGATGACTGATGGGACGATGTTGGACGATTTGCTGCACAACAGATATTTTCTCTTGTAATATGTTTGGTCAGTACCGTCACTTCATATACACAAGAGAACGTGTAATCGTGAATTTGAAAGTGAAAGTAAAAAGCGAGCGAATTTAGATTTTGGCTTCAGGCACATCCCTAGTAATCAACATTACACCATTAAGATGTACTGTACTATAGTACGTGTATTTAGAGATGTTTGTGATGTTATATTTGGTGAAAAAACTGGCTGACTAGAGCATCAATCCATCTAAATTTCAAAGAAATGTTTAAATATAAATTGTGTATTGTTAGGCTTAAGCTGCCATTTCAATGATTGGTTTTATAGGCATTTAACAATTTTGCTTTTGAACAATAAAAAATAAAAAGTGAAAGTAAAAAGCAAGTGCGCATTGAAAGGTGACTTCAGAACCCCACATATTGATAGTGGCTTCCTGATGCCGACGAAGTATATATATATATATATATATATATATATATATATATATTAGACAAAAATATTGAGACAAATATATATAATTATATATATATATATATATATATATTGAGACAAAAATTGAGGCAGTACCGTAAGGCACTATACAGTGAGTGGAAGTATATTGGGCCAATTTTTGGGCCAAAAATAAGAAATACGAAGAGTTTTATTTCGTAAAAGCACTTGCGCTAGTTCTAATAATGTCAATACCTATTTTTTGAGTTTTTGCCAACTGTCATTTTAGGGCTTTAGCTGTTACATTGTCATGTCAAAAAAGTTACACAGAACTTTATGCTGGAAAGGGAAGTAAACATTTTTTATTTTATTTTTTCACAATAAAATCTGTTTATGTATTGTTTATGGCTCCATTCAGTTCTATTGTAAGTTCCTCACTGTAACCCAGTTTTTTTTTTTTTTTAAGATTGTAAGGCCCGATATATTGGTCCAATGCCGGTTCGCCAATACACGGGGAAGGTTATCACGTGTTCTGTCCTCACTCATGCAAAGTATTGGTTAGTTAAATTTGCAATACATTAATCATATATTTACTCGTTATTTCATCTGACTCCATAAATGAAAGGTTTTAATAATATCTGTGCCTCACTAAAAGTGAGCGAATGTTTGACTATTCCTTTTAACCATTAAATGAACAATGTCAAAATCAGTTAGAATAATCACATGTAACAATTTAATATTTCAGATATCAGAGATCAATTCCACAATCAATTCAAATATCTAGAACATGGTTATACATTGGTTACACCAAATAATCTTACCCAGCTTGTATCTGAGAGAGAGAGAGAGAGAGAGAGAGAGAGAGGGGTGGCCTTATCTGGCCTTATCTCTGAACCAGTTTTCTCTAAACTTCTCTAAATCGTATTTCCTTTTATTTTATCTATCTGGATATGAGATATCTGTACCACTCACTTTGAGACATTTCAAATTACACCAAAAACATAACAGTCAATGATAAACATTCACATTAAACCATGTTCTTGTGTGAGTTCTTAGTTGTTTCTGAGAGGAAGTGAGGTTGTATGGGGGAGGTCGAATGTTAATTAGCCAGCAGGGCCTTTTTGTCTCATAAATCAGGCCTCAACCAGTATTTTCAGTCTTACAATATAAACAATTTTAGCATCTTTAATTAATATTAAATTAACATTATTTTCTGTGGTAATCAACATTAATCTATGAGGGCCCTTTAAGTAAGCCATTCACCAGCAGTGTAGAATTTACACACTTTTAACCTCGTTAACAAAATACATGGGAAATAACAGCTAATTATTTTTGCTATCCTAATTAACGGCACGATTATACGTTTATTATGGTTAGCATTTTATGTCCAGCACTTCTCATTCTTAGCATTCTCATTTTTAACGTGCTATCAGAAAAGACTTGAAACACATTTTTTGGATGACAGCCACCAGTTGAGAACCTCTGAATACATGCATAAGAAAATACATGGCAGAGAATATCATTTAGGAACTTTTTGACCCAAATTCAGCCATCATGTTTTGGGATGTGCTGGAACCCTTTCAGAATCAATGATCCTATCTCCGGCTCTCGGCTTGCACGCATCTGTACACAGTGTTTATATGCTGTTACTTTCCTCTCCTCAATCACGCTCTTCTTCTGTGAGGGCAGCGAGACGGATCTCCTCAGCTCATCATCACCGTTACCTCACACACATAAAAGTGCTCTCTGCCATGCCGTTTATTAAAGAAAGAGCCTGTCTTTAAAAGTGGACCCACTGTAAAAGTGTCACATCGTCCTCAGAGGACAAACACTGAGATGATCGAGTTCTGAAAGCTTTTACTTGATACTTTACAACCTCTTGAAATGGTGTTTTTCTGCACATCCATCCATCCATCCATCCATCCATCCATCTATCCATCTATCCATCTATCTATCCATCTATCTATCGATCTATCGATCAATCAATCGATCTAATCTATGTATATATATCTGCCTGTCTTTCTATCCGTCTGTGGTTTACATACAGTCTCTTCACTGAATCTCTAACAGGTTAAAGCAATCATTCACCAAAAAATTAAAAATTCAGTCATAATTTACTCCCCCTCATGTCTAAATCAGCGTATTGATTTCTGAAGGATCATGCGACTCTGAAGACTGGAGTAATAATGCTGAAAATTCAGCTTTGATCTCAGGATTTTTTAAAAAAGTATTCAATAGAAAAGTTATTTGCAAATGTAATAACATAAGTGACCATAAGATACTTTTTTTTTTTATCTTAATTTTCCAAACTTTTGACTGGTAGTCTAGGTGTATAATTTGTAAATAAATTGTATTTATTTATGTAGTTTAATAATATTTTGGACTGTTTTTTGGAATCTTGCCACTAGTATTATTTCGCACGACTCTGGAGAACCACATTCAATTGACACACTGTGTGTTTTACCCCGTCACCAATCGCTTGCAAATCATTTATAGAAGCTCTTTTAGCCAGCGAGGTCCAGGTGGAATAATTACTGGTCTTTCTCCTTTTTTTCAAACAGTTTTTAAAAGCTGAGATCTCAAAAAAAAAAAAAAAAAAGTGTCAATTTTCAGTGTTTCATAATGCCTCAAATGTCACCTGAAGCACGAGAGACACCCATTGGCGAGCTGCAGGCAGGCCTACTGTCATGTGCCAGTTTGTGCCAGACACTATGAAGTGAACCCGTGTTCAGACTATAAAGAAGGTATCAGTAAACCAGCACAACTGATGGCCATCCAAGATCGAGTTGTCCTCGGGTGACCACACACAAGGGTGAGACCTTCTGCCTGCCACGGGCCAGCATCATTATAAGCTCCTTCCCAGAAATGTGCTAACATCCAACAACTGTAGATGTAACTCAGTGTCTCTGAGCTCCAGAGAAGAGCAAGAGTTTATTATCTTCTCAGTTGTGTTTTCTAAGGCAAGCATCAATGTTATCACTGCTCATAGTTAGTGATTTGAACAAACTCACAAACTAAGTTCACTATCACTGAGTTTTAACGTAACTCATCCTCGTCGTTTGTATTATATCTTTCTTCTGCAGAGTAAAAAACCCAGTAAAAAAAATAAATTGAGTCTAAACTACGAAATAGTTAAATCACCCTGTGGAATATAAAGTTGCAATTGTGAGCCATAAAGTCACAATTACAAGAATTAAAGCCACAGCAATGAGAAATAAAGAGTAACACTTTATTTTAAGGTAACTATATAAGTAACATTATAAGTACTATATAAGTACTGTTACTATATTTACTTACTCTAGTAATAACAGTAAATTATGCACAATTACAAGTAACTAACCATAAACCAAACCCTAACAGTAACACTATAGTAACATGTAGTTAATTAATATTACTCAGTACTTTTTTGATTAAGTACAATGTAACTACAATAAAGACAACATTGATTGCAAGATTTAAAGTCACAATTGGTATATATAAAGTCACATTTATGAGAAATCAAGTTAAGTCTCATTTTTACTCTAAGGCAAATATACACTGTAATTAAAAAGTTTGTGGTTGCTCACAAAGGCTGCATTTATTTGATAAAAAATACTGAAACAAATTTAATATTGTGAAATATTATTACAATTTAAAATGACATTTTGTATTTTAATATATTTAAAAATGTAATGTATTCCTGTGATCAAAGCTGAATTTTCAGCATGCTCAAGAAACATTTCTGATTATTATCAATGTTGAAAACAGTTGTGCTGATTAATATTTTTGTGAGAACTATGGTACGTTCATGTTACTTGGGATCAATTTATTCCATCCCCCAAAACGTACTACCCCAAACTTATACAAACTGTAGTTGTATTATTTATGGACCTGAGATCTATTACTGTGTTTTTATTTTCTTAGAGCATCATGTAAGTACCATGTAAAATCCATGAGGTACCAAGCTGTGTGTCAAAACCACTGTCTAACGATCACTGTTCAATCTCAGTATTTTACTGCAAGGGAAAGCTTGACTCAAAAGAGTGTGACAGTATTCGTTTTTCCATGTGAGTCGTTTCATAATGCTGTGTTTGAAATAAGTGCTCAGTGCTTTTGCCTCAGTTCAGCTTTAGTTGATCCCTAACATAACAGTAGAATATGTGTATGACACGAGCGATCAGCTGCAGTTCAGCAGCTCTAGCGGAGGTGACTTGAGCTCTCAATGAACCCGAGAAGGATTTTCATCATTCTTTGTAGCCACAAATGGGGGCTAGCGGTGTGATATCGATAGATTACCTGGACAGACAGCTACTGCATCATATTAAAGGCCTTACCAATCTTCCCTGTCAGCCGCAGATATCTCGGTCTCAGACGCTCTGACTGTCATTAGTTTTGAGTTGTTTATTTTTCAAAACTTCACAATAGCACATCTGGCAGTGTGAGACGGTGGTGATACTTGTCAAAAGTAGTATTACCGTGACGGCTGTCAGATACTCTCATCTGCACTTCATTATATAATTGAAGTGTTGGTTATAAACGAGAACATATTTTACCTGTAAAATTAGCTTCGTTCTGAAACCTGGAACCAGCTGCCGCAGCAATTTTTGCCGTCATAGCCATAACAGTGTTATTTATTTATTTTTAGCATCATTAATATACTATTGTAGATTTTAATTATATTTTGAATAGTTTGAATTGGCAACATTCTAACATAATTTTTTTTTTTACTCAGTTATGTTGACTACCTTGAGGACTTTCTGCTTTTTATTTTATTTTTCAAACTGGTCCTATTATGCCCTTTTACGAAGTCTTGATTTTGCTTTTGCGGGGTTGAAGAATATATTTTCATGCTTGATTGTTCAAAAAACGCATTATTTTTCACATATTTTACATTATTACAAAGCCTCTCTCCCCAGTGTGGTTTCGATGTGAACGTGTCGTTTTCGATGAAGCCCCTCCTTCCGAAATACAAAATGTGTTGTGATTGGTTTGCTGGCCCAGTGTGTTGGAATTGGCAGCGATAAGCACATGTTCAGGAAATGTCTCGCCCCTTCATAAACTCTACTCAGATATTAACGATTGTGTCAATTTCAAACCATTTCGAGCCGATTCAGACCCTGACAATGTTAACAAACGAGAGGATTGTGCTGAACGAATTTCAAGCACGGACTGTGCAAGTACAGATTTCACAGGACGTTTTAGAGTGGTATGTTGTTTTGTTTTTTTGTTGTTTTTTTCTAATAGATACGATGTTGTCCACCATTTAATCATATTTGTCAGAAAATTATCAAAATAAAAACCGTAATCAATCACAAAATGATGTTTAATTTTCCTAAGGGGCGATGAACAGTCGCACAAAAGCGAGAGGTTACAAAAGCTACAGTAAACACTATATCAATACTGTAATGTTAGTTAGCGGGCTAGCGGAGGCAAAGCTTTACATCACAGCTATCAAAGCAACTACATAAAGCTAGCAGAGGCAAAGCTTTACATCATAGCTATGAGAGCAACTACATAAAGCTTATAATTGAAACTGTAAATAGAAAACACACCTACAAATAATAAGATATACTTGTGATCCACAAACAACAGATTGTCCCAACAAAATGGGAATGGCTCCGTCTTTCAGGAGAAGCTTTTGTGTGTATAGCCTGCAATGTACTCTCTTCTGGAAGCTGTTCTCTGTAAAATGTGCAGCGCACAGACAAAAGTTGAGGTTATAATGTTCAGGAACAGTGTTAAAAATAAATTTTAACCTCTCTAAGTTCATCACCCTTAGGACAAACTTTTTCCGGGGTGTAAAAAACAGCGACAACAATTCTTCCTCTCCTCTAAAGCAGCCCAACATGGACCCACCCCCTGTGTTGCGTGTTCCTGGGGGCGGGGTTTATGTAAATTTTAGAGTTTGTGATGTCACCAAACAAGGAAGAAGCTCGTTGTAGTCCCTACCAGCCGTTTGTTGTAGTCCTTAAAAAGCGATTTCTGTAAAATAAAATATCTCCCTTTGCATTGAACTTTGAGTGTTGTAACTTTGCAGATGTTGTTTATGCTCAAACAGCAACATTACACACTAACTAAAGTTAAAAAGTGAAATTATAATCAAGGACCCCTTTAAGGCTTTTTTTGCTGCTTGTTTAATGTTTTGAATGATGTCACTTATGGCTGAATTTCACTTACGCAGCCTCACGGTGTGGTCACTCACAATAACTAAATGTGTGTGAAATTGTGTGAGCAAAAAGGTCCGTTGTCAATAGTGTGTGAATCACAGCTCACACAGAGGTCACTCTCTAATCAAGCAGCTTTCTGCTGGTCACTGCGGTGAATTTCCTTGAAAAACTGCATTGGGAAATCTTTCACCCTATACAATTCCATATCATGTAGATTCCTATCAAAATGTGTGGATTTTTTCAGTGCAAATTCGCCCAACAATGGTGAATGTGAGTGCGCCTTTAGAAGCCAGCTGCTTACTGTATGTGCCGACACTTGGTTTGTGAAACAAAGATCTGGAATGATCACAGCTGTTTGGTTCTGTACTCTAGAAGACCCTTCAGAAAGAAAACCCTCTATAGAGCGCTCTCAAAACCTTGTATTCATCTTTCTCTAGGTGGAGTCGACCCAGAGTATGATTCGCATACTTGGTCTCTCTGCAACTCTGCCAAATTACTTGGATGTGGCGTCTTTCCTGCATGTGAACCCTTTCATTGGATTGTTCTACTTTGACAGTCGTTTCCGTCCTGTTCCACTTGGCCAGAGCTTTGTTGGCATCAAGACTACAAATAAGGTACCCAGCAGCCAAGAAATCTCATGCTATGCCAAATACAATGGCATTTTGAATCATATTTCAGTCTCTCTAATTGTTATGTTCTCATCACAGATTCAGCAGCTGCATGACATGGAGGAGGTGTGTTATGAAAAAGTCCTTGAGCAGATCAGAGCAGGTCACCAGGTAATGTTGAAGGTTTTTTTTCTTCTTCTTCTTTAGTCATTGAGCAGAATGTTTTATATATACGACACTCATTCCAGTTCCAGTATAACCCTGATTTAGAGATAACTTTGTAACATCTAGCTCCATATATACATATGCCTTCATTCCTGGCAAATATCCTCAAAGAGAAAACTAAACTAAAACATGCCTCCAATCAAAAAATGTCTGTGAACTAAAAATGAACAAGACTAAAACTACCCCTAAACCCTGTTCACACCGCCAGCAACAAAGCAACATGATCCCATTAATTTCAATGGAGAGCTGGTGATTTCCAGCGACTCATGCAACAGTGACCTTTTTAACCTTATGCAAATGAAGAGCGGCTTTTGCGAACAACAACCAATAGGAGCGAAGCGCATGTGATCCGATTTTAGCGGTCAGCAACTTCCCTATAATTTATGACATGTCTGTGTGTACATACTGTACGCCGGCACTCGGCCTGCCGACTCCGAGCCTGAATGGTTACGTGAACCTAGATAAACCGGCGCTTGCACTTTCACCACAGATAACTAGCTGAGATAACAAAGAGCACTCACTGTTTCTTGTTCATCTTTAAAGCCCTCCTGTTTGTGAAAATCAAGCTTTTAATGTTGTTTATATGTCTATGTGGTGTTTTTAATATGCTTTAAGACAAACCATGTGTAATTTCATAAGTCGACATCATTGCTGAGTATTTTCTCCTTAAAACTGCAGTGAACCAAAGACAAAAAAGATAGTCTCAAAAACACGGTTTGAAATCGTTGGTGTTTCTGACGTCACAAACTACCTTGTAACCAATCCAGCCCGTTCTCATCCTAGGGCGTCATATATTGACGCTTTTGACATTTCGTCTACATCGAACGCACATGGCACCCTTTAGCGTCAATATGAGACGCAGATAGAAATGGGCCAGAAGGCGCCTCCTAGCGGTCTAACCCTATCCCTACACTAGACCTAAACCTACCCATAACCGAACAAAGCTCTGTGCGTGTCATATTGACGCTAAAGGGTGCCATGTGCGTTCGATGTAGACGAAATGTCAAAAGCGTCAGTATTATGACGCCCAAGGATGAGAATGCGTTGAACCAATCAGATCAACGTGTGATCGTCAACGAGTGGATCTCTGAGCTGAGTGAGTGAGTAGAGGCAGGGCTCATTTGCATATTCATAGAACCACGTATACTAAATGAAGCAAGGGTGAGGAGTTATATTCAAGCTTTTTTAAGGCATGAATTATTATTTTTTTCAAAGGAAAATACGTTTAAATATGTCATTTTGGTGACCAAAGATGAGTTTTAAGGGATATAATTATTGACTACAGGGGGACTTTAATATTAAGCAATTTACATAGTAAATCCATTCATATTTAGTATTTTCCCTCCAAAATTTTGTTTTTAGTGGCATGAAAACTGATTCGTAGTTACGTTGATAACGTTTCCTTATTTAACTTAAACTGAATGAGCTTTTTTGTAAGTTGGCATTTATTTTTCCATTGTTGCAAGAAAAAAAGAATGAAAAAAAACAAAAACTTTGTCAAATGTCTTGCAGAGTGTCCCAGAATAAATTAGTGAGATTTGCTTTACATGAGCATCATGAATGGAATAGTTCACCAACTTTGAACACATAGGATGTTTTCATTTGTGAAACAGCAGGATGAGGGATGAGAGGATGGTGACTGTAACTGTCAAGCTCCAAAAAGCATAAAGTTTATGCCATATAATGTGTTTCCCCTTATCTTAAACCCCCAACCTCTATCTGTAAATCCTAATCTTCCCAACCCCCCTTCATAGTCCATACCACAAACCCCCAATACAGATCTCAATTCTACAGAAGTCAACACACATCACACCTTGCCATTGTTGGTTGTAATCTGTTGATTGGTTCAGTAACTAAAAATAGCAGAATGTGAGAAATGTGTCGGTGTTGTTAATGTCCAGGGGACTGAGTGTTAACAGTATGGGACGTTGTGACCTCATTGTGGAGGATGTGAGAGAAGAGCCTCGTGTCCCTCATTTACGCATGTCCACATGCTGTCGTTGATCTCTGCACCTGATCATCATTTGTCTTCTCGAGTATGTTCAGGAAGTGTCTACTCAAGGAGAAACACAATGTAAGGCTGTGAGCAAGGCCTTCTTGGGAAGGTTTAGCGGTTTAATTGAAAATCATCATTCCTGTATCCCAGCGCTGAAGGTCACAGGCTTTGCTGTGCTGTGGTATATTGTGCCCTGTGCCTCGTCCTGAACTCAATTTCCAAATCTCATAAATCTCCAAACAACCCCACTCTTACCACCGCATAACCTCCCACCCTGCAAATGCTCTGTGCATCTCGAGCTCACGTCTTCTGCTTGATTTATTTGTGTTTTTTTTGTGTAGTTTTTAGATGCTGTCCGTATTCTTTCTTGCTCTAAAGGCCAGGTTAGACATTTAACTGCATGTTCTGGTCATGGACAAAAGTGCAGTATATATGGTCTAATCTAATCTTACACTGTCCATCGGTTAAGAGAGGCTTTGGAATCGTGTTTTTGTCAAATACTTCATCTGGATGGGATTCAGAACGATCATCAAAACATGGAGTAGATCGAGTCCATCAACACCCCCAAAGCTTCACAGTCCTAGACCTACGGTTCAACATTTTATAACGTTAGACAGTTTTGCCGTTGAATGTTTGAGGATCACGTTAGCTGGTTACTTGTGCGTAAGCGACTTCTATCCGATCCTTCTGGTTTACGCAGATCATCTTCCTTTTGTTTTTTGATCCGGAGATGCTGTACTGTTCAGAAGATGCTTAACAGTGCCGCCTTTCATATAAAACAGGGATTGATGGAAAAACTTGTGAATGGCAGGGAATCGTTGTCTCATTGTTCTGACCAAATGAGAATGTAAATGTTTTAAAATAAATCATGTAATGACAATGCCATGACATTTAGATCAAAAGATCACACATTTAAAATGATATAGCTACCTATTGAGCCACTGACATGTCTTACCTGTTCAGCAGGAAAAATGTTGTGTCTGCGTCGGTTTTTGATTTTTGTGTGTGTTTTTTTAAGTAGTCAATAATTGTATCCCTTAAAACTCATCTTTGGTCACCAAAATGACATATTTAAAAGTTTTTTCCTTGAAAAAAGAAATCTTCATGCTTTAAAATAGCTTGAATGTCACTCTTGCCTCATTTAGTATACGCAATTCTATGAATATGTAAATGAGCCCCGCCTCCACTCACTCACTCAGCTCAGAGATCCACTCGTTGACGATCACACGTTGATCTGATTGGTTACAAGGTAGTTTGTGACGTCAGAAACACCAACGATTTCAAACCGTGTTTTTGAGACTGTCTTTTTTCACTGCAGTTTTAAGGAGAAAAAACTCAGCAATGGTGTTGACTTATGAATTTACACATGGTTTGTCTTAAAGATACAATATGTAATTTTTTTCAGCGCTAGGGGTCGCTAACCTCTTACAATAACAAAGGCGTAGGTTGATGACGCAAAATTTCCTGCGGAATTATGGAACTTGTCGTCAAGCTGAAGGATCTAATAATGTTTATGGATGAGTGAATACATTTTTGTTTTTATCATGACTGTGGTTTGAAGCAGGGCGCGATTGCTAATAAGAGACAGGTATCAGCGCCACACGCGCGTCCCGCGAGCCTCGCGGATATAAAGGAATAAAGACATTTCATTTCACCAAACTACCCGCAAGTGCTGAATTAATACTCACACAGGTTAGTTTATTAGACAAATTAAACTTGTGAGGTAACGCAGCACTGTTTCTACACTATCACATTAAACTGCATTTGAGTGTGTTGAAAGTTATAATGTTATTCTATGTGTTAGTTTGGCTGTATGAAACTAGCAGTAAGCTAGATCAACATTAGAATAACATACTGATCATATTCTAACATTTCATCATGTTGAGCTGTATAACATTGATTAGTTTTATGTACATTTGCTCACCTGTCTAATAAAGTACATGTAAGAGCTCTGTCAAGTCGAAGTTAGTTGCAGACGTGGAGCTCTCGGCATCTCGAAAACGCCACGCTGATATTGATCCTTGCTTTAGTTCTCCTTTTTTCCCAAAGTCTGCTTGCCATGATCCATAATGTTTGAACGAAACAACAACAACAGCGTGAGCGTGCCGCTAAACATAACTATGGCAGTACGAGCGGAAACCAGGGATAACGCGGATATTACGTCAGTGACAGGCGACAAGTGAACAGGGATTCCGGGACGGGCAATTATTTAAAATTTGAATTTCTCTGAAATTAAAAATCTTTGGGAACTTTTGGGATATTGTATGTACACAACTGCAGGAAAAATATCACACTGTGCAAGTGATTTTGGGATATTTTATTATAAAATTCTTACATATTGTACCTTTAAAGCATATTTAAAACACCACATAGACATATAAACAACATTAAAAGCTTGATTTTCACCTTGGAGGGACTTTAATAATAAATTATGTACTGCAACTTTACAAGGAGGACATCTTACAATAAAGTATAACCAGCGATATACGTACCGCTGAAAAGACAGCAATTTTCCTACTGTCCCCAACAAAGTATGATGATCTCTCCAGTGGTTGCTCCTCTAGAACACAGTGAACTTGGGAATCTGACGTCATACATGCATTCTCTGAAAATCACTTTAAACTAGCTAATAAATGTCTTTGCGAAAATGTCTCAAAGGAGTGAAGTTAGTTCTGAGAAAGGCTCTAGTGTCATTTTTTCTTGCACATGTCACTTTATTTTGTTAACTAATGCAATGACTTTCATACGAGTCTAGCTTAAGTCTTCAAATGCTTTGGGGCCAGTGTGAGTAATAATTCTGAGAGGCTGTGCATATGGTGATTTTTCTTCAGTAAAAATAAATAAATGTGTCATGTCATTGAGCCCTGTAGCAGCTTGACACATTAATGCAAAATTGACGTCATGAGTAGTGTGTGTGTGTGTGTGTGTGCAACTATATTGCAACAGCCTCTAAAACGTCTCATCCAGTCAGATTTCATAGATGGACCTATATGTAATAATAGCTACTGTTACCGGGTTAACGTTCCTACCCTCACATTTTTGGGAGAAAATCCGTTCTTTTGAAAGACTCAGGATTTAATGTGGACCCACCAATAAATTGCATTTAGAGCTAAATGCTAAATCATTTATAAGTGAAATGAAAGCGATTTGGTGAGTTGAAACTGGAAGTGACTGAAAAGATGGTAGGCCTTTCTCTCAGCGGCAGTACAGTGGGGAGCGTCTCTCTCAGCTTGATATTAAATTGTCAGAAGTGGCTGTGACATATATTAATTTCATGTGGGAGCATGATGGATTGAATTTTCTTTATGAAATGCCCCCTTAGCCCCCCTGTCGGGCCAGCGGTTGGCAGACACGAGGCAGATGGAAGTTTAATACGCTTACGGAGGCAGCAGTTACTGTAGACTGTGCTTTCTCACAGCTTTGCAATGATGAAAAAAGTCTAATAAATAATATTTGCTGCAGAGGTCTCTATGGATCTTTGTAGGAATACTGTGGTGTCTGAGAGAGGTGAAATATAAAGAAATGCCGGTGAGAGATGGAATTCAATCTTCATGCATACGTTGACAAGATGAATAGGTTGAGTGATTGCATCTGTATGTGCAAATTCAAGTTGTTGCAAACTCAAGTTGCATGCAAATGGACAAAAGATGAACCGAGTGTAGAGCAGATTTACATCTCAGTTTCTTGTTCTGTGTATTGCAAGTTCATTGATGTTGGTCAGTTAGTTCATCTTTGGCAACTAATGATCCATTTGAAGCAGCACAATAGTTGAAGTTATCTCTCTATTATGGCTTTTTAAGAGTTTTGTGCAATGTTTTAGAAAACCTTTTTGTACTCAGAATACTAAATGAGCATTGTAGGTTCTTAATTATTTGGTGGGACGTTGTAAGTTTTATTTGCATTCAGAGGTGGACGTAAAGGCTGTTAACTTTCTCACGGAGTCTCTAAGGGGTCGTGGTGATGGAAAAAAATATTAGATGGGAGGAAAATGTATATTTCAGTGCATTTGCGTGCGATCACAAAGCGTGTACATTTCCCAGAGAAACTTTGGGATGTCCAAAGTGGACCATCGACATAAAGTGTAACTGAAACTTAAAGTTTGCTCACAAAACGGTTGGTATCCCACGAGAAACTTGCCGTTTGCTCGCAAAACTAAGTGTTGTGTTCCCCCAAGAAACTCTGCATTCACTCTCAAAAGCATTGCAATATAGTTTTCCATCACCATTTTTGTGTTCGCTCTCACAAGATTTGCATTTCCATAGTAAGTTTCATTTCGCTTACAAATCGTTTGCATTTTGGGAGATAACACTAGGTTTCTTTTGGAAGTGCAAACGATTTGTGAGCGAATTAATATTTACTTAGGGGAATGCCAAAGTTTTGTGGAAATGTCATGTGAGATTTTTGTGAGTAAACGCAACAGAATTTACATATATAATTTTTCCTCCCATCTCATTTTTCTCCATCACCATGACCCTTTAGGGCTCCATTATTGTTTTCTGTCTGTGCTTTTTATTGATATTACTGTAATTGTTGTAATTCTGTTGTGTGTCCAACACATGGTTGTTTTACTCCATCAGCAGAATGTTGGGGAGAACCAAAGATATGATGACAGTGATTGCGTCTCAGAGAAAAGCTTACTTTATGACACGTGAATTTTGTGAACCCTTCAGATTGATCAATATTACTGTGTTCTCTTGACCTGACTGAGTCTGTCCTCCTCTCAAGCGTATCAGTCGATATACAGTGCCCTTAACAAGTGACACTGGGGGGAAAACAAATGTTTCAGGTCTTTATTCAATTTGTTGCTTTATATTTATTACGTGTTGGTGAATTAATTCAGATTAAAATTCCAAGCGACTTGTGTTAACCATTAAAAACAAGAATTTAATTCAATAACTTGGGGGGGATTGTATATATACTGCATATTGTACACAGATTGTGGACTTTTACATGTAAATGTCGTCTTTAGTTGACAGTTTAAATCAACTCTTCTGAATGCAGAAAACAAACATGCATAAACATGGTCAAAAACGCATCCCAGACCACTTCCAAATCGGTTTTCAGTGATCCAATTATGATCCAGTCACAGCATGTGTTTTGGCATTTTTAGCATTTCCACTTGGCTTATAATGTGATCAAGTGCAGCTGGTTTGTGAAACTCTCCAGACACACAGTCAGTGATATTTGCTGTAGTAACAGTTATTTCTTAATGGTTATGGCTCATCTTGTCAGCACTTTCACAATGACCAATCAGGATTTCAGCTTCACAATAGCGGTGTTTACATGGACCCTAATAATCCGTTTTGTAATCGGACTAGTAGCACAGTCAGAATAAAAAAAAGTCTTGTGTAACCATGTCAATCAGAATTAATTAGATTTCGGATTGAGAAGGATTGAGAACATGTAAACACTTGATCGCATTGAAACCTGACACTGGAAAGATCTGCACATGTGTGACGCATGGAGCGAACTGGTGTTTTTGTTGAATATAGTGTCATAAATGGCTGTTGTGTCATTTTAAATGTCTCCTTCCACTCTTTGTCTGTGAAGTGCTGCAGGACAACGTCCCACGAGTCCTTGCTTCTTATCCACAAACGACTTGTTTTGCTTGTGTGAAGAGGCTTTTTTGACTGTTTTCTAAACATAAGCAGTGTGACACTAACCTTTATATACCTGTCGTCTGCTAATTAGGACCCAAAACAGATAAATATTACATTTACATTTATGCATTTGGCAGATGCTTTTATCCAAAGCGACATTGCATTTCAAGGTACACATTTACATTCTTATCAGTTCTTGCTTTCCCTAGGAATCGAACCGTTGCAAGCGCCAATGCTCTACTGTTTGAGCTACAGGAAAGTTTAATAAGTTTGCTTTCTAAAACTCTGTATGTATTCATGATATTGATATCCGCATATTGAAATATTAAATCTAATTTGAAGCTTGTGACACAGAAACGCACACATCAACCCCATCAGTACGTGGCATTCATGTAAACTCTGTGTTCGGATTTATCAATTGGAATGACTTCATTCTAGTGCGAGTTATGCACTCTTGCAGAAATGCCTGTTATAATCAATGAAGCACTAAACAAAACTCCGCCATTCTCAGATTTGCCATTGAATTCATGAGCTCAACAGAAACAAGTGTGATTGGTTATACTGTTAAAGTCCCCCTGTAGTCAATAATTATATCCCTTAAAACTCATCTTTGATCACCAAAATTGGCTTGAATTTAACTCCTCACCCTTGCTTCATTTAGTATACACGGTTCTATGAATATATAAATGAGCCCCGCCTCCACTCCCTCAGCTCAGAGATCCACTCGTTGACGATCACACGTTGATCTGATTGGTTACAAGGTAGTTTGTGACGTCAGAAACACCAGCGATTTCAAACCGTGTTTTTGAGACTGTCTTTGGTTCACTGCAGTTTTAAGGAGAAAATACTCAGCAATGGTGTCGACTTATGAATTTGTACATGGTTTGTCTTAAAGCATATTAAAAACACCAGATAGACATATAAACAACAAGCTGTATTTTCACAACAGGGGGACTTTAAATGCTGAAAAAATATGCATAAAAAGAAACCTTTGATGCAACATGAAAATATCTCAATGTAATTCCGCAATTTACACTTTCCATTCATTTTCACACTTCTCCTTAATCATAGTACATTTAGTGCGTGGGCAGTTGCCCCTCTTTATCACACATTTTGGGGCATTTATGTTAATTTTGGTGCCATTTTTGAACCAAGTCCCCATTCATTTCCAATCCTCGAGGCCAGTTATCTGTTGGTTTTGACAAAAAACAGAAATGCAGCACCTTCCTTAAAACTCGGCCTTAAAAGGTCCAGTATGGGAGTTATTTCAGTAAGAGAGGTATTTCTGTCGGATCAACAATAAAACACACTGTGGCCTGAAGGGATTATTGAAAAGAGCACCGAGGTACAGTACAGTCAGACAATGCCATATAAATCCTTCATGGCTCTCTTTGTCCTTCATTGTCATTTATTGTTCTTTTATGACTGTTCCTCTTGTCACAGTGATCAGCTCATTAAATCTGTTTTCTGAAGAGTCTCTCTCTCTCTCTCTCTCTCTCTCTCTCTCTCTCTCTCTCTCTCTCTCTCTCTCTCGCTCTCTCTCTCTGTGTGTGCTCTGAGAAGAGCAGATTGCGGTGAGCGCTGGTGAGAAACATGTTGGCAGGTGGTCAAGGACATGTTTGTGTTTTTTGGAAGGCTGTTCTGAAATTAGCAATCATGAATTAATTAGCTACCAATTATCCACAAGCCCAAACAATTGTGATGAATGCCAAAGTGCTGGCTCTGTTTCCAGGTACTGACCGTGGCAAAATACAGCCCAAAACAAACAGAACAACAGCGCTCAGCGCAGCGACTCAGAGCCAATCGTGTGGTTTCTAACTCGCAGCGTAGCATGTCTGGAGTCGCCTTCGTTCCTTTAGATAAATGCGTACAGTACTTTGAATATCCCAACATCATCTCTCATTTGATGTTTTCTTGGAGGTAGTATTAGTTATTAGAAGATGACTTGTGTGATAACAGAAAATAGGTAAAAAGGTCAAATCATTAGATCCAGAATATTATTATTTCTCTAGTTACTAGGTGATGATAAGTTAGTTTTTTTTTCCTTTATAATACGAATATATTATATTCAAGATTTCCAAAAATAAAATTCTGTCAAAAAGAAAGTTCTACAGATTTTGAACGGCATGAGTAAATGACAGATTGTTCATTTTTAGGTAAACTATTCCTTTAATATCTTACCCAAGATTCCTTTCTATCTTATGCATAAATCTGAGCAGATTCAGCAGATGTTAGTATTGTAAATAAATTGGAAATAAATAGTTAGTGTAATTGTTACGTCCTTCGTTAATTAGATGTTATTTGTCTAGGAATTTTATTAGACATAACCTAAATGTTTTGCATGTGTCGCGACAGTAAGAGAATTGCAAAAGAAAAGGAACCGACAACAAACCAACAATTTAGTTGCAAAGTTTAAGTCTCTGTAAATATAATAAATTGAAGTAATAAAGACAGACTTCTGTTTCTGTTGAAAAAAAGAAGATATTTTGAGGAAAGTTGGTAACCAAACAGTTTTGGTTATGACTTCTGTTGTATGAATATATATTTAAAAAAAAAACATCTAAATATATTATTTTATGTTTCACAGAAGAAAGAAAGTCATGCAGGTTTGGAATGACATGATCAATGCCTTAAAGTGAAAAGTTTAGCTGATGTGATTGTGAGCTGATTTTGCCCAACATTTGCCTGAATTTAGCAACAAACTGAAAGTTTGCACACTTTTTTTGTTCAGGTGTAAAAATGTACAAACATTAATTAAAAGAGACGAACAGTGAAGAGAAACAGAAAATCATAAGAGAGGGGAAATCACACAGAGATGACAAAGACCAGATTCAGACTGTCCACCTAATACACACCGTGCTCAAAAATGACAAGAAGCGGCTGGTTTTGACTGTTCACAGAATTAAAGGTGCTCTAAGTGATGCCGGGAGTGTTGACATTTCAAATTGTTGTCAAACAAAACGGAGGCTAGCTAGACCCTCCCTCCTCCTCATCCCATCTCCTCCCTCCTCCCCTCCCTTTCCGGCATAAAGGAAAGTCAAAGTAGTCACTAAAAACAAAGTTAAGTTTTACTGATACTTCATTCAATGTGTAATGTCACCAAGTTAGATAAATGCTTTTATATATTGCAGAACAGAATGCAGAAAAAGAGAAACATTGTCTTAAAATCGTTTCTCCACCTGAGGTTATAACTATAACTATAGCTCCAATACAAGGACGCAATAATAGCAAGATAACGTTAGCTTCGCGTTTCCCAGTGAGCATAAACAACGGCGGCGTCGTAAACAAATTTAGTCAAAGTTGTCAATAGCCTATAAATGAACATTCAAATCCATAACAAACTGTGGGTGAAAACAATAATTCACACAAATTGTCGCCCTACTGTGAATTTGCTTGACCATTTACAATAGAGATTGATCGCTAGCTGCTAGAAACATATATGTTGTATTCACCAAAGTTAACGCTGACTGCATAGTTCTAGCTAATTACATCCTTGTGTTGGTTTGGCGAACGTGAATGTCAATTTAGAAAGAAAAATGGATTTACCTGTTCTGCAAAAACAGAGCAACTGAATGTCTGATTGGAAGCATTTCTGCCGGCGGAGTTCTCGCCACCTTTCGAGGGTTTTTCCGATGTAAATTCGGGACTTCGCGCATTCCTTATCCTTGTCCCTCTTCTTTACAATTTGTTCATCGAAACGTCGTCTCTTTAGTCGTGTGTCGGCCATAATTCAAACTTCCCTCTTCATGCTTCTCTCTCCTCCACACACCCCCTTCATGTGCACGCGCACTAACCCCCAAACCACACCCCTCAAATACTTCTTGTCGGTGATTGGCTGGAGCACTGTTTGTTGTGTTTCGTGGTGCGGGTGAGCCCAGTTTGTTTTTGTTGCCGTTTGTGGAGCCTGTGGTGTCTAGAGAGACCGCGTTTTTTTACAGTGTGTTCAGGGGACAGGCAGCTAGCGGATAGTGAGGAGATGTTTGCTGTATGTGACAAAAAATATTTTGGCCTAAAAAACGCGTGACATCACTTAGAGCACCTTTAATATGTTGGTTTGTTTTGTTTTTTAAGCCATGAACGTTTCAGAGTAGAACTAGTCTTTTCTTCCTAAAGCTTGCAAGTTTGCCAAAGAGATTCAGGTGTTTCTTATGAGATTTCCTCATCCTCAAGCGGTGTGTTTCAGGTCTCTACTATGTGCTTAAAGGTGGTTGTATTTGCACACAGTCAGACAGTTTATACTGCATTTGACCATAGCGCATGAATTCAGAATTGCCATTGAGTAAGCTTTAGTTCATGATTATGAGCTTTAAATATTTACTGCAGATAGACTAATTTAAAACAGACCAAATGCATTGACGGCTCATCTTCAGGGGCATATCCACATGTTTGTCCAATAAACACTCTAAAAAACACTGGGTTAAAAACAACCCAATCTGGGTTTAACCCAAGGGCTGGGTAAATATAGGACAGAACACATGTTGGGTTAATTTTACCCAGCAAATTGGGTTGTTTATTTAACCCAGCATAATGGGTTGATTTTATTTATTTATTTTTACTTCATACAATAATTAATGTTTATGTATCCTCCCAATAAAAAAAAAAATACTCCACACGACAACTGGTTTGCATGATAATTCCTTTATTTTCAATCATATTTTATCATATAGCATATGTTATATAGTTTTGAATACATATTGACTACATGTAAGCTTGTTTTACAAATATTAGAAGTACAAATTAAACATTTATAAGTACTTCAAGTGTAATTGTAACGGCGCTGGATCTCGTGCCGGAGCTTGTGTCGTGTTCAGCGCGGGAACTAATAACTTCAGACCGCCGCCCTGTGTTTCACTCGTAGCCAAAATATGCTGTGACTCCATAACCTGTCCATAAACAATCAGTGTACAGTTATGCATATACATATTTTAACTTTCTAAGCATTTATATTCTGTATCTTTTTTTTAAATAAAATCATACAATTTTATGCAAGGCATTAGGCGTTTCCATCACGCGAAAGGGTCGACGCGACACTCGTTTAGGTTACTCACATCACGCCCCTGTATGTTGCTTTGCATAAAATTAAACGATATACAGAACAATAACGAATTTATAGATGCAAAAAATGTACACAAACCTGTATTTTACCGAAGTCAAGCACCAATTTTACGGAGCAGCACTGCTCTCTCCTAAAGAGGTCGCAAAAAGCCCACGATAAATAACTCAATCCCTGGGTTGTTATATCTGAACCAGGAACTGAGTAACACAAAAACTACCCAAACACTGAAAAAATAACCCAAAAAATTTACCCAACAGGCTCAACCCAGGATTTGGGTAGAAAAAAATGACCCAAGATTGATGAAATGGTCTCTAGAATGAGACTGTCTGTCCCCCAGTACCGCCTGCCTTTGACTAACAATAGCGTGTGGCAAATCACGGTTCAGTAGGAACTCCATGGGGTCTTTAAGGTCACAATTGTGTTCCAAATGAGTTCTGCATTTGTGTTACAGTCACAGTATTATTGTGGTGGAAAGTGTCACTCTGTAGGGAGTGAATATGTTAGAATATTATGTGTTAAGTCGAGAACACTTTGTCAGATTTATTTTTATTCTCCCACACCATCGGTACTTTCAGTGAGAGGACGGCGAGAACAGTTAGAGAGAGAGAGGGAGAGAGAGAGAGAGGTCTTTTTGCCATCTCATAACTGTCTTGTATTTCTATTATTGATTGTTTTTGTCTGAGGTATTGACTGCTTTGCAAGGGCAGCCTGAGTGTAATAGGAAAATTACAAGCCTCTTTTGTCCTCTGACTGATACACACACAGACGCTCTGCCCTTCTGCACATGTGATGCTGTTTCTGCCCTGTCAGACCAATCCTGAGCTAGAGGCCAGATCTAGATGTGCTGTTCACTTTTGCATGTAAAAAGATAGTCAGTCACCTTCATTTATATAGCGCTTTTAACAATATAGATTGTTTCAAAGCAGCTTTACAGTGATAATAGGACATTTATTGTCCAGCTAAAGTTAGCTTTGATTGATTCACTTCTGTTGCAAAGATCATTAGTTATTAACTTAAGGGCCGCTAACACGACACCGTTGTAACTGAAAGCAGAAAACTTTTAATGTGTTCTGGCTGTTCATTTGCATGACAGCAGTGTCTGGCGGCTCGAGAACGCAAACCTTGAAATAGGTTTCAAGGTGCAAGTTTTGAAAACTTTTGAAAAACGTTATCATCTCCGTGTAAACTTCAAAAACGTGAATCTGTGAAAACAGTGCATGTTACGTGTTTAGTCTATAGGTTTGTGCGTTTGAATGTGTATGTGCGCAGGCGCATAGTCTTTTTTTGCAAATTGACATCACCAAATTGCTTGTCTGGCAGCATAATACTGAACTTTCAGTCGTTTCCGCTGAACCATGCGAACTGGAATCATTTTGATAATGTTTGATCTGTACAGAGGTAAAGGGATGTCTCTACTGTAAATGCCAATCCCTAAACTCTCTAAATGCAGAAGACCCAGCACAATACTGGAGTCCCCAAGTTCACACTATGTTTCTTATTAGTCTTTGTTTCATTCAGTGCTGATATGTACAGTATGTATAAGCAGTTCAGTGCAGTGCAAGGCCAGCGATCTGCTGGGATATAGGATTATGATTATATAGGATGAATTGTCAATGTAGGTATTTGAATGAATTAAAGCATTATGTATTGACTTTTTAGCAGCTCCTTGTTTAAACTACCTAGAGATGAGCAATATTACCAAAATCTTTACCACGGGATTCAACCAATATTTGTATCAAGTAATTTTCCATACAATAAGGAACATCACCACAGGATATTAAATCTGCCTGAAATCAGAAATACTACTAATTAAAATAAAGTCATAGTCTGTATTTCTCAATATGATCCACTTAAAGAGGCCATATTTTAGTATTGTCTTGATATTTTATCATATCAAGTCTTGATGTTGTTTTTGTTCTCTACAAGAACAGGTTTTCCTGCTTGAATGTCCAATAAACACATTATTTTCCCCATATTCTCCATTGTTTAATCTCCTCTCTTCCCAGTCTGTCAGTAACGCTCTGTTTAGTTCCTGTCTCTATGAAGCCCCTCCTCCTGAAAAGCACACTGTGCTCTGATTGGTCGGCTGGATCAGTGTGTTGTGATTGGTCAATAAATGATTTAGTAAATATGTCAAATAAGTAGTTTATGCAATTGTTATGCAGGTGTTTTTTATGGAAGTAAAATAGTACATAATGTTTTTGAAACAAAACAAAAAAGTTTGTTGAGTTTTGTTTTGTTGCTTGCTTGCATTTTTATCTGAAAGGTGAAAATGGATTATTGAATTTTTAATAATTGAATTTGAATTGAATTTAAATATTCGAACATGCAACCATGTTCAATTTCAGCCCATAAAAATGCAAGCCCTAATAATACAACGCATTTAAATGCATGCATGGTTAATGCAATTAATTTTGTTATAGCATTTAAAAAAAAAAAAAATTACATTTGGCATTTTCACTTCCATATGTTTTTAATATCTTTAAATGAAATTAAAATCATTTTTAATCATATATTTATCATATTTCTATATTTGTGATTACAAAATCAAGAATTTCATGTTTTCAATGATTTCTAATTTAGTAATTATGTAAAATAAGTAGTTTCTGCAATTGTTATGCAGGTGTTTTTACTATCTTTAAATGAAATGGTTTGGGGATATAAACATCAGTTTTATATCGGCCATTAATGCAGAGAGCTTGAGTTCAGGCATTCATGAGGTTCAGTTCACTCAGTCTGTTGATTCCCAAACCCCAAACGTAACCTAACCCGATGTGTGTGTTTTAGGTGATGGTGTTTGTGCACGCCCGTAACTCTACGGTCCGCACCGCCATGAGTCTGATCGAGATGGCCAAGAACCGAGGAGAGCTGTCGTTCTTCCAGGTCGACCACGGCCCAGACTACGGCCAGTGTGATAAACAGGTACGCTGATTTCACTTCACATTTTTATTCGGATGAAAATGAGACTGTGAAACATTAAAGAAGAGTTTTGTGGTTAGAGATGTCAATTTACATATTCCAAAAATCGATCATTGTTTAAATTAAGGATTGATTAATCGATTAATCGTTAACCTTAACCTCTTAAATCCGAAGCGGGATGCGCTACTAAGTTATCATGTTATTTAACAACGACTTGCTTAACCAACACAAAATATGTGTTGATTTTAAAGCTTAGAAGCTTGACTTTACACTGAATACAGGGAATATGACCATCACTTTACAAGCACTTTTACATTGTCTAAACAATAAAAATGAAAATGTCAAATCACAGTTCATAACAGATATACTTGTGTCATGTATCATTGAAAGGTCTCAACTATCAGAAAACAAGCATATTTGTTTCAGTTAGAACTAGGGCTGGGTAAAAAAATATCGACTTCTCGATTTTAATTGATTCTCATTTTTACGAACCGATATCGATTCTTAAATCCCAAGAATCGATTAGTCATCCTGTTTTCAGTTGATGAATGAATGGAACATTGTAGCGTGCATCCCATTCAATAAATCGCAATAATCTTTGTGCTTTGTTACTATTGATATGAAACAAAGTCTCAGATTTCAAATTACGTCCATTTTCTTACGAAATTCAAAACCATAAATATCGTTGTATCGCTGTGGCGTGAGATCGCTCTGACTCAGAAGCACGTGATCTTCTCTTCCGCATTAATAACACCAGTTAAAGCGAGGAATAAACATGAATGAGCATCTGAAAGTGTGTTAAAAGATAGAGTACAACAATCCGTATCATGTCACATGGAATCGCTCAATCAGTGTTTCAACCGTGGAAAGACGTCAGTAAATCAGCTTGTAAACAATGTCATGTAACGTCACATTTACATCAGAAAAAACATGTCCAGTGACCATAAACTCGTTAGTCAGCTGGAAAAATTAACTCTAGAGAAGAGCATTTTGCTAAATATATGCACCATATTGCATATTCATTATATTTTTTAATGTTCTTCAATATTTAATGCATGTTTGAATAAATCTGGCAAGTTTTTATGACAGCCACCATTTAAATGTTTATATTTCATATAACTTTATTATAATAAAAATAAATAAAAGTGTAATTTAAGTGTTTGTATACAAATCAGTTCATTTTTACCTTCAATATTATAGTAGGCTAATGAAGGCTAGAAGGCTACAACTGACTCCCATAGTTTACCACATTAGTTAAGAGATTTGCCATGTATTGTATGTGATATCCAAAATAATCAATATTGAATTGAATCGGAATCGAAATCAAATCGAATTGCAAGCTTGTGAATTGAAATTGAATCGAATTGTGAAATTTGTGTCAATACCCAGCCCTAGTTAGAACTCATGCAACTCATACAAAATCAGTACATATCAAAGCATGTCTTCACATTGCCCTTTTTCACCATTATAGTTCAGTGCAAGAGTCTATTTGAAGTGTTTCTGCACAGTCTGCGCTTCAGGCCTGAGGTGAAACAGAATAATCACTTCAGCGTTCGCTTTTCCTACGTGTTTTATACCCATCATAGAGAACCTGCGTCACACTTCTGCTTAGGACAAAGAGATTCAGAGCGGTTCTCCTCAGCCGCTGTTATTTATGAGCCGTTATTCAGCGGCTCTGCAGGAGAGAACAGTGAGAGAGATTGAGGTCAGTCACCTGTGCATTTCTGGGAGAATGGTAAACACGTCCCTGTGAGGGCCAAACGGGTGCGGGCGCTTTGAAATGAAACCCGAAGGCGATGCAGGACTAAACTTTTGGAAGCCGCCGTATTAGCTGGAGTGGGTGTGCAATTAAACCCCCGCAGATCTGACATTCACACGCGCTTGAGTGTGTGTGTGGTCCAGATGCTGCGTGTGAAGATACACTTACACACACTGGAAGAGACCACAACACATTCATGAGGATTTGAGGTGGAGGAGCACGCTATACTTTACTACTTTGAAAATGTTTTTAAAGAAGCCAGCAGGTCCACTTGTGAAGTCAGTCCAGGTTTCTTGGACCAGCAAAATGCGACATTTTGAATTGAACGTCAAAGGATTGTTCACCCTTTCTGTGACCCGTCGGACCTTGGAGTAAATTCCATATTGATTTTTTTTTTTTTTTGCACATTTTTATTTGGATGAAAATGAGACTGTGAAACATTGAAGATGAGTTTTTCCAGAAAAAAAAAATTGTGGTTAGAGATGTCAATTTACATATATATTCCCAAAATCGTTTGTTGTTTAAATTAACGATTGATTAATCGTTAACCTTAACCTCTTAAATCCAAAGCGGGAGGCGCTACTAAGTTATCATGCTATTTAACAACTACTTGCTTAACCAACACAAAATATGTGTTGATTTTAAAGCTTGGAAGCTTGACTTTACACTGAATACAGGGAATATGACCATCACTTTACAAGCGCTTTTACATTGTCAAAAAAAACTGCTTTACATGAAAATGTAAAATCATAGTTCATAACAGATATACTTGTCATAGATCATTGATTGAAAGGTCTCAACTATCAGAAAACAAGCATATTTTTTCAGTTAGAAGCTTATACAAAATCAAAAATCATGAAACTTTAACAACTATTTATATCAGGATTTGATTGAAATGAACTGACCTGCTTTTATTTTTTTATCAAAAATTTGACAAATTCCTACCCTGGAAATCCAGAGTTCTCACGAGAGCACAAGTTGAAATTTGCTCAGCGAGTTTTCATTAATATTTCAGATTTAGGTCTGGATTTCCAGGCTAACAAATTCCGTGAAATTCTGCATTATTCAGTAAATTCTGTTTTTATGACTGGATTCCACGATTCCGTCCTTGTTTTCCACATCGCTGATAGATGTTTTACTGGATTATTGGAAGATGGGAATGCTACGAATAATGTTTAGTGAAGTGTTATTGGTGCTAAGCATAGACTCAAAGATCAATCTTGAGATGTAATAATCAATATTAGTTAGTCATGATGAAGATTCTTTAAATGTGTGAAATGTACAGTAGGAGGAGTGGTGATGTTCATGCGTTACACACAGAGATTTGACTGACAGATGATCAATAAACAGCTGGACTCTGCTCACTGTTCCTCTATAGTGTTGGTACATCACCTCAGGGTGTGTGTGTGTGTGTGTTTATACAGAGATCTTAGCTTCATCTTCTCACTCGTGTCTTAAACTCAGGAAACCAAGTTTATTAAATACTTCACAACTGAAACTCATTTGATCTCATTAGATTATATATTTTTATTTTATACGTTTACGCGTTATGTTAAGTGTTTCCCGCGTGAGGTACTTTGTGTTGTACGTTGCCATGACATTCACGCACTCAAAACTATAACAATGTATCTTACAATGTAACACGATGTAACCTTGCTCTCACTTGAAATGTTTCCCCACATTAAGTCCTTGAATTTGAAGTTAACCAAGGTGTGGGAACCCTGTATAAATTATGCATATTAAATGCAACTAACCCTAAACCAAACCTTAACCCTATAGTAAGTGCATGTAGTTAATTATTATTACTCAGTACTTAAATGTATCATTACACTGTAACAAGGACAGAAAATTAAGTGTAACCGATTTTGGTAACACTTTATTTTACAGTGTCCTTGTTACATTTGTTACATGTACTTACCATAGTAATAACAGTAAATTATGCATAATTACATGCAACTAACCCTCAACCAAACCCTAATCCTACCCTAACTATAGTAAGAACATGTAGTTGCTTAATATTACTCAGTACTTAAATATATAATTACACTGTAACAATGACACCTTAAAATAAAGTGTAACCCCGATTTATTTTATGGAACTCGATGCAACTTCAAAAACAGTTTCAAATGATGTAACACTGCAGTTAAAACACATGATTCAAGTGTTCTCTGTTCAGTGCTAATCCTCCATGTCATGACGTCTGCAACAGATGCAAACAGTGCACTGCCACATGAAATAAATAAACAGCTCCAATTTTAGTCAAATAAAACTACAAAAGAAGTGCTTATCTGCAACAGTTTGTGTGGTTTTTAGTTGTGTTACCACAATGCTGGAATGCACAATGCGATACCTTGTAAATATTACATTAAAGGGATAGTTCACTTTGAAATAAAATTTTGGTATGTTTTAGCTTACCTCAAGGGCATCCAAGATGTAGGTGTCTTTTTTTCCGCAGTAGTTTCAATTTTTATATTTTTAAGTCAAACCGTTCTTGTCTGTCAGTCATATAATGCAGGTCTATGGTCACTGTCTCAAAGAGCATGCACAGAGAAGTCCAAATTAAACAATTCCCCATCGTAAGTACACATTGATGGCCTAAGACACGAAACGAGCGGTTTGTGTGAGAAAACGAACAGTATTTATATTGTTTTTACCTCTTATACACAGCCACGTCCAAGTGATCTGATCTGACGTGTACGCAGACTGGTGCATAGATATATACACTAGATGTCGCCTTGTCTATGGCAGTTCATTGGAACGAATGTCTTTAAGGCGACATCTAGTGTGTATATATCTATGCACCAGTCTGCGTACACGTCAGATCAGATCACTTGGACGTGGCTGTGTATAAGAGGTAAAAACAATATAAATACTGTTCGTTTTCTCACACAAACCGCTCGTTTCGTGTCTTAGGCCATCAATGTGTGCTTACGATGGGGAATTATTTAATTTGGACGATGGGGAATTGTTTAATTTGGATTTCTCTGTGCATGCTCTTTGAGACAGTGACCATAGACCTGCATTATATGACTGACAGACAAGAACGGTTTGACCTAAAAATATCAAAATTGAAACTACTGCGGAAAAAAAGACCTACATCTTGGATGCCCTTGAGGTAAGCTAAAACATACCAAAATTTAATTTCAAAGTGAACTATCCCTTTAAGGACATTACATTAAGGACATAAACCACTTCTCGTTACAAATCTGTGTGAAATGTGTGAAAGCATCATAAGTTGGAAGTTATGCAATTGAGAAAATAAAGCTGAACTGTTGCACAGTGAATTCCCAAATGCGTGTTGAACTCACAGTAAATGCAGAGACGCTGGAAACACTGGATCATGAGCGGCTCACGTGTAAGAACACGGCGATGCGCTTCACTCTGAAACACACAGCGCACTGTACGGTATTCTTATTCAAATAAACACTGCAATGTGTCATATTGATGACCAGTGTATAAATACTGCAGAAAATGAGTATTAAAACAGTTTCAAATGTGAAAAATCAATATGTACTGAACAATCGGTACGGACTTTCTGTGTGTGTGTGTGTGTGTGTGTGTGTGTGTGTGTCTGTGTGTCTGTGTGTACGTGTCTGTTTGTGTGTATGAGTATGTCTGTGTGTGTGTGTATGTCTGTGTGTGTGTCTGTGTGCATGTGTGTATGAGTGTCTGTGTGTGTGTGTGTGTCTGTGTGTCTGTCTGTGTGAGTGAGTGTTGGTGAGTGTGTGTGTGTGTGTGTGTGTGCGTGTGTCTGCATATGAGACTGTGGGTGCGTGTCTGTGCGTATGAGTGTGTGTGTGTGTGTGTGTGTGTGTGTGTGTGTGTGTGTGTGTGTGCCTGTGCCTGTCTGTGTGCGTGTTTGTGTGTGTCTGTCTGTGTGCATGTGAGTGTGTTTGTGCGTGTGTGTGTGTTAGATGAGTGGTGGGATATACACACTCTAAGAGGTGTATGCGCTGCTCTCTCGAGACTGCGTTCACACTGTAACTCCATATATATGAGTCTCCAGCAGAAGTGGAGTGATGCAGTTATAAACCTGTCCACGACTCGACCGGAACTGATGCTGTCTTTAATCTACACCTCATGTAAATGAGCCAGATATTAAACACACGAGGCCATAACATTCCCTTCAAAGCCACAGCTCAGGCAGGAGTAGGATCTGCATTATAAATGACCGTTTGATGTGCATGGGAGATGTGTGATATGTGCAGGTGTTTCTTCTAATGTAACATGTTATGCAGTTATTAATATTACCCATAAAAAGTGAACCAATTATGCTGCACTGTTACACTTATTCAAAAAGTTAATCTGGCAATATAGTACACTTTGAGGTTTCAGAAAGTGCTGCTTGTTTGGTTACGCGCTGTGTTAAAACACATTAACAGCACTCATGATAAGGAATTGTAGTGATATATTGATCTCCAGGAAGAGCTCAGAGCCAATGTCTTGTATCCAAAGAAGTTTACCTCCAAGTGCCATTAAAGTGGTGTTTCTGTGAGGATTTGGTGATATGTTGTAGATTCGGTCTCTTCCGGAGCAAAGGGTCCAAATGTGATATTTCTGATAAGAGTTTGAGGATTAAAGTGAGGTAAAGTGTATTTCTGTGCTCTGTAACATCACTGTATCTATCTCTCTCTACACACACACACACACACACACACACACACACAACCACACACACACACATACATACATACATACATACAAACACACACACACACACACACACACACACCTCAGTACTCACCTTCTGATGACACAGCTTATTTACTTATGAAAATCAGCCCTCATTAATATTAATGCTCTCTTAATCTCACATATGAATATGGAGGGGGGACACAGCTCACCTGTAAGGTCAGTTATATAAAGTGGATTGTTTATAACGCTGATAAAGTCAGAGGTGAGCGTACTCTATAATGCTCATTAAAGCGCTTTATGTGTGTGTTTGAAGAGGCTGTCAATCAGGCTCTCGTATCTTAATGCATTCTCTAAGATTAGAGCTTCTATAAGCGCTTTTCCCCCCGTGACTGCAAACGCTCGAAAGAGCAGAAACCTTGAAGTGCGTGCGCGTGTGTGTGTGCGTGTGCGTGTGCGTGTGTTTGTGTGTGTGACATTAACACGCTGGTTGAGTGTGTTTATAGTTTGTTAATGCTAGTTAATTGACTTCACAGATTACAAACAAAAGCCATGTGTAGAAGAATACTCTGAGTAAATGATCTGTGATCTTGTTTGCTTGTATGATGTTTGCTTGTCTTTCCGAAATATTATGATATTGTTTAAAACAAGTTAAATGAATATTGTTCATTTTTGATGCTTGATTAGCCACATTAGCTAAATGAAAAAAAGAAAAGAAAAAAAAGAAAAGAAAAAAACCATCCGCACAATCCTTGCAGATCACATGGACTACTGTTTTAACCCTCTTCACGTGTTGTGAATTAAAAAAATATATAATTTTTTTATTTAAATGAAATTAATGTATTATATTTTAGTTCGATCATGATTTTATTATTTAAGATTTTGCATTGTTAGGGGATTTTATGGTACCAAATTGTATTTATGCTGTATTTATAATCCATTTATTCACTTTTTGAGCATAGACCTGAACATTTAATTTCCAACTTAAACTGTGGTAAATCT